>OZ024887.1:64003810-64291310 GCA_964017195.1 Siderastrea radians
TTCCCAATCAGAGCATGACTCGAGCTCTAGAAGAGGGGTTACGTCGCGCGGTGAATCAAGTGTTGACCACCACCACACCACCCCTCCACGATCAAGATCGTCTGTACTTTACCATCGCCTCCAACAGACTCCATAATAATTTTCAGGGCTGGGGATTACGTGCAGGAGAATGGCGCCAAGGCGGCGACCGTGTCGAGGCTTTATTCCAACGTTTAGCCCAAGCCCTCAACAGCAACGAACAATTTGAAATGGACGACTCCTTTCAAGTCTCCATTACTCAAGTCCATCATGCCCCTCAAGGAACCGGTAAACCACGCCGGACCAAACCCGGACATCAACCTCTACGAAATTTAATACCCAAGAAACGTTCCATTATCCAGATCCAAAACAAGGATGACCTCTGTTGTGCCAGAGCCCTCGTCACCGCCAAAGCCAAAGTGGACCAACACCCGAAATACAACAGCATTAGAAAAGGAACTAAACTGCAAAAAGAAATGGCTCTCTTGCTCCATCACGAGGCCAACGTGCCCTTCGGTCCTTGTGGCTACGATGCCTTGACCCAATTCAGTACCGCTCCTTCCCTGACCGGTTACCAGATCCTGTTGGTGGATGCCGACCGTTCTTTTCACATCACCACCTTTGGTCCCCTTCAAGACAAACAATTGATCCTGTTGCACGAGAAAGCCCATTATGACGTCATAACCAAGTTGCCAGCCTTTTTCGGGGTCGGTTACGTCTGTGCCCATTGTTGGAAACCCTATAACGATGAGGGAAAGCATCGATGCAACAACAAACGTCATTGCAGGGCCTGTTGCCAAAAAGAGTGTCCTGATTTCTTGGAGGCGTACCCTCGAGGCCAGAAAGCCACGCAACGTTGTCAACAATGTCATCGGGACTTTTTTGGAGACACCTGTTTCCAAATGCATCTGGTCAAGGACCACACCGGCAAACCCGTGACCAACCTAGACTCCTCCGTCTGCTTTCGGCGCCGTCGCTGTGCTAAATGTCTCATCCTAATTCCTGCTCGCCACATGGACAACCATCAATGTGGCTACATTGACTGCCCCTGCTGTCATGAGTACGTGGACGGTGCAACTCATCGTTGTTTTATTCAAATAGCCACTCAAGACAAGAAAAGAAAGAGGAAACGACAACGAGGGCCTCGCCCTAAACGTAGGGTGGATGCCACACCCGAGGAAGACGATGAGGAGGACAGCATACCACCCCTTCATGTCTTCTTTGATATTGAAGCCATGCAACCCCAAGAACAACACATCGCTAACCTCGTCGTGGCCGAAACCGAAGACGACGACCAACCCATGTGTTTCCCTGGCAACCATTGCGTCCGAGATTTCCTGGAATGGCTGGATACCTTGACACTCCATGATACCCGCCAAGTTAATGTGTTGGCCCATAATTTCCAAGGATATGATGGCTACTTTATCATTCATCAATACTATGGCGACAACCGGATCGTCCAACAACTCCGGAACGGGTGTAAACTCTTGCAAGTCCAACATGATCGTATCCGCTTCATCGACTCATTGAGTTTCTTCCAGATGCCTCTGTCCGCCTTTCCCAAAACCTTTGGATTGACCGAACTCCACAAAGGGTACTTCCCCCACAAGTTCAATCATCCAGACCATCAAAACTACGTAGGACCCATCCCGGCCCTCGATTACTACATGCCTGAAACCATGTCCCCCGAAGGCAAGCAAGCCTTGGAAACCTGGCATCAAGAGCAAAGCGACCAAGTCTTTGACTTCCGCAAAGAACTGGTTAAGTACTGCAAATCCGATGTACGTCTCTTGAAACAAGGATGCTTGACATTCAAACGATTGTTTGAAACGCTGACGGGCTTCAACCCCTTCGACCACATCACCATTGCTTCGGCCTGTAACCGCGATTTACGCATGAATCGCATGATCCCCAACAGTATTGCCAGTGAACCCGTCCGAGGATGGCGCAATCGCATCAACTACTCCAAAGTGGCCCTGGAATGGTTAACCTGGTGTGCCCAACAACAACAGACCATTCAACATGCCCGTAATGCCGGCGAGTATTGCATCCCTGGCACTAACTTCCATGTCGACGGTTTCGATGCCAGTACCAACACCATCTACGAATTTCACGGGTGTTTCTGGCATGGGTGTCGTCGCTGTTTCCCCATTCGTCACGAAAGCCATCTACGTCACTATGATCGAACCATGCAAGATGTCTACGAGACCACCCAGCAAAGGATCCAACAATTTAAAGAGCTCGGATACCATGTCGTGGAAATGTGGGAATGTGATTGGTCCCATCTCAAAGACACCTCCTTGGACATCCGAACGTACCTGGGGACCCTTGAGTTGACAGAACCTCTCAACCCCCGTGACGCTTTCTGTGGGGGTCGTACCAATGCCGTCAAACTGTACCATCACGTGACACCCAATCAACAAATACATTACATCGATGTGACCTCCTTGTACCCCTGGGTGAACAAGACCTGTGTGTACCCCAAAGGCCATCCTCGTGTCATCTTCAATCCGGGACACACCGACATCCGTCAGTACTTTGGCCTCGTCCAATGCAAAGTCCTGCCGCCACGTCATCTCTACCATCCTGTCCTCCCTTACCGTCATGACTCCAAACTCCTTTTTCCTCTCTGTGCTGCCTGTGTGGAACAAGAGATGGCCAAACGGCCCTTAGACAGATGTGCAGAATGTGTGCACACCGACGAACAGCGAGCCCTGACTGGAACATGGTGTACGCCCGAATTATCTAAAGCGGTGGACTTGGGGTACGACATCCTGTACATCTATGAGGTCTGGCATTTTGACGAAACGTGTGAGGGCCTCTTTAAGGACTACGTGAACACCTGGTTGAAGATCAAGCAAGAAGCCAGCGGGTGGCCATCCTGGGTCGGCGAAGACGAAACCAAACGTCAGCAATACCTTCGAGAGTACTTCGAGCATGAAGGCATCCAATTGGAGTACAACAAGATCCAAAAGAATCCGGGGCTGCGTACCCTCGCTAAAATGATGCTCAATTCCATGTGGGGCAAGTTTGGACAACGTCTGAACAAAACCCAAGTCCAAACGTTTGACGACCCTCAAGCCTTCCACCGTTTTCTAGATACCAGTACGTTGGACGTACGTCACGTCTCCGTCATCAATGACCACTTAGTGGAGGTGCATTACCAGTACCAAGACGAAGACATCCCCGTGTCACCTAACCTCAATATCTTCGTGGCCTGTTTCACTACCTGTTGGGCCCGGCTCCGACTGTATGCAGCCCTGGAACAGCTAGGGGAACGTGTCCTCTACTACGACACGGACTCCGTCATCTACTGGACGGACGAGACTCAACCAACCCCGGTCTTAGGTGATTACCTCGGCGAGTTTACGAGTGAATTGGACTCTGACGATTTCATTGTGGAATTTGTGTCTGCGGGTCCCAAGAACTATGGCTACGAAACCCAAAAGGGGCACGTCGAGTGCAAGGTGCGAGGGTTCCGTCTCAACAGCGAAGGCAAGAGCCAGTTGAACTATAACGTCATGCGACAGAACGTCCTCGACGAAATCCAGAAACCCCTCCTGAAACCCAGACAAACCCAAATCATCAAAACACACCAGATCGTCCGGGATCCCAAGCACTACCTACTGTACACCTTCCCCGAGTACAAGCAGTATCAGTTGGTCTACGACAAGAGAGTGGTAGATCCTGTCACCTTTCAAACCTACCCCTACGGGTACCAGTGAGACTCTTTCCTAAGAGTACGCCAAGTCATTGGTATTGCTTGCCTCTTCTTAGTAGCATACCTTAGGAGTTCAAACTCGAAGCTGCCTTGCCGGCTTAGTACTCGTCGTAGCCCTGAAAGTTGTGGTGAAGCCGGTTGGAACACTCAACCCATATCAAAAGGAACACTCAGCCCATATCAAAAGGAATACTCATATTATTAAAAGGAACTCAAAGGAATACTCATCATGGAACACTCGTATTATTAAAAGGAACTCATTAAAAGGAACACTCATATTATCAAAAGGAACTCAAAGGAACACTCATATTATTAAAAGGAACTCATTAATAGGAACACTCATATAAACATCTGTGGTTTGGAGACATTAAAAGGAACACTCATATTATTAAAAGGAACTCAAAGGAATACTCATATATTATCAAAAGGAACTCAAAGGAACACTCATATAAACATCTGTGGTTTGGAGGACACTTTATTGAAAGGAAATCTTTCCACAGTACCCCATGCGAGCAACATGGATTTCCACTATTTCATCTAAAACCATATCGTCTCCCGCCACACTTCTGCTTCCCCTTGTGACATGGAACTCTCATCATCTGCAAGCCATGGATTATATATATTAAAATATTTTCTTTCCAACTATGCCTTTTGCTTGATGTGCCATATCAAACCCATATCTGGGCCATATCTGGGCCAGGTCACCCCCGTTCCCCCAATTGGACTTTGGACTTTCGTTTTACTTCCCCTTGAGCCCACGATCCCTTTTTCCTACTCGCCAGCGGTTCCCCTTTCAAATCACGTGACTTCCGGTTGCATGAGCCTGCGATCCCCTTTTTCCGACTGGTCAGCGGTTTCCCCCTCTTAAAAACACGTGACTTCCGGTTCCGGTTATGACGTCATTCTTACATCAAAACGAGGCTCATCTTCCCTAGTGGTCCGACATTACTACTTCTATCTTTTTAGATGCAGTAACAGAGAAAGAAGTAGAAAATGAAATTAATAATCTAAACGGAAATAAATCTTGTGGTCATAATGAAATACCACCCAATTTAGTTAAGAAAATCTCTAAATTTACTGAAAACCACTAACATACATATACAATCAGTCTCTCCTCACTGGAGTAATTCCAAATGACCTCAAAATAGCACTTGTAACTCCAGTATTCAAGGCAAATAACAAGGAAGAATTTTCAAATTATAGACCAATCTCTGTCCTTCCATGTCTTAGTAAAATTTTAGAAAAAATTATGTATAAAAGAGTACTTAAATATTTGGATAAGCACAACATGTTGTTTCAAAGTCAATATGGTTTTCGTAAAAAACACTCAACCAACTTAGCAACTATAGAGCTCATGACAAAGATATTGCAGGCAATAGACAACAATGAGTACACAATTGGAGTATTTCTAGACCTAGCAAAGGCATTTGACACAGTTAACCATGAAATATTGCTTACAAAACTCGAACATTATGGAATCAGAGGGATTGCCCTTGAGTGGTTTAAAAATTACTTAACAAACAGAAAACAGATAGTAAAATATAAACAAAAAAAATCTGAAAGCTTGACAGTCAAATGTGGTGTGCCTCAGGGTTCCATCCTGGGGCCTCTTCTTCTTCTTATATATATGAATGATATTTCCAGGTGCTCACAGATCTTATCAATTATTCTATTTGCTGATGATACAAATCTGTTTCTCAGTCACAAAAATTTAGATACCCTAGAAAAAACCATGAACCATGAGCTAAGAAAAATTGCATCCTGGCTTTCTGCAAATAAGCTTTCCCTAAATATTAAGAAAACACACTTTATAATCTTTAAGTCAAGAGGGAAAAAACCAAATCAAAATGTCTCAGTTAAAATCAATGGACAGCCTATTGAGCAAGTAAAGAATACTAAATTTCTGGGCCTATATATAGATGTTGAGCTTACATGGAAATATCATATAGACCAAGTCGTAAATAAAATATCAAAAATGACAGGAATAATGGCTAAGGCAAGACATTACATATCTTTAGGAACCTTACAGACAATTTATAACACTATGGTGTACCAGGCCTTACTTAACGTATTGCAATATCATTTGGTCAAGCACTTATCCTACTAGGCTTAAGTCGATATTTATGATAAAAAAAAAAGATAGTTAGAACTATGACATTTTCAAAATACAGTGAGGAATCCAGGCCACTATTCCTCTCATTAAAGATTCATAATATATACGAGTTAAATATATACCAAATGGCGCTCTTCATGTACACATATTTTAATGATAATCTACCGAAGTAGTAAAGTGGGCCCATACGGCACAAATGCTGGCTTCTGATTGGTCGAGTGACGTCATGACCGGAAGTGGAATGGGAAACCGCTGAGCAGTTGGAAAAAGGGATGGTGGGCTCATGGAACCGGAAGTCACGTGTTTTGGAAAGGAAAACCGCTGACTAGTATAAAAAAGGGATCGTGGGCTCATGGAACCGGAAGTCACGTGTTTTGGAAGGGAAAACCGCTGGCGAGTTTGAAAATAGGATCGGGGGCGCAGGGTGGGGTAAAATCGCGGAGAAAACGCGGGCGCAAAGTCCAAAGTCCAATTTCTGCAACGTGGGTAACCCTTGGAGTGAAAACAAGAGAAAAAATTAATACATCACGTTTATTGTTATAGTTTTGTTTTTTACAGTAACTGAGAAAATAGGAGGAGGGTTTCCCGAGTGTTCCTTTGAGTTCCTCTTTGATAAGTGTTCCTTTTTGATGAATGTTGCTTTTTTGAATGTCTTTCAACAGACACGCCCGACTTAAACTGTATGAAGGCCTCTCAGCGAGAAGAAGAAGAAGCAGGTCCAAGTGGACTACAGATGTCTAGTGATGATGAGTATTCCTTTTGATAGTATGAGTGTTCCATTTTGATGAGTATTCCTTTTGATAGTATGAGTATTCCTTTTGATAATATGACTGTTGTTTGTGATGATGAGTGTTCCATGATGAGTATTTCCTTTTGATAATATGAGTGTTCCATGATGAGTATTCCTTTCGATAATATGAGTGTTCCATGATGAGTATTCCTTTTGATAATATGAGTGTTCCATTTAAGATGAGTGTTCCTATTTTAATATGAGTGTTCCTTTTGATGAGTTCCTTTGAGTTCTTTTGAGTCCCTGCAATTGTTAGGCCTGGAAATTAATGACGACAGCATTTTCCAACTAGTCCGCGGTTTCCCATTCAACTTTCGCTGATGACGGCACTCGAAGGCATTGAATCAAGTCAGATATGGAGGGTTCCAGGTAGCAAGACCTGTCTCCTTTAGACGATGTGAGTGTTCCTTTTCCATGATGAGTATTCATTTTTTGTTTTTGGTAACTGTTCCTTCACCCCCGAAAAGAGTCCAAACAGGCGACCGCTACTCCCAAGCCAGGAAGCAGGCAAGCAAGCATACCACAGTCATAGATGACAGGGTTGTCGAAGGAAACTGACCAAAAGACAGTCAGCAGGAAAGTGTCTCACTGGTACCCGTAGGGGTAGGTCTGGAAAGTGACAGGATCCAGGACTCTCTTGTCGTACACCAGTTTGTAATCTTTCTTTTGGGAAAAGGTGTAAAGTTGATACTTGTGAGGATTTCGCACGATGTGGTGCGTATTGTAGACCGTGGTCTCACGTGGCTTGAGGAGGGGCTTTTGAAGCTCATCGATGACATTCGCTTTGATGACGTTGAAATTCAATTGTGATTTGCCTTCGCTGTTGAGACGGAAACCCCGCACTTTGCATTCTACGTGACCATTCTGGGTTTGGTAGCCATAGTTCTTGGGGCCGCCCGACACGAATTCCAGGATGTAATCGTCCTTGTCCAATTCACTCGTAAAGTCGCCGAGGTAATCGCCCAAGTCTGGGTCGTCTTGTCCCTCGCTTGTATAATAGATGACGGAGTCGGTGTCGTAGTAGAGGACACGTTGCTGCAGCTGCTCCAGGGCGGCATAGAGTCGGAGTCGGGCCCAACAGGTAGTGAAACAGGCTACAAAAATGTTAAGGTTGGGTGACACGGGGATGTCTTCGTCCTGGTACTGATAATGTACCTCCACCATTTGGTCATTGATCACGGAGACGTGTCGTACGTCCATGGTATCCGTCTTCAAGAAATGGTGGAAGGCTTGAGGGTCCTCAAAGGTTTTGATTTGGGTTTTGTTGAGGCGTTGTCCAAACTTGCCCCACATGGAATTCAACATCATTTTGGCTAAGGTGCGCAAGCCTGGATTCTTCTTAATTTTGTCATACTCCAACTGAATGCCTTCATGCTCGAAGTACTTCTGGATGTAGTCCTGTTTGGCTTGCTCTGACATGTCGTCCTTAGGCCACCCACTGGCTTCTTGTTTGATTTTTAACCAAGTGTTGACGTAGTCTCTGAACAGCCCCTGACAGGTGTCGTCAAAATGCCACACCTCATAGATGTACTGGACTTGGTAGCCAAGCTCGACGGCTTTCTCTAATTCGGGGGTGCACCATGTTCCCGTCAGGACACGTTGCCGGTCCGTGTGCACGCATTCCGAGGACCTCTCCAATGGTCTTTTCGGCATCTCTTGTTCCACACAGGCGGCACAGAGGGGAAACAGGAGTTTGTCGTCATGGCGATAAGGCAGGACAGGATGATACAGTTCACGTGGAGGCAGGATTTGACATTGGATGAGACCAAAGTACTGGCGGATGTCGGTGTGACCCGGGGTGGAGATGATTCTCGGATGCCCTTTAGGGTACACACAGGTTTTTTTTACCCATGGGTACAAAGAGGTGACATCGATGTAATGGATCTTTTGACTCGGGGTGACGTGATGGTACAACTTGACGGCATTGGTACGGCCTCCGCAGAAGGCGTCTCGCGGATTGAGTGGCTCGATGAATTGAAGGTGGGCCACAAACGTACGGATGTCTAGGGAGGTGGCTTTGAGACGGTTCCATTCACATTCCCAGATTTGAACGACGGTGTACCCTTGCCGTTGTAACCGTTGGATCTTTTGTTGGGAGGTCTCGTAGACATCTTGCAGGCTTCGATCAAAATGGCGGACATGGGTTTCGTGGCGGTTTGGATAACAGGTCGGGCATCCATGGGTGAAACACCCTTGAAATTCGTAGACGGTCCGGGTGTCGTGGCAGTAGCCATCGACGAAGCCAATGGCCGGGATGCGAACCTCGCCGGCATTGCGCACATGCTGAATGTTATTTTCTTGGGCACACCAGGTGAGCCATTCGAGGGCTACTCGTGATTGATTGATGGAGTTGCGCCAACCACGGACGGGTTCACTGGCGATGCTGTTGGGGATCATCCGGTTCATGCGTAAATCCCGGTTGCAGGCAGAGGCAATGGTGATATGCTCAAAGGGGTTGAAGCCCGTCAGGGTTTCAAACAAGCGTTTGAATGTCAGACAACCTTGTTTCAAGAGGCGTACATCGGATTGGCAATAGGCCACCAATTCTTTCTGAAAGTCAAACACTTCATGACAGGACGGAGAAAGCGCAAACTGTAAGTACCTCCTGTTGTCCCATACAAATTCTTAGAAAACTTTTCTAAGAATTTGTGAGGGGTTTTTCAAGCGTATCTAATGGGCTTACCACAAGGCGTCCTAATCTGCTGCTTCATGATTGAAATGTCACTGCATTAAATGTAAACCAGAACAGCGGAGACGTAAGGACCGACTTATACATGTCATCGAGTCATAATAAAACGTGACTTGATTTTCCCATGGAGGAGTGTTACGCATCATTCACAAGTCATTACCAGACAATTTTGGTCAATCAAATAGGAAACCCGAACCAAAACAATTTAACTGCGGCAAGGTGAGACCGTTCAAGGTGTTAGCAATCGAAAAATAAAAAAAAATTAAAATTAAAATTAAAAAAAAAACGCGGCGAAAAGCAAAATAATAACGCTTGTTCTGTTGGTTGGATGCGACTAGTATTTGACGATGGACTTTCGCCAAGAGTAAACTTTCCACGAGGAGCGCGACCAGGAGCACTTTTAACTTTTGTACATTATTATTTGTCACCGGATGCCAGTAACGAAAAGGATCAGTGAAGTGTTTTCTTGCAGTTTCTGGTTTCATTTTCTTGAGAAACGATGCGATGTCACAAGTGGTTGTTTAACGCTGATTTCAGTGGTTTTTCCTCCCAATACCGTCAATGCACACGTTTCCGAAGCCTAAAAGCCATGTGATTAGATTGACGTTATCCTGGAAGTCTGGGAATCGACATTTTGTTTTCGTTTGGTATCAAACAGTGGGATAAATTCAAGCTAGATTACAGTTAACAAGATTAGAAAAATCTTCCCTGATGTCCTTTACAAAAGTCTCGCGTAGTGGACTATGGTAAGTTGAATCTGTATGTAAGCCGTGCAAAATCATTACCGGTATAATTGCAGCTGCTAGCTCAGTAGTCTTTTCGGCATGGAAAAATATTAGAGGGCTACAAGAACTGAACAAAGCCACGTGTCCGGTATATGAGAGGCGACCCCAGGCGTTCGATCTGCGATTCACTGAATTCAACACGACAACAGCGTTGTTATTTATCTCAGATATGCCATGGTTGCATTTAAGATGTCGTCGCCTCATTACAACTACAAATCATTGCTTATAACAAACGCAAAGTTGCAGGAATTACATGCCAGATTTTTCTCGCCAACATTTTGGATCGGCTTCGATCAGTGCTCAATAAAAGCACTATAATTTTTTGGCGGGAATTTGTGTGGTTCGAACAAACGTAAAATAGCATTGTATGACAAGTTGGATACCAAATTCATTTATTAAAATTAATTTCAGCTAATCCACATTAATTTGTTTACAAGGTCTGGTTGCAGTAAGATGCTAAGTAAAGAATTAGAGGAAATCAGTAATGTTTGAAATCGGCTTTGCTTTGCTTGTTAGAACGACTGTCCACTAAGTTGACAGTATTTTTGCCACTTACTTACTCTGATTCATGGAAAGATATTTGAAATTTCAGTTATTGCGATGTTCATTTTGCCAGTCCATAACTTAGTTAATACAGGCCAATCCCTCTGAGTAACATTACGAGTCTTCTCAGCTCTCACAGCAGTAATGTTTGAGTAAAAATATGGAAGAGCTGAAACTCAGTTGAAGAATATTTGTTTCTTTGTGACGGTAGCAACCATCCCTGCTCTTAAGATGACTCATCTTTCACTAGCAGGGCTGCCAAGATGTCACATCTTTTGCCAGTTTGTGTTTGCTGTTGTCACAAGAAATAAATAGCAGTTGATAAAAACCAAAAAAAGCAACAACAACAACAAACAAACATATGATAATAATGACCCGGCCGTGAAAAAGAAATGAAAGCTATGGTTACAAAGCCTTTGTGCTCAGATAATTCCTTGAAAGAATTTGTCAGCCTACCCGGCCTTAGTAACTGGCAAAATGAACAAAGAAATATTTAAAAAGTTCAAAGCAGCGACCTTAAGTCGGAAAGCAGCTTTTAGCGAAATACATGATCAACCCGAGCCATAGTCTTCTCACTTCTCGTAGCAATGAAGTTTGAGAAAAAAAAAGAAAAGAAAGAAAAAGAAAGAAAGAGTTGAAACCCTGGTTGAAACTCAATCAGCGGAAGAATATTTGTTTCTTTGTGACGGTGGCAACCATTCCTGCTCTTAAGATGACACATCTTTTATTAGCAGGGCTGCCAAGATGACACATCTTTTGCCAGCTTGTGTTTGCTACTGTCACGAGAAATAAAAAAAAAAGGAAAAAAAGTGTTGAATCCCTGGTTGAAACTCAATCCCCGCAAGAATATTTATTTCTTTGTGACGGTGGCAACCATTCCTGCTCTTAAGATGACACATCTTTCATTAGCGGGGCTGCCAAGATGACACATCTTTTGCCAGCTTTTGTTTGCTACTGTCACGAGAAATAAATGTCGCTACACCAAGGGCAGTTGGTAAAAACAAAACAAAAAACACATACACAAGAAAAACAGAACAACAACAAATATGACCAGGCCGAGAAGAGAGCGAGAAGGCTATGGCTGAAAACAATGACAACCAATTTGTTTCGCCTTTGAACGTTTTTTCCACGCTTGGCATTGGTCACACGTATTTGCTACGAGCTCTCATTGGCTCATTTAATTATCTGCATCCTGTAATTGGTTTGGTTTTAGTTTATGATACCTGATTGTTTTGAACTTTGTCCTGCCTTAACGTCATGGCAGAGCTAGGTAGTGAAAACTGTGTCAAAGTAAATAAAAGAATTTGAAACCCGGTGGGTTCATTTGGGAACCCACCCAGTATGGTGTGTTCAATGCCCTAGTCCCAGCACTTTTCAAGAAAATGTTTGGATAAAAGTCAAGAAATATTTGGTTTGCAAGTTGCCAAAAACCGACAGGGAGGGGAGGGGGAAGGACTCAAAGGGAATTAGAAATCCACTGACTCTCGCCTCCACATTTTTTCCTCACGGCTGCTCGTCTTCATCGTGCACTTTTCGTTGTCAGTAAAGCAGTGATAAAAGTCTTGGGAGATGTTTCCCGCTTGCTCAATAACAGGATCGGAAAGAACTACATTTGAAGACTTATGTTACGAATATACATGCATCAAAGAGGGTTCGTCACGTGCAGTATACGTTTTTAAAATTCAGTTACAGACTACGAGCAGTCTCTCTTTCCGCTCAGGGATAGTCTGACTACACTAGCGGCTCGACAGGCGCGTCACGTTTCAACGCTGCAGGCGACTTCGTACTCGCTCGCTCGCTCGCTTGTTCGTTTTCCTCGACTATCCCTGAGCGGAAAGAGAGACTGCTCGTAGTCTAATTCAGTTAAATGATTTGTGGAAGGGAAACATTTTTCATAAAATCTAAGAATGCTGTACAAACTTGCAACTGCAAAAAGTGACAAGAATCGCAGACGCATTGACTGAGTCTTTTAAAACTCGCGCGATAATATTCAGACATTTATACAGACATACGCTGAACAAGTACAAATCGCGTTTCGTCCGTACCGGTTGATGCGATTCTGTACGTATTTAGAACTTTCGGAGAAACTAGAAAAAAGGAGACATTGCAAAATAAATAAATAAATAAATAAAATAATATACTGAAAACTGAACTTTTCGAAATAGTGAGAAAATCTTATCAGTTGGAAAGGAATACACGCAGCTTGTGACAATAATTCCTGTAGAGATTGTACAATGGCACATTTTGGGGCGCACAATTACACACTCGTTGTTGTCGGCTCAGTGCAAAAGCGAGGCACGTTTTTTCGCTGCAGGCGGTTTTTAACGCTCGCTATGTAGAAAAGCCAGAGACACTGGTCCATTGTTTGGTTGATTGTGGCAGGATATCAAAGAACCTCATGTTTTTCTTTCCATTCTTGGAGAGCTTAGTTTTACCCGCTGTATACAAAATCGAAAAGTTTACCAACAGGATGGACGGAAATCCGCGTGAATTATTGAGAGACATTAGATGGTCTTAGATCGCTTTCCCTGATACTCCTTGATTTAGGCTTTGTTAGCCGCCACGAATAGTCAGAGGATAAATAACGAGCATAAATTGATCGAAATCGAACACAGCTTTGCCTTCGAAAACAATTTCATCGGCTAGCCAAGGGGTGAAAGACTGTGTACAACTTACTCGCGGCGGAATGTCACAAAATCCAGTATTTTATTTATTGCAGGGAATCACGTTTCGACGAAAACCAGAACTTTACGTCTTTCATTCAGAACATAGTGTCATTTTACAATATATTAACCGTGGCTTCATTAAGAAGCGATAATAGCTTGATTTCCAACAGTTAAACAGATTTTCACACTTTCCCAAGAAAAGCCGAAAAGATCTCTGCGTGAAACGATACTTACAGTTAACGCTTTATCCGTCCTCTCATGTGTTGCGTTGCTGTTGATGCCACGTTTCGAAGACTTGCTTCTCTTCGGGTGACATGGTTTCAGGCATGTAGTAATCGAGGGCTGGCACGGGTCCCACGTACGTTTGGTGATCAGGGTGGTTGAACAGGTGAGGGAAGTACCCTTTTTTCAATTCCGTTAATCCAAAGGTTTTGGGAAAGGCGGAGAGGGGCATCTGGAAAAAACTCATCGAGTCGATGAAACGTATCCGATCGTGTTTGACTTCCAAGAGTTTACATCCGTTGCGGAGTTGCTCGACGATTCGGCTGTCGTCATAGTATTGATGAATGACAAAATAGCCATCGTACCCCTGGAAGTTATGAGCGAGTACATTGACTTGTCTTGTGTCATAGTTGGTCAAGGTATCCAGCCATTCCAGGAAATCTCGGACGCAATGGTTGCCGTGGAAACACATGGGTTGGTCGTCGTCTTCGGTTTCGGCCACGACGAGATTGGCGATGTGTTTTTCCTTGGGTTGCATGGCTTCAATGTCAAAAAACACATGTAAAGGGGGCAGCTCGTCCTCCTCCTCCTCGGTTTCTGTGGTGCCTCGTTTCCTCTTTCTTTTGTTCTTGGCTTGAGGTTTGGGGGCTGTTTGAATAAAACAACGATGAGTTTCCCCGTTCACGTACTCGTGGCAGGAGGGACAATCGATATATCCACATAGATGCTTTTCAATCTTGTCTAATCCGACGTTCTGTTTACGACAGTCACGACAGCGACGGCGACGAAAGCAGACGGAGGACTCTAGCTGGGCTGCAGGTTTGCCCGTGTGGTCCATGGTGACATGGGCTTGGAAACAAGTGTCTCCAAAAAAGTCCCGATGACATTGTTTGCACCGTCGGGTAGCTTTCTGGCCTCGAGGATAGGCTGCCTGGAAATCAGGACACTCTTTTTGACGACAGGCCCCGCATTGTTTTTTCTTATTGCATCGATGAAGTCCCTCGGTGTTATAGGGTTTCCAACAATGGGCACAAACGTAACTGGACCCGAAAAACCCCGGTAAACGAGTAATGACGTCGTAATGGCCTTGGTGATGCAACAGAATCAATGATTTGTCTTGAGGGCCTCCAAAGGTCGTGATGTGAAAATACCGGGCGGCATCCACCAACAGGATCTGGTAACCGGCCAGGGATGGGGCCTTGCTGAAGGCTGTCAAGGCGTCGTAACTGCATGGGCCGAATGGTACCTTGGCTTCGTGTTGCAGATCCCAAGCGAGGGTTCGCTGCAGAGGTCTTCCTTGTCGAATGGTGTGGTATTTCGGGTGTGGGTCCAGACGAGCTTTGGCGACCACGAGGGCTCTGGCACAACAGAGTTCATCATCATTTTGGATGCGGATGACCGAGTGTTTCTTGGCCGTTAACATGGCCATGGTGGGGTGGCCGGGTTTGCCACGACGCGGTTTCCCGGTTCCTTGAGGTGCATGATGCACTTGAGTGATGGACAATTGAAAGGAATCGTCCATTTCAAATTGTTCGTTGCTGTTGAGGGCTTGAGCCAAGCGATCCAAGAGGGCTGCCAGACGGTCCCCGTCTTCACGCCATTCACCCGCCCGTAATCCCCAGCCCTGGAAATTATTGTGGAGTCTGTCGGAGCTGATGGTAAAGTAAAGGCGATCTTGATCGTCGAGGCCAGGCGTGGTGGTCAACACTTGATTCACCGCTCGACGTAAACCGTCTTGGAGAGCTTGCGTGATGTTTTGATCTGGAATCAAGTTGCCCCTTTGACGTAAACGGGTAGTGAAATGTCGTTCACGTACCCCCATTCGACGACTCGTACGATCAACAAAGCGTTGGAGTTCAAAGTCAAACGTTCCTGCTCCACTTTGTTGAAGGAGATGAGTGGTTCCCTCATCCAAACCTCCTGCCCCACTTTGTTGAAGGAGATCAGTGGTTCCGATGGAGGTATCCAAATCTGCTGCTGCTGCTCCACTTTCTTGAAGGAGACGAGTTTGAAAGGCATGTTGTCGTTCCAAATGATCGAGGAGGTCATTGTACAAGTCATCATCTTCCTCGCTGTCTCTCATCTCCTCGGGACATAATAGATTTGTCTCTTCTTTTTCCGAGTCTGAACTCTCGAGACCTAGCATGGCTAAAACCTCATGGTGGGCGAGGCCGCTGGGCCCCGCGCCTTCTTCTTGTTCTGGCTGAGAGGTCATGATCAGATGAACTTGCTGACGGTCGGGGCTCTGTTTTTATAGAGAACCAAAAGGGTCACGTGGGAGGGAATGGGCCAATGAGAGAAAGGCCCATCATGCTTTGGGAGGGGAAGAGGTGGGGGGACCCCCCTCCCCCCTCTCTAGTTAGGGTCCATGGGCATGATGGGAATGAATGAGAGACTATAAAAACAGATCGCCCATCGAGGTGAGTCATCTCAAAATGGACTCTCGCCATGAAAAGCTGTTGAAAGAGTTTGAGGATTTCGAGGAGCAGTTAAAAGTGGATGAAATTTTAGAGAAGGTGAAGGCGGAGTGGGTGTTGGACTCAGGAGTCACAGAGTTTGGTGAACTGTTGAAAGAGAGGGAGCGCCTCAAACAGGCAGCCCAGGCAACCCGGGCAGCACGAGCCACCCGCTTGCATCAGCTGTGCTACCCTCAACTAACGTGTGAGTGGTTCGTGAAGGGGCTCGACTTCTGCTGCCCCTATTGGCGTTATCAGTTTAAACGTCCCCTCACGCCCCCACCAGCACGGCGGGCCTCTCCTGATGCCGCGCATCAAGCGTATCAAACGCCCCGCCAGACGTCCTCCGCCAAACGACGACAGTGACGACAGCCCCGACGAACTCAGCACCACCACGACGGATACCACCAGCGACGACGACAGCCCCGATGAACTCGCACAGCTCCGGGCTAAAGAAGCGCAACGACGGGCGCGGCGACGGGTCGTTAACGCCAGGTACCGGGCCAGGCATCCCGAGCGAGTCGCCGTCCAGAGACAAAGCTATCGGGCCAGGCATCCCGAGCGAGTCGCCGCCCAGAAACGACGGTATCGGGCCAACCATCCCGAGCGAGAAGCCGCCTGGAAACAACGCTATCGGGCCAGGCATCCCGAGCGAGTCGCTGCCCAGAAACGACGGTATCGGGCGAAGAAACGTAAGGGCCTCCCCCTCACCGACGACGACGATGATGAAATGGCAGAGCGCCAGACCTGCCAACCCCGGTACCGAACCAGGTATGCCAACCGAATAGCAAGAGGGCTCGCGGAACGACAGAGAACACATGAAAAACGGCAAGCCTTGGGCCCCCTTTCCCTGACGGTCCGTGTGGACGACTTTATGCAAGGCTTTTGGGACTCCCTCTCACCTCGTCCCTCTGCAACAGAACCCATGGAACGAGAGACCCTGACGGTCCGTGTGGGTGATTTTAGCCAAGGCTTTTGGGACTCCCTCTCGCCCGGCCAGGAGGTCATAATAATGGACAGGGCTTCAGGGGCTCCCCTGGATTCTTCTTGTGACTTGTGGGACGAGGGAAAGGGGTTTTTAGAGAACCTCCTACAGGAGTCAACGGACGTGCCATCGGACGACTCTTTGCAGGATGTTTTCCATGATTTGGGCCCATGGAACCCCCAGGAGTGTGACTTTGATTTGGAGGACTTTGTTTCGTAAAGAGACAATGCTTGACATTTTCATTTTTTATTTTTTACTCAACATGTTATTAAATTTTTACAATTTCAAACGTTTCTTGGCTTGCATGATTTTCTTGACCACGCGTTCCGTCTTGGTTTTCTTGCCGGGTAATCGATCAATGGCTTGGATCATCTTGGTATCGGCTTTCCATTTATCTTGCAAATTCTTGGCACGGCTGTAATCAATGTCGTGTTGTTTCGCAATCTGGTCCAAGCGATTGATCCCTGGATCCCCACGTTTTAGACGTTTGGCCAAATGCGTGCCAGGGCCCATGTACTGATACCCAGGCCAATGAAATTCTTTGCCGTTTTAGCAATCCATTTTTGGACATCCACTGCCCCTCCTCGTTGGGTGCGTTTGATACCCCTTTTTCTCTTGGTGGGCATCTTTTAGTCACTGTCGTAATCCAATCGACGTCGTAACTTTTTACCTTGGGCCCAATCTTCCCAACCGGGTAAGGGTTTCAATCGTTCCACTTCTCGGGCAGGTCCTTTGCCTTTGCCTTTGCCTTTCGTGAAACCACTTTCGGCTAAATGCTTTTCCCAAGTCTTGCGGCGTTCTCGCACGGCTTCTAAACGCGATTGTAGATCCCCTCGACTAGTGGATGGGCTCCCTTTCTTGACAATCTTACTAGTGGTGGCTGCTCCTTTGCCTTTCTTGGTTGCAGGGGTAATGGTAGGTTTGGGAGTCGACGGGCTGCCTTTTATCATGCGCTTCAACCATTGTTCCACGGGTCCCGTCACCAAATCCCCGGCTTCTTCTTCTTCGCCTGGCGGGGCCCCCGGTGCGCCGACCCCCACGCCTCCGGGAAATTGACGAATACGTTTGGTTAACTTGATTAATTCTTGACTCAACGGTTTGGTTTGAGCATTGACCACGGCGGGGGGTAATTCGGGATTGGCTAACAAGACATGTTTTTTAGCGGCCAGCGTCGCGGCTTTGTTCAACAAGGCATTTTCGGTAAGTTCTCCTTTGTAATATTGAATGAGTTGCTTCAAGTCCTTCTGGGGAATCATGTAGACCTCGTCCATAGGGGTTGACTACAGTCGGGGCAAAGTTCCCCGTCTTCTATCTCACGACAGCTCTCACAAAGACGGGACCTCAACATATGTTGGTACTCTCGATACAACAGGTGATATTTATGCTTCCAATAATAACAGTCCTCTTTCCACTTGTCGGTGGCCCGATTGGCCTCTTGTAACAGGGTAATCCATGTGGTCAGGGTTAACGGGTCGGTCGAGCACATTGACATAACACCTCGTGAAGTCCTTGAAACAAGCCGCGTCCTTTTTGTTGGACTAACCACTGACGACGTTTTTTGACGGAATGTCGACGACGTCCCAAATCGCGTAGTACCTTTTTATAGGGTTGAAGTTTAGCCAGCATGGGTGGGGTCACGGGAATCTTGTTTTTTAAGAAGTTCAAAACCAATTCACTCACAGCATTGATTTGATCGGCATTGGCATGTTGTAACAACTCTTGACGTTTGGAACCATTGGCTTCTTGTAACATGGACCGTAAAAACGGTAATTGACGTCGAAGACGTTGCATCTTTTACCGATGACGACGACGATAGCGTTGATTGGCTTTTTGGATCGTGCGTTTTATACGTTTATCCGTTTCCAAGGCCACGGCTTTCCCTAATCCTGCCATGGCGGGGACCAATAGGTTTAAAAAACCGCCTCGTTGACGACGGCGTCGTCGTAATCTTCTTCTCCTCACCATGAACGGTTCATCAATAGACGTTGAAGGGCTTTGTTTTGTTTGATGGCATCTCGCGTCTCTTTATAGCCTTGACGGGTATTGCGTTTGAAATCGGACCACCAACCCCCACCTCGTTGTCGTCGGTAATGTTGTACATTATCGGTAATGCCTTTCAAGGCTTGACCACCTAATTTGCCTAAAGCAAGTCCAAACCCAGGCGCGGGGCCTGAGAGAAACATACTCATGCCATGGGCAATTTTATCCACCAAACGGGGTTTGCGACGTATTAAAGCTCCTCCTCCTTGTTTCCTTTTTCTGCGTCGTCGTCGTTGGACGGCCATGGTTCTAAGAGTGTAGGACTGGGAGGGAGCGGCTTTTTATGGATCCAGTAGTCTTTGGGTTTCAAGGGACGAGGACATCCGTCTACATAGCATAGGGCTTCCAAGGGTTGGTACACAAAATGACGGTCGTACTCTTGGAGACATCGTTTAAGTAACGGAGGGGTGAAATCCACAATGGTATCATCCAACGTTTGCATCTTGATTAAAAATCCTTCCAGGTCCTCCAAGGGGACACCCCTCACATAGGTTTTCAATTCGGTCAAGGCTTTGGCATAGGTGGTAAACGCAAACCGACTCATGGTCACTTTAAATCGGTATTGTTTAAAATCATTCCATCCTTTGACCACGGTGCCCACCGCCGCCAAACACGCTACCAACGTGCTGTTGTCCAATAGCGGGCCAGCAATCATACCTGCAGCCATCAGGAGTAATGCCATGCCATTGAACAAGGCATTGATACACTTGTAATGATTCAACATTTTTCGATAACACCACCATTGTTGATGGTAAAAGGCATACAAGGAATCCATTCGTTGTAACAATTCCGGCGGGAAGGGGATGCCAGGACGTCGAGATCCATTCAATAACGACACGACCGTTTTCATCCTCACGGCGAAACCCGGGACGACGTGGTTTGTACGCTCGGGGCTCCTCCTTGTTTATAACTGGTGACAATGCTATTGGTCATGGTCACATTAGCAATTTCACGTCCTTGGGCCAATTGTTCTTGATCTTGTAATAGCATCCGTAAACGTCGTTGTAAATCCGCTTGACGCAAGGTACGAGGTTGTCTGCCAGAACTCCCAGACGTCCAAGATCCTCGAGGGGTGGCTGGACTGGAGGCAGGTGTCAAAGGTGAACCGGGGAAAAGTCGTCGTCGTCGTCCGCGTCGTCCACCACGACGGCCACCACGACGGCCACCACCACCACGACCTCCTCCACCCCCACCACCTCCACCTCCTCCTCCTCCTCCACCACCAGCACCACCAGCAGCAGCACCACCACCACCACCACCAGCACCACCAGCACCACCAGCACCAGCACCACCAGCACCTCCACCTCCTCCACCTCCACCACCACCACCACGTCCACGCCCACCACCACTACCACCACGTCCACCACTACCACTACCCCCACGTCCACCCCCACCACTACCACGTCCATTACCATCACCTCCAGCACCCGCTGCTGTCCGACCACTTGGGGCTGTTCGCCAACCAGGTGGACTTCTCGGGGACTCCGGGGTAGTCTGGGGGCTATGGAATGAGGGTGAACGGGATGGTTGACTTCCTACCCCGGCAGGGCTAGAGGCCCTAAACGCACTGGGGGAGGGCAGCTGGTCCACATACGCGATCATGTCCTCGACGGTCATTTGATCAAAGGCTTGGTCGATCAAGGTTGAGTCCCCTGTATCCAAAATTTCTTGGATGGTGCCTGGGGACACTTGGTTGCTGCCGGACGCCCCGACCCCCGCGGGCGCCACGGTATCGTACGATTGCGGAGGTTGACGGTCATCGGCCATGCTGGCTTTTTTTTCGAAAAGGTCGTTCAAGGATCTCGTCCCTTTATAGGCGCTTTTGATAAGTGCGCGTCCATCCTTCGTCTTTTAACAGGTGACTCAACACACGTTGTTGATCGGAGGAGGCGGGGTGTAAATCCAAGACCAAATACCCATACGGTCGTGTGGTGGCCTGATGAAACGTCTCTAACGTGTCTTTCCAAGTCGTCGGAAACGATTGCAGCATCACATTGCGTACCCCTAATTGATCTCGGGGATTCTTGAACGCCACAATGTAATGGGCATTGCGGGAAATACTTTTGGCATAGCGACCCACGGGAAACATGTCTTGGCACAAGTACAACACCGTCACCCCTTGATGATGCGAATGTTTGGTGAATAAATCCAACACGCGTTTATCGTGACTCCCTTCGTCCATTAAATCATCCAAGACCAGGACCCCATGTCCTTGAGGAAACCATTGGACCAACGCGTCATGATCGGGAATCCCTTCGTGAAACACCACCCCATGATCTTGCATGCCTTGAAATCGATCTTGCCAAGCGCCATAACAATAATGCACTTGAGCCGGTGGGGTGTCAAACAACTCGGGGTTGTCTACCAAGAGTTTTTCCGTAAAGACGGTTTTACCACATCCCGACGGTCCCACCACCAAGATAGAGGAGGGGGTATGAAAACGAAACGGTTTCCCCGTTTGCATGATGATGACACTACCCAGGGGGAAAAAAAAGGCACCTTTTTATTGGAATCGGTGGGACTCGAACCCACGCACGACCCAATCGCTATTCTGGATCAAGTCCAAAGGCTCTACCCACTGAGCTACGACTCCGACACCACGTTTTTCCAACATATTTTATTTAACCATTACATTGATGATACGGATGACAACAAAGTTGATACCATCTGGCTTCTTGGCCTACAATCAATTGTTGAAGGCGATGACCGGCTTGATGGTCATTGCTTACATAATCATGATCGGAAAACTCATTTAAAAAGTCTTGCAAGGTCCGTCCACGGGCTTTGGCTTTCAAGTACAACAAGGCGTAATCACCACAACTCTTGCTTGAAATGGCTTGGAGGGACTTGCCATTGGTCACTACATACTTCCAATATTGCACAATCCAATCTCGTAACGGGGTAGCTTGCACGTACGTGTCCATGGGTAAAGCATAACTGTCCAGGATTTCACACACGTTTCCATCCGTCCACACCGCTAACCAATGTTGTCCGGGTTGATCGTGTGGGTCCGTATTCACAATGTACCCTTGGGGTTGGGTCTTGACAGGACTCTTGGGTAATCGATCACAGGCCACCGTCCCGTAAAAGACCGGGTTCAATTGGGGGTCGTCTCGGGCTAAATAATCCAACTGCACATTATTCAAGGCCACATGTTCCATCAGTGCTGGTAAATGTTATACAACACGGCTCCGTTCTTGTCAATCTCCAGCAAGTTCTCAAATTCTCCATAGACGAGCACTGTTATATTGGTATTGGGGGCGGCTCCAAATTCCAAGACCAGTTGTAAATCTCCCGTTTGCTTGGGATTGAGGTTTTGACTGTCAGCGCATCCATTGGCGACATTGTCAAACATGTACAAGGTACAATTTTTAGCTTGGCCCCAATCCAGTAGTTCCACCATATTGCCTTTCTTTTTACACCAAGCGCCACTGGCTTGCAGAAAACGGAAGTAACCTAGATTATCTCGGGTGCCATTGTCGTGCACTAACTGTAGGGTTTCATAAGGGTATTCTTCTCCTTTGACAATCTGTTTAATGGACGTCAGTCCAAATTTCTGGAAGCAGAAAGGATCTCGGGTGACATCTCCATTGAAGGCTCGGCTGTCCAACAACCCCACAATCAATCGGTCAGGTATTCTGTTTTGAAACAGGTTGGGGATATCAAAGCGGACCAGGTTCCCTTGCATGCTGAAGGTCCGGATTTCGCTGCGGACGGTCGGGTAAGACGCCACTTGTTCTTCATTGTGTCTTTTTTGAGACAAACTGTGGTAGATGGCATCATTCAAACGCAGTTGACAGAGATGAAACCGTAGTTTGACATCGCCTTCCATCAATCGGCCCGCTAGACCCACTCCATTCAAAAACAGGTTCGGGCCATTGAAATGAAATTTCATCTTGATTTCTATACCAGGCACCAACAGTTTGCCAGTGTGAAACACTTCCAGGTGGGGGGTAAACACCAAACTGTGGGTGACACCTCCAGCATACTTGGCAGTTTCGGCTACCATGGCGGCCAAGGCTCCTTTGTGATTGGCACTGAGATTCCTATAGTCTGCATGCGGTCCAGCACTGTTGGTATTGTTGCCTGTCCATTGGGGTGGGAAATCCACTTGATTGAACCAGCCTTGGGGTCCCAACACGGTCTTGCCATCTTCTCGGTCATAATTCAACAAGGTTTCCAGGTAAGCTTTGTAATGATAAGTGTCGGATTGAGGACTGATCAACGTGCCATTCAACTGCAAGTCAATTTGCTTGATGATGGAATGGGCCAAATTGTTGACGGGCCACAATTTTTCATTGGCCACGAAGTTCCCGTTGTCATCCTTTTTCAATCTCAATTCCATGGTAAAGTAACTGCGTCCCAAATCCACAAAATCGTCCAACCCTGGCACAATGAATTCCGTGGGATTGATACCCGTGGTGGTGGGTTGAATGGTAACCATGCGATAGGCATTGATGCTAATGTCGGTCGGAGGCACAGTGAAAATCCGTAACGCCGGGTTGACCGCCCCTTCGGAACGTGGGTGAGCCGGGGCGGTTTGCGTACTCACGTCAGGCATGTTTAACGTCGTTGTCGTCGTCGAGTGGTGGTACGTCGTCGTCGTGAGGGGTTTTTATACCGTCGTCGTGCTAAGCGTTGTCTCAAATCAAACCCGGGCAGTGTCATCACCTCTGGACTCAACCATCCGCCACGTTGTCGTCGCATGAGTTTCCAAAAAGGATACAGGCCTCCCCATTGAGACAACCCTCGATCACTACGAATCCGTCGAGGTCGTGAATGCACGGGATCCATGTTCACACGCCCAAAATATCGCGTGCACGTTTGGTTTGTTTGGGAAATAAGGCCGTGGCTACCCGCACGGCGTCTTTCACGTTCTTATTACTCAAAGCTTTCTTGGCTCGTTTGGTGATTTCTTTTTTGATGACTTGTTCGGCTTTGCGTTTGACACCTCGTGTCAACCCCGTTTCCAATCCTCTCTTGATATTACTAGGCAATCTTAAAGGATTTCGCGTGCTTATAAGGCCTTGGAACCCCCCACGCAAGAGATCCGTCACCATCCCTTTGCCTTGTTGATCATACCACTCGTCGGTCCGAAATCGTGTCAAACTTCCCCCACGCATGGTGTCTTCTTCACCGGGGATAAACTTTTTGTTTGGGCTTCATGGGACCTCCCTTTTTATACCGTCCTCATCGTCTTCTTTTCCGAAAAGCGGCTTCCAATCCTTTTTTAGCCCCGTAACTCACCGCACCACTCGCGGCACCTAACGCCACGGCTTTCCCTCCAGCGATCAAGGCAGGAATGAGGGCGGCCAGTGGGAATAAACCCCCTCGTTGCCTTCTTCTGCGTCTCGTTCGGCGTCTTCTCGTCTTGGACATCTTTGATTACACACTCCCTTGGCAATGTCCTCCCCTTTTTATGTCTTTTTGAAGTGTAACGTGACAATGGTATGACCTTCACCAAACTTGACCAAGTCCCCTCCTCTACCAATCGTTTCGGCGACTTGAACATGAATCATTTCCACCACCTCGTTACGAAGAGACATGTATTGAATGTGCAATGGTTCAAAGTACAGGGTGCCTCGTGCTTGTCGCTTGTACTGGATTTCACGCAACAAATCGGTCACGCGATTGCCCACCATCATACTGCCTGCCACGTCGGAGTACACGTGCAGCGATCGTGTGGGTTCACCCACCACCGTTCAAAACGCTACATTCAAGTTCGTGAAACGCCAATTACAACTCATACTCAATTGTAAATAATCCGGTAAAAACGAACGCACCGTCCAAAAGACCGGGTTGCTCTGATCGTCGTTCACATCGTTCCAATCGTTGCCGGCGGGTTTTGTCATGTTGGGGATTTGATCCCCGATGAATTCTTGTTGTAAGTTTGGCCCCAAAATCAACCCACTGTCAATTTTACGTAACCATCCCATCTTGAGAGCCAACTTGGTATAGATAGTCAGGGCAGGTGTTTTGTTACCACAATGGCAAACATTCGTATTGTCAATGAGCAGATCCTCCCCTTCCCACTTGAACTTGACGTAGGTGTGTTTGCCTTGATCGTTGGTAAACCGACCTCCTTGAATCGCCGTTTCCATGCGTCGTTGTTCCAAGTGAGCAATGATGGCTTTCATGAAACTCACACCATCCACCACCCAATCCAAATCTTTCACGTCATTGATGATGGTTTGCGCGGTGTCTACTCGCGAGGTCATTTCCCCGTCTTTTGCATCCGGTTTGGGATAGGTCTGGTCCCATGACGTCCCCATGACGTACCCATTTTTCTTCACCAACTCATACAAATTGACGCGCGCATCCGGTAAGGAAATGGCACTCAACCCCACTTGCCATCCACCCCCTGTGAGTTGTAACGGTTGAGGTAGACGAATCTTGAAGGAATTGGCTTGGTTGTTGGGAAATTCACGTCGGTTGGAATGACTGGGTAACGTCACGTAGAACGACATCTTTGTCTGCTTCACACCACAACCTCCCTTTTAAAGTGGAGGGTTAGGAGGGTATGCCCTTCGCCAAATGTCACGAGATCCCCATTGATTTCGGCCATCTGCGTTTCCACGATTTCCACCACTTCATTGCGTACTGGGACATATTGAATATGTCGAGGTTCAAAGTGCGTGGTTTCTTTGGGCTGGTACTTGATTTCTCGTAACAGATCCGTGATACGCCCCCCTACCATACTGCTGGTCCCTACATCACAATACACGTGCAAAGGACGCGTCGGAGCAAATTCCGACGGGACACGAAAGGCCCCGTTCAAATTCACAAACCGCCAAGGGCACGATAGACTCAATTTCAGATAATCCCCCTCCACTTTCCAAAAGGTGGGCTTGTTGCTGGCATCGCGGATATCCGTCGGGTCCGGAATGGTAGAAATGCCATCCAATTCTTGCAAGAGATTCGGACACAATCGATACTGGCCGGGGGACGGTTGTTCAATCCATCCCATTTTCAGGGCCAAGGTTCTGCCCCATGACACGCGTGCCACATGGGTTTTGTAATCCACTGGCTTGGTATTCAACAACAAATACCCTTCGGTGGTCCATTCAAAGGTCGGGTACATTTTGACGCCATCGGCCCCCACCAACTTGTCTTTGGGTTTGATTCGTTTCGCCCGTTCTTGCCGGTAACGATACACCAGTTGGTGAAAAAATTGAACTCCCGTCAACGAGGTCATCTCCTTTCTCATGTCTTGAGCCTTCACGGTCCATTCCTGCTCTTGAAACCACCATGCCTCCTGTCCCCAATCGTCTATTTTAAAGTCGTGTTCGTGCCATCGTACGTACAACAAAGGATGGGAATCGCCCACGCCTCCTTCTTCCACTACCACTGGAATGGTGGGTAAGGATAAACTCACCATACCCACCATCCATCCTCGTCCCATAAATCGAATGGGTTTGGGCAATCGGTTTCTGAAATGATGACTCTTGTTCCCAGGAAACTCTTTGGTACTCGCATGACTCATCAACGTCACGTAAAACGACGAGTTGGGCACCCACGTCATTGTTTAGCGTCGTCGGCGTCGTTTGCGCGGTCGAAGGGACGTCACGTCACCACGAGCAATCCAACTATTGTACTTGTCTGGCCACCCTTTCCACTTGACCAACCAACGATCTTTTTGACGCTTAAGTACCTTTTCGATGCGAAATACATCGGACACCTGGACTTTTTGTAAATCCTCCTCGTAAAACGTGCCTTTGATCGGGGTCTCATCCCATTCCTGAATCTTATACGTGGGCACGGGGCCCGGGATCACGCGATGCACCACAAACACTTCTTCGGTCCAACCGGGGAGATAGCCTTTTTCAAACGTCCGATGAATCGTATTGAGACGAACCCGATCCCCGACTTTGAATTGGGGTTTTTTCCGACCTTTCAATCGTTTGCTGTACAATCGTTTCCACACGGCTTCTTCGTTGTCCCATGTCACGTCTTCGGGGGGCATACCAATACTTCGATGACGGGTCGCATTATACCCTTGCACCAACTGGGGTAAGACATTGTCAAAGCGTAAGGTGTTGGCCGTGGTCAAATAACGATACAACCGTTCTTTCAAGGTCCGATTAAATCGTTCCACCACACTGGCTTTCGCATCCCCTTCGGTGGAAAAATGTTGAATGCCTTGCTCGTCGACCCATCGTTGAAAGGTCCGATTGTAAAATTCTTTCCCTCGATCCGTTTGCAATCGGTTGGGCTGACGTCCTTGTCTCACAATCTTCTCAAAGGCTCGGACCAACGCCACGCCGGTTTTGGTTTTCAACGGTTGGACCCACGCGTACTTGGACAAGACATCCACGACGGTCAACAAGTAGCGTATACCCCGATTATGTTTGGCCAAACGTTGCACTTCCACTAAATCCGCGGCCCATTGATCGTCTAACCCCCCTACGACCACGGATAAGGTAGCAAAACGACGACGTCGTGGTTTATGCAAGGTGTAGCCCACATCCTGTTCCAAGAGTCGTTGGGCTTTCTTCAAAGAGAGACCCTGGGCTTTGGCAAACCGTTGCACCCCACCTAAACTCCCCGGGGCGCTAGGATCGTGGTAACGGCTTAACCATTGTTGTGAGACATTGCTTTTCTTCTTCTTCGTTGACGAGACAGGGCGTTTGGTTCTCTTCAACCCTGAGGACGACGAGACCCAGCGTTGAGTTTTCTTTCGAGGGGCCATACTTTTTGGCATTCATCCCATAAGGTTGATATGGTAGGGACTGTGTGGGGATGCGCCTTTTGAATGATTCGATACCATCGCCATGCCTCTGGGTGGGCTTTTAACCATACGACAAACACCACCCATCGATACAGGTTACGATCGACATGGGTTTCTTCAAAGATCTGGAGAGGATGCGTGTCCTCCGGACATGAGGGAATACGGATTTTGCCGCCGGGTTGATGATCATATAAGACTTGGCACAGGGTTTGATGGCATTGCCATTGCCCCAGGGACAAGACAGACTCCCACGCATCACACACAGCAGACTCCATGGACTAAATAAAAACATTTTATTCGTTCTCTCTCATTTAAAAGAGGCCCCCACAGGCGAGGGTCTCGAAGCTTTTCTGCCAGTTGTCAACACTGTCACTGTACTTGGGGGGTGGCGGAGCTGGGGCTACCATCATTTCTTGACGGTTCTTGAGCTCTTGAATTTCTCGCAACAATTGTTTCTCATAATCTGTCAGGGGTCGTTCTCGTTCCACGTCCTCTTTACTTTGGACTCGAGGGGGCGGGCCAGGGATGTCATAACCCCTCTTGGGATATCCTTGAGCATCACGGTGGGGTGCTTCGGCTTGTTGGTCGGCTTTCTTGGGTGGGTTGTCATGAAACCAAGTCCAGTACTTGGGACCCAAGGGTTGATCGGCCCATCGGAAGAAGCCACACTGTTTCTTGGAACAATTCAGAAACAAGCGATCGGGGTTCTGGGTCGAATGACTCTGTTGAAGCGTGGCGGGTTCACGGCAAAAGCATTGTAAACAAGTCCACATGTCCAACACTTCTGCATGAGGTTGACTATACACGGCTTTCATATACTCTAGAACTTGATCTTCTCCACAAAACAGCAAACAGGGTTGCATGGGACATTTCACATACTTCCATCCCTTTTGAGATTCTCGGGCCTCCAAACGCACGTCATGGCAAGGACATACCATATAGTCCAAGGAACTGGCTGGGAGAACAGGTTTGGGGTTTTGAAACCCAGGGCTTTGAAAGATCGTCGCCATTCTCACCATCCTTTTCAATCCTTCATTGTCATCCTGAAGTGGAGGGGGACTTGCCGGGGATGTTTGAGGGGTTGAGTCGACCATGTTATTCAATTCTTTCATCATCTCTTCCACGGCAGCTCGGGTATCTTCCACCACCTCCCCTACCACCGGATCACAGTCCACGGGCGTCATATGTTGAAGGGTCTTCTTCTTCTTCTTCCCCGAAGGAGGGTCGCTTGGCTTTCTCTTCCGTTCGACCGACATCGTGCTGAAGATTTTCACCCCTACCACCGAGGCCTTTTTATACCCATACCCCTAAGCTCTCATTGGTCAGCTTATCCTACCCATATAAGGACGTCTCATCGCCCCATTGGTCAGCTTTTGCCTCTCCAAATAAGGTCCTCTTGTCTTCCCATTGGTCAACTGTCCCTATTTAAGACGGTCCCTTGGTCCCTGAATCGTCATTCTCCAAAGCAATGCCCCCAGACATCATGATCGGAGAACAAGATCTCGATGCCTTGGAACTGCAAGTGGGTCATGGACATGTGGTCTACACAGGGGGAGCCAAAGGTACGGATGCACTCGTCGAACAACAGGCCAAACACTTTGGGATGCAACTCGAAGTCCTGGTCCCCCCGAACCATCCTCGAGCCACTTTCATCACCCCTTCTACGGTGGAAGTCCTGATGCTGGCCAACCCACATCTTCACCAGGCAGCGGAGAAACTAGGCAAACAAATGCCTAGTCATTTTTACACCCTGCAATTACTGCAACGCAATTATCAATTAGCCAAAAAAGCCCACACCATCTATGCCTTTGGCATCTTGGAACCGGATCATAAACGCGTGAAAGGAGGCACTGGTTGGACTGTGCAATTGGCTATGGATTTAGGCAAACCCGTCTACCTGTTTGACATACCCAGTCAATCGTGGTACCGCTCGGACCATTACTACCAAGTCAACGAGAATGCCGCCACCCTGGTGACTGGCAGTCAATTTGTTCCTTGGGGACCCAAAAAGCCCACCCTTCATCAAAGCAGTGCTATTGTGGGATCCCGGGATGTGGACGAGAAAACCCGAGCCGAAATTCAAGCCTTGTTCAATCGCACGTTCTGTCTACCCGAGAACATTGATCAATTACGTATGGAACTGGAAGACTTTCATTTGTAAATAGCCATTTCTTAATTTTTATTTTTAAATCTGTACATAGCTTTCTTTTCAATTCTTTTACTTTTTTATTTTTTCAATTTTTATTTTTTCAAATTGTAGATAGCTTTTTCAATTGTAAATAGCCTCGCCCCACCCGCGTGGCAAAGAAGACGAACCACCATTTCAACTCTTCTTTTTAATTAAAAAATTTTAAAAAACTGACAACACTGACTTTGCACGTTCATCATAAATAAATGTCTCTTGACGCACAGAAGCCTTGACTCACAATAAAAAAACTCAACAGGAATAAAAAAAAAATGTTCATTGTTCCAACACCCGATTCACTGTCTTCACCGCCTCCCTCTCCATCTCCTCCAACAGTTTCTTCTCCTCCTCTCGCTGTCTCACCACTTCTTTAAAAAAAAACGCAATCTCCTGCCAACGTTCCCCCGCATGCACCCGTGGCTGGTTAGCAGCCAAGCAATGGTTTAGTTCTTCAAAGTCCTCCAAACTAATAATCCAAAAGAACTCATCCATTGTGTAGGCCAGGCGACGACAAATAAACGGTATGATCCTCGTAATCAGTGCCTTGTGCAACATCTTGGTAATCGTTGGGTGTGGGAATCCGCTGGGGTGGCCATTCTCCCTCTCCACCAAACACAGAACAAACATACGTATAAACGCCGCCACGCGATATTTGTTGAGGGGGCGCCACGCTTCTTCTCTCCTTTCATACACCCGCCTCGTATGGCGGTCCAATGGTGTCATCTCCGGCCCTGCTCTCCTCCTCAACCTCTCTTCTCCTCCTACATTAATTTCACTGCACAGGCAACCCAAGGGCCTTCTCGTTTCCGTCATTTTTTTCTCCTCAACAGACAAAACTTCACTCAGCACGAACTCAAAGCTAGGAGTGACGTCCTGGGGCCTCCCTTGACTTATATACCCCGATCCGCGCAATGCCTCATGGTCTATCTAAGGAGGGGGGAGGGGGGTCCCCCCAACTCTTCACCTCCCAAAGCATGATGGACCTTTCTCTCATTGGCCCATTCCCTCCCACGTGACCCTTTTGTTTCTGTATAAAAAAAACCACACACGAAAGATCAATAAAAGATGTTGTCATCTTTATTGATTCTCTACATAATCATGTTCGTTGACTTTTTCGGGAGAGTTGAAGGGTAATGATAGTTCTGCCTTGTTTGAACGGAGCCGGCTGTCCATTCGCTGTTTGAATGTCTATCTCAATGCTGTCAAAGATGGTCTTGCCTAGAGGAAAATACATCCGTTGCGTCGTATCAAATTGATGGTCGGTATTGCCCGCATCCAAGGTACGTAAAAACCCTTTTTGTTGATTTCCCACAATGCTCGGTGCCACCAAGTCCGTGTAAATCATCAATTGTTGTTGTCCTTGTTGCGGTTTGACCGTCGGCGTACTGGGAAAGGGTTGTCGACTCAGATTCGGACCCAAGAAGAAGTAATAATCGAAATCGGGGTGGGTAAAGGTGACGGAGACATGACCAAAAGGTGGATATTTGTTGGCAGGACCGGTGGTTGGTGACCATTTATGGCGATCGTTGTAATCCACAATATGTTTCACCAGATAATTCTTTTCTTGGACCACGCGTTCCGTGGGCGTTCCATCTTTCACCAATCCCATCAGGCCAGCGAATTTCCATTCCATTTCAAATTCCATATTGGCTGGTATGAGTACATACAACGAATCTAATTCGGGGGCGACGCTCGTATTGGTGATTTTCACATAGGGTTGAGCCAGGTTGAGAGCCGCGAGTTGTTTGCGTTTGGCTTGATCGTCCACATCCATTTTCGCTATATCCATCATGACGTCCATGTGTTGTTTTTCTATTTCGTACCCAATGGCAATCCAGGCTTCTTTCAAATTATGGTAATACCCGGGCGGTAAATGGATTTGTTTGGTCACTTGAAGGGGGGCCGTTCCATCCGCACCTTTTGGGATGTATCTAACATCTGTTTTCATCCAATGTTTTTGACTATCCTCTTGCGTCCAATTCTCCTTGCTTTGATCTTCCAAGGATTGATTAAACCCGGGGTGGGAAATATGTACCAACGCTGCTTCCCAATCATCTTCCACCAAATAATGGGAACGAGGCAGTCGCGCCCTAAATTTTTGACCCGTGCCTTGTGCTTGATCACTGAGCAGAGTGATGTGAAAACTCATCGTGACTACTCCCTCACCTTAGGGTTTACCCTTTTATACCTACCCACGTTGCAGAAATTGGACTTTGGACTTTGCGCCCGCGTTTTCTCCGCGATTTTACCCCACCCTGCGCCCCCGATCCTATTTTCAAACTCGCCAGCGGTTTTCCCTTCCAAAACACGTGACTTCCGGTTCCATGAGCCCACGATCCCTTTTTTATACTAGTCAGCGGTTTTCCTTTCCAAAACACGTGACTTCCGGTTCCATGAGCCCACCATCCCTTTTTCCAACTGCTCAGCGGTTTCCCATTCCACTTCCGGTCATGACGTCACTCGACCAATCAGAAGCCAGCATTTGTGCCGTATGGGCCCACTTTACTACTTACCGAGTTATTTTACCAATTACTTCAAAACAATTAACAACATACATTGTCATAATACGCGATCTGCCTCAAACATATATATTGACTATAAAAGGACAAATTATGGGAAATTTTCATTAAAATTTAGGGGGGCACAGATATGGAATAAGTTACCAAAGGACCTGAAAATATTAAAATCATACAGCCTGTTTAAAAAAGCAACAAAAGTCTATGTGCAAAATCAGATGTATTTTTAGGTTATAATATTATTATAATATATTATTATTATAATAATATTATTATATTATACAATAAAACCTGACAGCATTACTCTTTAATATTACATCCATCTGCCACTTAAGTTAGTTTTTTAACATAAGGGGATCTTCTTAGTAAAGCTCAGCAGAGCTTGCTAAGATCTCCTGCCATTATATTTGAACCTATTGTTAAGTAGCAGAGATATATCAATTTATGTAAATAAAAATATAATGGACAAATTTAAAAAAAAAAAAAAAACAACAAAAAAAAGGTAGCACATACCCAAGGACACAAGTAAATTTGCCTTTGCGTTAATCCGCTCTGTGCCTGTTTAGGTAGCACATACCCAAGGGTACGGTTAATTTTGCCTTTGTGTTGATCTGCTCTGTGCCCTTTTAGGTAGCACATACCCAAGGGTAGGGTTAATTTTACCTTTGCGTTAATCTGCTGTGTGCACTTTTACAAAGCACATACCCAAGGGTACGGCTAAAATTAATATGCTCTGTACGGCTAATTCTGCTTTCGCAGCATATAAATACGCAAGGGAATCAATCGCGCGCTCGTCACGATTCTACGCAGCGGGCGATTTTCGCGCTGGCTCGTGTTCTTTTTTTAAAAATTGGTCGACTGTCCCTAAGCGAAAACAGAGATTGCTCGTTATGTGTACATGAGCCGAACCTAATCAGAATCAACAAGCAACCCCTTTTTTTATCGGAGACGCTAGAATGTAAATAATAGTTAACGTTACGGCAGAGGGTAGGTTACGCAAAGGTGTTATGGAAGACTTTCATTCTTCCTCTGACGTTACGGTTGAGGCGCCGTCTTGATAACTCCGCTCTTGCGGAAGCTTTGTTTTATAAAGGGTCACCCGGCGTGAAATATAAACCCAGCTGATGTACACATCTCACCCAACGCGCGCCGGCTTGAATCAGTATTAACATCTCGGAATCATTCACACTGGTGGTCCAGGGAAATTTACACAGAACAAATCGAGAACCAGGTAAAGCAGCGGAAATACTCAATGCCCAGGTTAATGCTACTTTGATGAATGCCCAGGATCCAGAGAAGCGATGCCCCGATGGCCTTCGATGTTCAGTCACGTCAACAATGTCGAATAAACAGTAGCAGAGATTGCCGTGAAATTTATCTCGCAAGCAGGCTTCCTCTTTGGCTTATGTCTTATGCAAGCGACAAAAGCCGTAGTACTTGTCCCGCCTGTGCCCTCGAAGTAACTACTCTCTTTGTTTGTTTGTTTTTTTTAGTAGAAATCAGTTTAGTTACTTGATAAAAAATAAGCTGGAATCAGGTTAAAATTTCAATGCGATCTTGTTTTCATTAGTCATACAAAGGGACAGACAAAAGAAATTCAACGAAACCAAGCCAAGAAATTTCTTGCGAACACTTGATCCACACCCGCTTTCACGTTGTAGGGCAAACTGAAGTGACTGGCAAAGGATGTTAAAAGCGAACAAATTTCTCGATCTTATGCGAAAAATTACGCGTGACCCGCGGCCAGACTCTATTTCCGCTCGGTTAAACGGGCCCGCGGTAACCGCAGAGCAAGAAAAGCTTTTAGCGGACGACCAAATAAGAGGAAATATAAAGAACGCTGCTAAAACTGGGCCCGATAGAAGATTGTATTGCGCGCTTTATTTTCCTTTTTTTTCTCTTCTCTGTTTGTCAACAGGTCTCAATAAATTGTAATTATCTGTCAACATCGTCATATTTTGCAGCAAGTAGCTAACACCTCGTTTCATTCTTATGAATCCTTAAGGTGACAAATCATGGCGTTAAGTTACTGTTAATATTTTAAAACTGAGGGGGGATTCAATCCCCCTTCAGCTAATTTGCATAACAAATCCTGAAGCGATCAAAGCAAATGTAATAATTATATAAGGAGATAAGAATTAAGTTACATCAGTCTGAATTGATAATAAATTATTGCGTAAATTTAAGCATGATAGAATGAATCTCAGCAATTGAATGTTTACAAAATAATTATCCGAATTCATTAATTCTTTTGTAGCTTCCAATATAGACAATCGTTTTATATATGGTAGGTGATACTCTAGTTTCCTGTAAAACCTGTCTCTAAAAATTGAGTATTTAGGACAGTGAAAAAGTAAGTGAATTTCACCCTCAATTAAATCCGCAAGTAGGGCAAAGTCTATGAACTCTCGGGATTTGACTATATCTACCAGTTTCAATCCTTAGTTTGTGGTTACCTATTCTGAATTTCACTAATTCTTTCCTTTCATTTAACTTGCTTGTAAGTTCTAGATAACAAGAAGGTGTGTATTCGTTTTTAAAAGTGTTATAAAATTCTAGTTTCTTCGAGTGTTGAATACTGAGTATGTTGCCAGTGTAGGATATATTTGTGTTGCATTAGGCTTATATAGTGTTTGATCTTAGATTTATTTAAGACATTGGAGTCAAAATCAGGCAAATTATAGTATTCAGACATCCTCATAACACTAGAGTAGAAACTACTTTTACCAGAGGAATGAAGATCTGCCGACATTAAAAAGATCTGTTTAACAATAGAGTCATTCCCCTTATTATGAAGATATAAAAAGTAATTAATTATTTTCTGATTAATAGCTATAATAAGATGAAATCTTCCAAGTTCAGCTCTGCATGCCATATTGATCCTTTATTGCTTACTTCTAGATAACGTTTGCAGAACTGAAGATGAGTTTTTTCAATCTGCGAACTGTCGCAAGACTTGAAATCAGGTTTTACATAGACACCCCAGATTTTGCTGTTATATGTTAAAATTGGAGAGATCATCATGTTAAAGATTTTATTTGCAAGGACTGGAGACAATTTGCTTATATTCGTATGTTTTCTAAGACTAAAAAGAGCGTGGAGGGCCTTCTCTTTCAACTTGCCAAGTGGCATTGAAAAGTTACCCGTCGAAGAGATTAACGTACCTAGATAGGTATAGTTTTGAACGATTTCAATGATTTCATTGTCTATGTGAAAGCTAGACTCAGTACATTTCTTAGCACGTTTCTGAAAGATCATAACTTTGGTCTTTTTAGGATTGATACTTAACATCCAGGAATTGCAATAGGAAGATAATCTAATAAGACAAGTTTGCAATCCTGTTTTAGATCTTGACAATATTACTAAATCATCTGCGTAAATAAGTGAATTTAATTTTGTGCCATTTGGCAAAACGAACGGATCAGATAAAGTATTTTCGAATGAGTCTGGTATGTTATTGATAAAGAGATTGAATAACAGCGGGCTTAATATACAACCTTGGTGTACCCATCTTGCTTATTGAAAGGATCTTGTTTGGCTGTTTCCAATTTTTATTGAACATGAGGAGTTGGAATACAAACTCTTTATTAAATTGTAAAAACAACCTCCAACATTAATTTGCAATGATTTGAATAAGAGTCCGTCTCAGTGTGAGGACATGATCAGTTGTACGATTTTTAGGTAGAAATCCAATTTGAAAATTGTGCAGTATGTTATGAGAGTTGACATGTTCAAGGAGCCTTTGATTTAGGATAGAACAGAACAATTTTCCCAGACAGCTTGAAACACAAATTCCCCGATAATTTGCTGGATCACTTCCTTCTCCTGATTTATATATCGGTGTAATAAGACCACTGCACCAAGTCTGAGGCATTGTTCCTAAATTTAGAATTGAATTAAAAAGCTTATGGTATGCAGGCAGCATTTCGTGAAGGCTAGCTTTGATCATTTCATTTTTTATTTTGTCTGAGAACGAAGATTTATTATTTTTCAATCTTTTCGCGGCTGCAAGTATTTCATTTTCAGTGATTAAGTAATCACCCTAAGACGACCGAATTAGACCGGCTGTGCGAGGTGGATTTAGCTTCCGTCTTGCCTAAATCGTTCACAAATTTCCATTTGACTATCGTATAATCCACAGCTGAAAATCCTAAACAAGTTGTAGGTTTGATTTGCACGAAATTGATTAAATCGCATGTCATAAGCTTCAGGGTCTGGAAGGGGGGTCCTGATCCCGCATTCCCCCTCCTTTTTCACGAGAATCCCACATCCCGCACTTTTTTCACCGCTATCCAGAATCCCGTTTTTTCTTTCCCAAAAATACATTAAAGAAAAACAATTTCTGCAAAAGCTAATAAGTTTAAGATGTAGATTGGCCCTTTCGATTGATATTTTGCGCTCGCCTGGTTGATTCGCTTTTGCCGCTAGAACGTGTACTTGGGTCGTGGCGATTTCCCGAATTCCCGACAGACAAGCAAAAAATTTCGCATCCCATGCCCAAATTTTGGCGAATCCCGATTCCCTGGTAACAGTCAAATCCCGAATCCCGTCAAGATATTTTGCGTTTTCCCGAATCCTGCACCGTATTTTGGCCGAATCCCGGATCCCGAGAATACCCTTCCAGACCCTGAAGCTTGTCATGCGTATGCCACACGTAAGAAAACTAGCTGCACGTACCGTCTAAATCGGCCCTTCTACAACTTTTCGCTACATACATTGTTGAAGCTATTGGTGAAGAGAGGACCAATGAACCCATGATCCTTGGTTGGTGTATCGGCTTATGACCTGCTCTCCCGTCCGATTATTGAATTCGAAATAAGAAACAACAATATATAATAATTGAGTATAAAATAAAAAAGACTGTTCAAGTTTCTGTGCCAAAAGGCCCCAAAAGATCCCATAAAACACCGATACAGTCAACTCTCGCCTTGCGGACACCTCGCTATTACAGACACCCCATTATTATGGACAGGAGCTGAAGTCCCGGGGCATAAGAATTACTGAAAACACTCCCGCTATTACGGACTTTCTCTGTTACGGACACCAAATCTTGGTCCTGATGGTGTCCGTTATAGCGAGAATTGACTGTATTTTGTGATCTCTTGCCAAATCAGCTCATTGCTTCACTAGTTTCAGTGGTGAAGACACCACTGAACATTATGAAGGAATACGGTAGTCCCAGGACTCCCAAAATTTCTGTGTTTTTTGGAAATGAGACCTCTTAGCGCGAAAAATTGCTCCCCTTTTACATAGAAAAAACAAAACAAAAAAAAAAAAAAAAACAAACATCAAAACAATCCGGTAGTCCTTTAGAAAGACAAAACACACACAATCAAGGCCAGAATAGCGTAAACCAGAACACGTGACCCCGTCTCATTAGCCACGCTGGATGGATTCATGGCTTCCTCGATAAGGTTGTATTTTCTTTTTGATACTCCAGTAGAGCTGTGTTTCAAGTTCGAGTTTAAACCCGCACTTGCATCGTCGTTGTTGCGCCAGGCCCACACAATCCAAACTTCATTGTCTTCCTGCAATTTAAACACGCGGTGCAAAAAAAAAAAAAAATTAAAAAAAAAAAATAAAAAAAAAATCAAGATTCGCACAATTTGCACCATTGCACCATATTACAATACTGCTATACTTATCTTATCATAACAGGAAATGCTGTGGACACAAAAGTAGTAGACGCATAACGGTCGCAGGTTCTTCGGAACTTTCACGTAACTTTTGGAAACAAGGCGAAACGTGCAGTGGCTTTTAACTCGGCTGTTTACATTATCAGACCCACCAAAGGTGAACTTGTTTCCAAACAGTCAAAGTTATCGTGTCACTAGCTAAATGATCAGTTAATGGACAGGAAATGGTCAGGATATATTGCAAGGAAGACTTGAACCCAGGAACCCAGGATGTGAAGTCCAGCGCTTTCATCATTGACTCAGACACTTGCGTACACTGCAACCATAGGCGAACCATTCAAACTGTTCAAGGCAGCCTGACGTCACGTGGGCTATTTGATCTCATATATTTACTGTATTTTGTAACGGCTGCTCTCGGCTAGATTCAAGTGATCGGGTGAAATGCCCCCCTCCCCCCAAAATGCTGAATTTTGCATCTTTTGATCTCCAATGTTGACATATTGTGAGCCAGATGAATAAAGTTAACTTAATAGTTACCTTATGCTGTTAGTGTGAACTTTTGTGATTTTGTAAAATATTGTAATTTTTAAGTTTTATTGTAAATTTTAATTTATTTTAAGTAGTAGAGTGTCCCCAATTAGCTGTCAAAAGCTAAATACCCACCCTGACACTTTCATAAAGTTATTCATTCATTCATTCATTCATTCATTCATTCATTCATTCATTCATTCATTCATTCATTCATTCATTCATTCATTCAATCATTCATTCATCCATCCATCCATCCATCCATCCATCCATCCATCCATCCATCCATCCGTGGGTAAATAAAAGATTCTATCTATCTATCTATCTATCTATCCATCCATCCATCCATCCATCCATCCATCCATCCATCCATCCATCCATCCATCCATCCATCCATCCATCCATCCATCCATCCATCCATCCATCCATCCATCCATTCATTCATTCATTCATTCATTCATTCATTCATTCATTCATTCATTCATTCATTCATTCATTCATTCATTCATTGTGGCGTTTTGAGTCAAAATCGCAAAAGTCCACACTAACAGCATAAGGTAAGTTAACTTTATTCATCTGGCTTACAACATATCAACAATGGAGATCAAAAGATGCAAAATTCAGCATTTTGTGGGGCATTTTTTCCGATCACTTGAATCTAGCCGAGAGCAACCGTTACAAAATACAGTAAATGTACGAGATCACATAGCCCACGTGACGTCACGCTGCCTCGAACAGTTTGAATGGTTGGCAGGTGCTGCAAGCCATATTTTTCTTTTTTTTTTTTGAGGTTTGAAATTGGAAGATTTGAACCTTACCGTATGCTGAACATCTAGTTCCTCATCATCATCAGTCGTAGCATTGCGGTAAAACTCCATATTTGTATATCCATTATCTTCAGAAGCCTTTATCATATTGTAGTCTGGGGTTGGATCTCTTGGTGGTACTCCTGTACGAGTGCTGTGGTAACCCTGTAGCGAGAAAACAAAAGTGCAAAATTGCTAAAATAAAGAAACAGAGAAAGCTATTGGGCCGATTATTAAAAAGGTCTATTAATAAATTTCAGGTATTTGTTATTTGTTAGGCTGCAGGTTCATAGTGTTAAAAGTCTGGTCATTTTTTCAACTTCTGCTGCATCTTCTATTTAGTTTACAGTTTTATTCATTGTGAAAATGGAATTAATCTCACGGTTAAGCAGGTTGAGGGAAGCGATGGCTCAGTCTACTTACTTTGGCCAAGAAACTGGAAAATAAGAAGTATGCAAAACATCCTATTTGCACTTATGATATTTATAGAAGTAACTGTGAATGAAAAGAAGTCCTACGCAAGTGAAAGTTAAAATCACCGATTTTCAACCAGAATGCGATTGTAAAGCCGCACTTAGACGACACGCGTTTCTGGCACGGCATTCCTAAATTTAGGCACGCGGACCAAAATTTAAGGCACGGCTCTCCTAATTGTTGTCGTGTAAATGTAAATTTCATCGGCTCGCGTAAGCCAGCTGCACATGTGCAGCCACTCTTAGTCCAACAAATATGACTTCGTTGGGCGACTTTGAATTCCTGAAAAACCGAGGAAAATTGAACGCGTGCCTTCAAGAGAAAACGGCAGGGTGTAAACAACGCCTTATGTAGATATTTGTAGGCTATAAACGTAACTATAAATGCAACGCCTGGCCTCTTCGGCGGATCTGGAGCGCGAGTGTCTAAAAATGTTGAATTTAATAACCTGTGCGATTCCTGCCTACCGCTGATTAATAAGTTAAAGGGCTCAAACCTCAGAGTGCCTTAATCACATATTATATTAAGGGTGTGTTCAAGAAATGAACATGTCAAACTTTTGAAACTATTTTGCCGTGTAAATGCGGAGTGCCGTGCCATCCGCGTACCAAAATGTAGGAGTGCCGTGCCCAAAGTGAACGTCTTGTTAACAAATGCGGCTTTTGCTTACTGGTCTATGTCTTAATCATCACGCTCACCAGTTTTGCACGCACTGACTGTACCTAGTAATTTATAGTATTAAGATTTTAGTGTATTTTGTTTCCATTTTAACAGTATTTTTCCTAAGATATCATTTTCTAACAGAGCTACTCTCTAAATTCAAGGATGCGATGGGTGTGACATATGTGTGTATTTGTATGTATGTATTTGTGTGTGCGCTATTTTTCGATAAGAGACAGGTTCTTTTCTAAAATAGAACCTAAAATCCCATTTCTACGACTATTATCACATGAGACCTTATTGTCACATCTTATGAATTGTACTGATTATTTTATAAATATTCAATTAATTTCATTCATCTCGTCATGCTTTGAACAGAGAGACAAACTAGTTACAATGGCTACCTTTCTGAATGGTAAAAATAAGAAATGGTTGTAATCTCTTTAGTTATTTTAATTAATTAAGTAATTAATGAATAAATGTAAGTGGCTTTTGCAATACTGTAATACTTTGTTATAGTCATGCAAATAAAGCTTGTTGTTGTTGTTGTTGTTGTAAGTTGTTGTTGTGTGTACTAGTATGGTTTTCTTTTAAGACCGTTCATTACAGAAGAATGAACGTTACGTCACGTCATTTTGTGTTACGTTACGTTATGCCATTAGAAAAGAGGGGCCATTAGAAAAGTTATGGCTAGGTGGGGAATTTTCGAGATGCACGAATTTCTTTCGTTAACATTTCCCTTGCAGGGCATTTTTGTTTTCCGTATGCAAGAACTTTTTTTTTTTGGGCTACTCGCTGTGCATGAATTTTTTTCTCAATTTTCGCTTGCATGAATTTTTTTTTGGACTTAGCAATGGTCCGTCCCTAAGTTACGCGATGTTACGTTGCGGTATGTGTGTACTGTTAAAACAATATATTCAAGGCAACATCGTGATCTCCTAGAAACATGCAAGTATGGAAAAGGTTTCCATATAACCGCATACTTAACTATAAACCCAATTCTAGCCTGTTCCTGGCTCCGAGATAGTGGGGAAAAGAGCGAAGAGAAAACGAGGGCGAAAAAAACGCGCGGGGGCTAGGGAGAGACTTCCTTTTCACGCCACCGCCCCCCTTTTTCCCCAGTCTCCCGCGCGTGTATTATTTTCGCGTTCCCCTTCTGTTCGCGCCGACCATACTATCTGAGAGCCTGGAATAGGCTAACCCAATTCCTTCCAGGCTCCCCTCATACACAAACAACATTCATGAATAGGAATAAGTGAGAAATTGTGTAAACGAAGGAAAAAACCATCGCAGTTCGTGCTAACCAATCCAACAGATTGATCGCAGGTTTTCGTGCCTGTGCTTACGCAATCTCCTGTTTTACTAGTTTGAAGCGATTACGAACATTCTAGTCCTAGAAATCGCTTTTGTTCCCACCCACTTACACAACTGGGGTTTTTCCTACAACGAAACTAGAGAGAAGATCAGGTTTTAAACGACTGATCGAGCCTCATTTAAATGACACGCTAACGTAGTTACGACTACATCACTACTACTGCACCGCCGGGCCTTGAAATAACGCGCATCATAATAAATCACAGAACAGTTAATACTGTATTGTTAGGCTTACATCAATATATGGCGTGTTAGAGGCGACCCCACCAAGAGCAATATCGTAATTCACCATCCTTCTACCATCAGCAGTTGTTGTAAAACCCACTGCACACCAGCCGGTGGTTTTACATGTCATGTTGAAGATCAACTTGTCGTTGTTAATCGTCCATTGCAGCTTGAAATTTTCATCAGGAGAATTAAAGCTGGCGTAATTCAGTGCGTCAACTTCACGTTCAGAATAACCAAGCAAGGCGACTAAAAAGACAATGTATATCTGGGACGACAACGCCATGGATGCTGCCTTGTTCCAGTTGTATATTCCAAAACCGTATGAGTGGAAGTTGTGCATACTAGAGCTGCGCAAAGTTGCAATGGGCGATAAGGGCGGGGAGCTTTCATATAAACCAAACTAAGTAGAGTTTTATATTTGCATAAAGAAGACTTTTTTAAAAACACTGCAGGCAGTTACTTTTGTGTTCTAAATTTGCCGACAGTTAAACAAAAGAAAGTCTTTGTTCCAGACGTCCAAAGATTTTTTGTCAGAGACACGGAACCTTGCATTTAAGATAAAGAAATACTGAGAACAATCGTTTATTAGACTCCTTCGTAGCCGTAAGTGCACGCAACATAATTTGAGGTTGGAAAGCCTTGAGATATTATCAATCCCATATTAACTTTTATTTTCACTGCCATTTGCTGCTAAGGACTGACCATTCAAACCATCGGTTATTCAGTTAAAGTATAACTACTGTTTGAGTTCTGGGTTGAAATCATAAAGTGTGACTATTCAGATGAAAGCTACTGAGCAGTGTTTTCCTGTGGTATTTGTACTGTACAAGGTGACTGTACTTTTTCAGTCTGTGGTTGAAGTCCTAAGGTGCGACAATTCAAATGAAAGTTACCAAGTGGTACTTGCCAGTGGTGTTGTTCAATATGTTATACAAGGCAGTCCTATAGCTTTTGAGGGTGTGGCTGAAATCCTAATGAATCACAATTCAAACAAAAGCTACCGAGCAGAACATTTTTGAGGTGCTGTTTATTACGCTGTACAAGGTGGTTCTAACGTTTGTGCCAGTGAATGAATTCCTTATATAAAGTGTCACCATGCAAAGGAAAGCTGCCGAGCAGAACGTTCCAGCGGTGTTGTTTATTATGCTGTACAATGTGGTTGTAACTTTCAGGGAGCTTGTTGATAAAATCCTAAATTGCGACCATTCAAATGAAAGCTACTGAGCAGTACTTTCCTGTGATACTGTTTATTATGCTGTACAAGGTTATTCTAACTTTTGAGTCTCTGGATGAAACATGCACATTTATTTCTCGTCTAACCTATGATAACCTATTTATTTTGTTTCTGAGTCTACTTTTTCCCGTTCATTTTCTTTTTTTTTAAATTTGTGTTACTTAAGAGTAAAAGAAATAGGCTGAACCGGGTAATGTAAAATGTCCTAAGCGCCTATATATTATAACATTAATCAGTTATTAAGATGAGATAGTAGCTGAGTATTATTTTTCTATTTAATTTGGCAAAATAAAATGGTTGTTGTTGTTGTTGTTGTTATTATAACGGAACACCGTCTTATAGCAGTGCGGAAAGAAAGTGGTATGTTATTGTTTACCGTGCCTTGGGGACGCGGCTAGGTTAATGCAATGCCTCTACCACGTTTAATCAAGAGGAATTCAAAAACTGTTGGCACGACAATTTGTTGTACACAACAATTTTCAAGAGGGTTTTGGACATCATACGGATCAAAATAGGTCATTTGAAAGGTAAAAACAACTAGGAAAGCTCTGGAAATCACTTTTTGTTCCGGGACATCAGTACCGTGTGGCACTAAATTTTTGCGGGTTCAGTAATTTTTGCGTTTTTTTTTCGCGATCCGCAAAAATAAGTTCCCGCAAAATAAAATTACCGCAATTTTTTTCGCCGCAAAAATTTACTCCACTGTACAAAAATACTGATTTGAAGGAGAAAATGCCTTAGATCACTCTGTGGATAACTGACATCAAGTGGTACACTATTTTAATAGAGCGACATCCTATGTTGTTTTATTTGTATTTCGATTCCTTTTAGTGGGCCTTTACTCAAAAAACGAAATGTTATTAGTTCCATTTGAACGCGACTACGAGAAAATCGCAAAAATTAATTCCCAGCAAGAAAAACCAGTCTTTTCAAATGGCAAAAATCAGTTCCCGCAAAACACAAAAAATCACCAATCCGCAAAATTAAACTCCCGCAAAAATTTAGTGCCACACGGTATAACATTTTCCTCAAAGAGAGGGCTTACCCAAATGTCGGCAACTGATAAATGAGGCATATAATTCGGACCTTGGAGTTCCTGAGGTTTTTTGTAGCCTTTCTGGATAATACTGGAAACACGTATGTCTAATGATTTTGTTTGTTATGACCGTGTAATGTTTATTTAAAACATACGCATACGTCACCGGTCCTCGCACAGAACCTGCCAATTCATGCATTTGTAATCTAGCTCTTCTAAAGAGGGGGGAAAGCGCTAAAATGTTCATAAGCATAAATTTGTCGAATCAAAACATTTAGCGGTGAAAACAAAATTAGTCTTGTATGACTGATACCTAAGACTTTATTCTCAATTATAGAACCCTCGAGATAGATTAATTTGCGAGTCTGCGAGTCTGCGAGTCATGCGAGGCTTGCAAGTCGTGCAAATTTTGAAAATTAGTCATGCGAAGGCCTTTCCCAATAGTTAGAAATTCAGATTTTAATTAAGGAGTAAAGGAAATCCCAAATCTCCCCAGTTGGTAATTTATTAAAATATTACGTTTTTTATCATATCGCGAATCAAATGGACTGGTGAGGTATCAATCATCAAAGCGAAATTGGAATTCCTTAAGAATTTTAACGCCGGGGAATTTTACTACATCCACAGGCACAAAGACCTACAAAATATCGTTCTTAGTTAAATTTTGCAAATCTGAACAATATTACGTTTTTGTCTTGCACAATGCAATACCTTTTATTTAAATACGATAAAAATTAAAGCTGTCGCTTGTGTAGGCTCCGTCTCCAACCGTTGTTGTTTCGGTGTGACCACGATCCTCCCCGGGGTATTTATTTCGAAGATGATGTTATTTGTCGTTACATGCAGTTTTATTCGTGACTCATAGTCAGTTTTCCAGAGAGATCTTCAACATATAATTTTTCATTCAAATATCGGACGCCTGATCTGACGTTAAAAAGAAATATTCAAATGTTCATTTCAGTCTCGTGGACGCGTGATCGACTGTACAAAAAAAGACGGATACGTGTGATTGGGGCCTCAATAAAGCTTTACAAGTGTAATTTACCAGTGTAAATTGTCGTATTGAAATTCCTAATAGCCACACTTTTAAACTACGATTGGAAAAGTTTTAATGGACTAACTCCTGGTTCTTATTTGTAAACTCTTCCCGATTGATTTCGTCTGCCCGCTACGTTTTAAAAAGTTTCATTACTAAAAATGTGCCCTTTTTCCCGGCGTTGGGGGCCTCCCATGTGAGAGAGGCAGGGATGCTCATCAGAAAGTTAAAAGTGAACCCCTGGAGAAAGCTAATCTGGGCCTGGCTCACGCCCGCAGAAAAAAAAAGAGCAGAAACAAGTCTCCGATTTGAGAAACGAAAACAGGTATGCGTGCATCGATGGAGACTTGGGGTGTGTTCCTTTGGGATGATCTGGATCTGGAACAGTGATCCAAGATCACTGGGATCATGGTGCATCAAAAGTATCGATGAATCCACCCTGGACAAGTATCCTTCGGTTCTTTTGATGCATCATCATCCGAGTGATCTTGGATCACTGATCCAGATCCGGATCATCCCAAAGGAACACACCCTTGTAAGTAAAGGGAGTCGCGTGTCACGAAAATCACGCAGAGCGTCAAAACAGCACCCTATTGAAAGTTGACCATGAGCTCTGAAAACGTATTGGATATTAAAATTTTCGGCGCTCCCTTCGCGTCGCGTCTCCTCGAACTTTCGCGCGCGCGCGTGTGTATTTTGCCCGCCCCACAATCACAATCGCCAAAATTAGAGACTACTCGCAGTCTACCGGTAGAAGTAAGAAATTAAAAGGTCCAACTGCTACTTACATTTTATTTCTGAAGTAGAATTGTTAATTTTTCACTGATCTTTGCCTAAATTATGTATGCAATATTTTTCGACGGTGAGTGTTTTTGTCTATGTTGTCTTTAAAGAACAGTGAAACAAACAGCTTTCTTCGGTTTCTTTACTTCACGCGCGCCCAATTTTGATGTCACGCTATAATTGACTGTCATGTAGTCACGCTGCTCGATCATCATACCAGGTTTTATAGTAGATAACCACAAGATCTTTTGGTAGGGGCGGGGGAAGGCGGGGATGAGGGGTTGGGGTGGGACTTACCAGAGGTGTAAAAACCCACAGGTTGACAGGCTAAATTTCACCATATTGTAAAAAAAGAGACGTCATTGGCTCTGCGCGCATTGAGCGCCTATGTTTTGTCAACGTTTTCCAAAATGCATTGGAAATCTTGTTTTTTTTTTCCTAGGAATAGGCTATTAGAGGACTTTTCCCTGCATTAAATTTATCCATTTGCTGTGATTTGTTCCTTGTCTAAATTAAACCATATGACTGTACTACCAGATACTCTCAAGAGAGAATTCTTTTGACCCCCTATAAGCCCGCCATTTTTTAAGTTGTTGGTTCAGCCTCGCTTGGACGCGCTTTATTCATGGAGCGAGCGGTCTACCGGAAGTTGTTTTGATGTTTCTAAAAATAACTTTAAAAAAATTGAAAATAAAATTGTAAATAAAATAAAAATTTTAAAATAAGATATCCCAGACCCATCTCCCAGTCTCCCCTCTTGACTTAACCTCGTCTGGTGGGCGTGGCTCAGGTTAATTAAAACTGAGAAGTGCCGTAGTTAGTTTTCTGGTCAATTTCTTTTGTCAGGTTGTTTTTGCCAGGCATCCGTTGAGAAGAATTCTAACGTTGATCATTTTATATTTGAACATTTAAAGCAACAGCAGGAGCCCTGGAGGAACCAACCCACGAATTTTGATGACGAGCATCCCTGACATTTTTACATGAAGCTCCCCTTCCCCTTCCCCCGCCCCGCCCCCCCCCCCCCCCGCCCCGCCGCGGAGGCTCTTCAACAGTGGCTGTCGTCTCCACTCTAACGAGAGGAGAGTAGTCCTAAAACGTCTGTTTCTTTTATTTTTATGAAACCTTTTACACAAATTAACACAAATTAAAAAAGCTCTTTCACTGTATTCCTTTTAGAAAGACAAAACACACGCGATCAAGGCCAGAATAGCGTAAACCAGAACACGTGACCCCGCCTCACTTGCCGCGCTGGATGGATTCATGGCTTCTTTGATAAGGTTGTATTTTCTTTTTGATACTCCAGTAGAACTGTGTTTCAAGTTTGAGTTCAAACCTGAACTTGCATCGTCGTTTCTGCGCCAGGCCCACACAATCCAAACATCACTGTCTTTCTATAAATAAACAGAGTACAAAAAGAGCAAGTCTCTTACAATTTGCACCACAAGGAATGCAGACAATCAAAATGGTGACAGTAACGATTCATTCGAAGATAAGATTGTTGTTGAACATCTTTCACTGCAATTTGATGAGGGCTTTGGATGTGTTTCGATTCAGCGATGAGTCTACCGTAAACCGGACGTACAGAATAAGTGTATTCGTATGAAATTTGTGCGTATACACTGCATATACCATAGTAACATTATGGTAGCCACGGTATTATATTTCAAGGTAGTTTCTCATCGTTTAAGACAGAAACGCTTTCCGAATTTAAATTACAAAAATAGTGTTTGTTGTCTAATCACCAGAGAATACTGTGGAAGCAAAAGTAAAAGGCAAGTTTTTCCTCATGCAAACGTAGCAATTTCTCCCGATTTTTCGCGAGTGTAAACGAGTTATGGAAACAAGGAGGACAGAGGTTTTATATCGGTTCTTTATATTATCAGAGCCTTGAAGATGAAGGCTAAGTTTACACTAGAGCAAAAGTTATCGGATTGTGGCGAATCCGGTAACCTTTGTTACCGGATTGGTTTTTGCGTTTACACGCAAAAGAACCAATCCGTCACGAATCCGATTACTTGAAATCGGATCCTGAAAAAAAAAAAAGCAGTCTACATCCATCCGAATATTTTCAAATCCGGAATCTTTTATCGTGTAAATGGGTCTTTCAGTCCTTCAGTACCACGGAAACTTATTTTGACAATATTTACTCTACTTGTCTAATGTGCAGTTTTTGTCAGAATCTAAAGTTGTAATGGTTTTTACATTTTATCTAAGAATGCTCCGTGAAGTAATCACCTATCTCCTGATTAGCAGTGTAGTGGAACGTATCAGGAATCTGAATATCCTGTAATATATAGATTTAGCCAAGCCTAAATAAAAGCGGAGCCGCGAAGGAATAAACTGGTGTTCGTTTCTCAAAAGTAGTCCTGAAACTTTTCGGTCTGAAATATATTTCGGGGCTTTTTTGGCTCGCTCGCTTTCGAAAAGTGTTTCTCAAAAAGCCTGAAAGTGTTCCGAATTGTCCTCCAATATTTTGGGAATCTGTTCTGTAAAACCAAACTCCAAAGGTCATTCTAGAGGCTGAGCACAGCTTGATTATTTTACTCACGAGCTGTCTTGCTTGGTGTTTGCAATGTTTCCATATCTTGTCATTAACTGTCAAGGCTTGTCAAATCTCCTTGGATTATTGGCTGTTCGCTTGAATGAACTTGAAACGGCACTCATTTACAAAAACAAAATAAAAATTATTCGACTGTTTAAATGGGTTATCTTCATCGCGTGAACATGAACTGCCACTAAATAAAAATATTGGTCTGGTCAAAAATTTATACTGACATTTCACCGGCATTTTACTGGGATTACCCGAAAGAAAGGATCTGGGGAGCTTCGAAGCACTTGTAATAAACTTATCGAAGAAATGTCGCGTAGGTTTTAGCAGCCGCGAAAAAATTCAAGCACTTTGAGGAACACACATTACTTACCGGATAAAATAGCTTTAAACTCAAAACTGCTTCGTTTATAGTTACTTAAGTAACCCTTATATTTCGTTCTCTAACTTGAGACCATCGAGATTGAAAACAAACAAACAAACGCCGTCCAAACATTCTTAACTCCGTGGCATAAGTTTTGCGGTTGCAAATTGTCTGAAATTCGAGCGCTTTTAAGAGGCTGTCTCTGTAAAAACCACCCACTCAATTTCGCGTCAAAAATAAGTTTGCCTGAAACTCTGCCAACAGAAAGACTTTACCGAGGCTAGAACTAAAACAGGTTTGGTTTGGTTCAAAATGATTCTCTGGCCGCGCTGGGAGCTGTTAAACATTTTGTCCCATCTGGGCCCGATTCAACGTCTCGAAAATTAAAAATTAGGCTATTTTTGTGGCGTTGTAAAATATTCGATTCGCGTCATCTAGCAATGAATTGTACGTCATTTTGCTCATAAGCCTTTCTAGTTTTCTAAATGAGAAACAATTTTCTACTCTATTTAACCTGAAAGGCGAAATCAATCGTCTTATGAGCCCTACCAATCGTCATCCGAACGAAAGCTGAAAATGCCCTTGATTTGGAAGCTTATTTTTATAATCTGGGACTTAGTTGACAGCTCTAGCTTACATAGCGGAAAAGTGTAATCCTTTATCGGCACACATATGCAAAAACCCCTGTACGATTTCAGTATTTCAAAAGTTATGACCGTTTGTATCAGCACATTTGCCCGCATTTGCGATTTTTCAGCCTAAGGCTAATCGACACATTTCGATCAGATTTTGTCATAAATACAGCTCACCTGCCTCGCAGCTCGGGCCTATTTCCAACTTCAGCCGTTTTCCAGTTCCTGGGATAGCTCAATTCCACGACAGATCCTGTAAATAGGTGGGTATTGCGTTCGGAGATTGAGAACGGCCTCTGCCGTGTCGCTTGTTAGCGAACCAAAACTCGAAACCGTGGCCACGTCTCCCGCTAGAAATAGGCGATTAAAACATCGATTTGTAGCCGAATTTCCTCGAGAATCGGACAAAAAAACTATCCAACTTTGGTATTTAGGAAGATAATCGAGAACTGAGGGCTTAAATCTCGAAGAAATCTTTCCGTTAAATCGCTGAATTAGCTGATGAAACATCGTCGACTTGCGTTGCGATGCTGCTTTCGGGAAGGTCCGCCTAATTGGGGAAACCGCTGATTGCTTGAGGATTCCATTTTTTTTTTCAAAATAATGGCAACCCGCAAAAATTTCATACCAAACCGTAATTACTAGAATTATTAAACCTTAGAATTCCCTAGCACTTTCAGTATTTTGCAATATAGTAATAAATATCTATGCGTTCAACGGAATTGCGTTACCTGTATATTTGCGTGACTACTTGTTGAAAGGCCAGGGGATACTCCAGGTAAACGCTGGGGAAAAGGTTCTCTTGAAAAAGAAATATTTTGCATTTAATTTTGTTTCAGTCTGTTTTTTTATGCAAAATGTTTCGATTCGACAAAGTTAACGCAGTGCTGATTCTAGCGTTTTTGTTATCTCTTTAAATGGCCTAGATTTCAAATGCGTGAATTGGCATGTGATGTTTGAAGTTAATGACAGACGACAAATGCACGATCATAACAAAATAAATTCATAATTACACGCGTAATTGTCTTCCTGTTTTTATCGAGAAAAGTCTTCAAAAAGCCTCATGTATGATCTCCTGGGCCCAAAATGTATACCTTATGTTTCAGTTTCCAACATTCAGATGTACTTTCTCTTTCAGAAGAGTGTGTAATTCTGTCCTCGTACAATTATTTCGTTGCTTTGAGCCTTCCAATTTCCAGTCCATTTGAAATCGAGTCTATGTTAGGGCTTCCCCGTTTAGCTTTCAGCTTTCAGTATTGTGATCCCCATAAGGTTCAAAACCCTCTAGAAGGTTGTTGCATAGGATAATATACTAAGGTCGCCATTTTTTGAAAGCGCGTAGTGTTTGATCGACTGAAAAACTCTTTCTAGGGTCCCCTAAAACCTCCAAATATAAGCGCTAGTGGATGGATTGCAATAAGCTAGCAATATCCCCACGAAAACCAGGGTCCAAACATAAGCCCTCTTCTCTCCCTTCTCCCATAGAATATCGCCTGCTACGAAAAAACTTTCGCATTTCTTAAGATGGTGCTCAGGCCCCCCAAGGCCTGGCCTTTCTAATACAACTGCTAATGATAGGAATACCTGTAAAATTATATTATATGCATGTATATGAACAAAGTAAAACATATGGGGCCCTGAATAAAAACGGGTGTTCCGAAAACGCAGGTCGGGGTGCGGACTGCGGGGTCAACAAAACTGAAAAAAATAAAAAGGGAAAAAAGCAAATGGCTAAATACTTAAAAAGACAATTAAGAAATGCAAAACAAAAAAAAAATACAAAAATAAAGCGAGAATTGAATATTTAAGTGTCACGCAAACCAATGAATAAATAACGAGAACTTGTAATTATAATCATTTGTAATAAACGTGAGGTCTGTTTGAAACAGTCTTTTTTCACTCCCTGTTTTTTCTTTTTTTTTTTAATTTCATTTCATTTCTGATGCATTTTACCGCTTCTGTGACCAAAACGAACCGCAGCTGACCGGTATGTCGAGCGATCCAAGCCAATCGGTTACTTGAGTTAGCGGTTTACATGATGTTGATTTCACGCACGAAAATCAAATTGTGCACTATTTTCATTGCATGCGAATTAAGGGCTATTTACTGTGGTATTCGAGGAGATACCAGTACCAAAAAGGGGTGGACCATTGTATTCTTGCGGGTGGGGTTGGGGTGGGCAATTTTATACTGCAGGAATTTGTTTTAGTAACTAAAAGCTTTGTATGAATTTTATTTCACTAGCTTGCCCGATATATTTCTTAATCTGCGTGTACGGAACAAACCGCGTGCTCAGCTCTTTGTTGTAGTACCCGGTATATGTTTGTTTTGAAAGTCACGACATCTCATTTTATTTCAAAGTCACAACAGTCTTAATCTGTAATATCCTTCGGTCAGTCTATTATCCAATGTATACATCACTGTTCACTGTGCCAATATCTTGAACTTTGCACGTCTATAACGTCTTTTGGTCATTTATAAAAATGTATACACCACTGTTCAAATGCTATAAATCTCTTGAACTTTAGACAGCGAAACTGCAGAGCCTACAGAGCTTGCCATGAAACGTCAAGTAGTTTTCCTTTTTTTTTTGGAGGTTTTTTTTGTGTTATTCCCTGGATATACAAAATTTGTCTTTAATTTACTATTTAAGTGATTCGAATTCTTTTTCAAAACTTTTTTTACTCGAAATTATCCCCGGTTAGTTGTCGCTTAATTTCGCTTTGAAACCTGGTATCGGCTGTTCTGCTCACGCAAGAACCACAGAAAGAATAATCTTCTTAATGCCTTGTTTTGTACAGACATAGCTGTATCTCCTCGAGTACCAATAGCTCCTTGAGTTTTCATGCAATGAGCTTAGAATAGTGCCATATTTTATTATCGTGCGTGAAATCAACATAACCACTTGGGAAGTGCAAGTCGGGCTCCGATCGCAGGACGATATACCGTTCAGTTGCATTTTGGTTGCAATATAAATATCGCTATGTGCAAAAAACGTTTGTATATATTTTTATGCCAAACAAACTGACGTGAACAATACAAAAAAAATTGAAATAAAATCAAATTACAGCAAAAAAGAGTGTTCCACACAGACCATATGATCATTGTAAAACGGATAAATTTCTCGTTATTTATTTATTGGTTCACAAGTGCGTCAAGAGAGTCAAATTCTCGCTTTATTTTTATATTTTTCTTGTATTTTAATTATATTTTAAAGTATTTAGCTATTTTCTTCTTTCCTTTTTATTTCGGATGTTTTGTTGCTGTTATTATTATTATTATTTTATTTTTTCGGTTTTTTTGAGCCCGCACCCCGCACCCCGCACCCTGCACCCCACAGTCCGCACCCCGCACCCCGACCCTGCCTTTTCGGAACACCCAATAAAAACAGATAAAATAGTTTTGAACATTAGCAGTCTTATTAGACGGGCCAGGCCTTGGGGAGCCTTGGCGCCGTCTTTAGAAATGCGTAAGGTTTGTTGGTATTAAATAAGGATATTTAAGGTCGCGATACTCTATGAGGAAAGGGAAAGAAGAGGTTTAGGTTTTGGACGTTTAGGGAAACCTAGAAAGAGTTTTTTTTTGTCAATCAAAAGTTACACGCTTTCAAAAAATGAAGACTTTAGTATATTATCGTATGCAACAGCTTACTAGAGGGTTTTTTAAACTTATGGGGATCAAAATACTGAAAGCTGAAAGCTAAACGGGGAAGCCCTAACATAGACCTAGCGTTTACCTGGAGTATCCTCTTTCAACAAGTGGTCACGCAAATATACAGGTAAAGCAATTTTATAAAAAGCGTGGATATTTACTACTACATTGCAAAATACTGAAAGTACTAGGGAATTCTAAGGTTTAATTATTCTAGTAATTACGGTTTGGTATGAAATTTTTGCGGGTTTCCATTTTTGAAAAGAAAAAAAAAACAGTTAGAATCGAATCCTGAAGCAATCAGCGATTTCCCCATTTATGCGGACCTTCACGAAAGCAGCATCGCAACACAAGTCGACGATGTTTCATCAGCTTTCGGCGATTTAGCGGAAAGATTTCTTCGAGATTTAAGCCCTCAGTTCTCGATTATCTTTCTAAATACCAAATTTGGATAGTTTTTTTGTCCGATTCTCGAGGAAATTCGGCTACAAATCGATGTTTAAAGACTTTAATTCAAAGGAAGAGGACTTATTCACGGTAAGGTAGCAATACTTTTTTTACTTTGTCTTCTCTTGTCCAAACATGAGTTTGTAAAAGAGCCTTTTTAAGTGAACGATAGTAAACTTCGATTTCTTAAAGTTTTGCTTTGGTGTTTATTATGTGTTGCTAGCTTTTAGCATTTGTATCATAGAACTATGGTTTTTCTTCTTCGATAAGAATTTCTTGAATAATAAAACAATTATCCTGCTCAATCTTGCGGAATATCCCCTGATTTAGCCAACTCGGCCTACGGCCTCGTCAGCTAAGTATCAGGCGATATTCCGCGCAATTTCGCAGGATAATTGTTAAATATTCACACTCTATGAATCCGAACAATCAAGATGTGATGAATTCGGGAACATTTACGAATCCGATGACTTTTCCTCTAGTGTAAACTTAGCCGAAGTCGTATCTATACCCTGTTACTCAACTTCAACAACTGCTCGCAGATGAACTGGTCTTAATAATGTAGGACCTCTGGATTTGGAGGCTAGTGCAATTATGGAGTAGCCCATAACTCCTCCCTCCCTTTATCGTTTTGAGATCTGAAAGAAGGATTATTGTGCAACCTTACCCCAAACTGAACATCTTTGTCATCACCATCTGTTGTGGTACTCCTTTCAAACTGCATATTGGTATATCCGTTATCTTCAGAAGCCTCAATCAGCTTGTAGTCTGGGGAAGGATCTTTTGGTGGTACTCCTGTGGACGTGCTTTGGTAACCCTACAGCCAGAAAACAAAAGGGTGTCTTTGCAATTAAGAAAGAAAGAAATTTTTCAAGCCAGTAATTTCGATTAGTATATTTCAGGAGCAATCATCGAGACAATTTACCTTGATTAAAAAAATTAGTTTTCTGTTTTCCCAGATTGTTTCAGGGATATTGTTGTAAGCTTGGAGCCGGATGGTTCCAATTATAAACTGGAAATCAAATATTTTATTTGGATCCGCAAAATTAAAGAATGCACTCCAAAATTGAACGATTTTTTTTCGTATTTTAATCGCATTTTGAAAATAGAAAACGATGGTGGAATAGTTTCAAAGAAATGGTGATGATGATGATGATGATGATGATGATGACAATAATAATAATAATAATAATAATAATAATAGTAATAATAATAATAATAATAATAATAATAATAATTATGATAATAATAATACATTTATCTAGCGCTGCTTCCCGGTAGTTCAACAGCGCTTTACAGATGTTTAAAAATGTGCTTAAATTTTACTAAAAACTGTTAAAGCTGTCCAAAAGGTAAACCCCCAAGAAACATTTCACAAATCATGTAATTCTCTTGATCCTTCAACCCAGTAGCACTTCTGCATTATTGCATCATTGTTATGTACCGATATTTTCTTATATTTTATTCGCCGAATTTCCGAGCTGCTTTGAAAATGCTAGCTGACGTTATTTCGCATTCTAAACGACATATTTGGCCACAGATTTCAAACTACCCATGTTACGAACACCTTGGGTTGACATTTGGCCAAAGAAGGCTCTACTTTTTCATCACAATTGTTCGGAATTATATCGGATTCTCTGATTTTAGGTCTTCCGAACAGCTATCCGTTGGATGTACTTGATATTTGTTGGGCCACGTGGTTGAGTCATGAAACCAGATAAGCTTTAAAAAATCAGGTTTTAATTTATGGTTTTAAATCTGAACTCCGTCACATAAAAATAATAAATACCGATCAAAATATTTATATTTACAGAACAATAGCAAGGATTTATAAGTGACAATATTCACCAGTAATAAGAAGTATTTAAATTTTAAAATGTCTTGATATCTCTCATTTCCGTTTCTTTGGTTGGAAATGAAGTCAGTAAAGATTACTCACTTGTCTACATTTAGTTGTATTTTAATGTTTGAATACTACAGTAAAACCCCTGTACCTCGAATTCTGGAGTGAAACGTAAAACAGTTTGTGTTAGCAGCGGTTCGAGTTATCGGTAGACTACGAGCAGTCTCTCTTTCCGCTCAGGGGTAGTCGAGGGAAACGAACAAGCAAGCGAGCGCGCGCGAAAATCGTCTGCCGCTTTGAAACGTGAACTACACTAGCGGCTCGACACGCGCGTTCAACGCGGCAGGCGATGTTCGCGCCAGCTCGCTTGTTCGTTTCTTTCGACTATCCCCGAGCGGAAAGAGAGACTGCTCGTAGTCTAAGTTTTCGGGGTCGATTGACTGTTCAATGTGCCATGTTAATAATTGATAGTTTACTGATTTTTCAGTACTTCAGTATGCAGTACAGTGCAACTTATCTCGTCAGAAACTGTAACACGATTATGCACGATTTATAGCACCGCATCCGGTATATGACTCATAAGATCTGGAAATGACGGTTAAGTGGAAAACGCGGAGTGCGGAGTGCGGAGTGCGGAGTGCGGAGTGTGGAAAACGCGGAGTGTAGAAAATGAGGAGTGTAGAAAATGCGGAGTGTGGAAAATGCGGAGTGTAGAAAATACGGAGCGTAGAAAATGCGGAGTGTGGAAAATGCGGAGTGTAGAAAATGCGGAGTGTAGAAAATGCGGAGTGTGGAAAATGCGGAGTGTTAAAGAAAAGTATATAAAAAGGTTATAAAAAGGTCAAAAGAAAAAATAAGGTAATATCGCCACACGTACTCAATTATATAAGGTGTCACACCCTATATAGCTCCCCTTGCCCACTGTACAGACCCTGGAAAGGGCGAACTACTCTTAACAAAATGAAAAATCACAAAATTTATTTTTATGCTTATTTTAAAAATCGCGAAATTAAGTACTCGTAAACACGTCTTTCGAATTCTATAGAAATAAAGTACTCATGAAAATTAATGAAAACTAATGAATACAAAAAGCTTGTATGGAAAAGGAAATTAAAAAATAATCTTTAATTCCGCTATATTCTTGGTAAGATCGTTTTAAATGTTTAATTAAAGGTGATATCTTCACACAGACACAAGTAACAAGGTATATCACTCTATAAAACTCCTTCATGCATCATTGCATTTTAACGCGCGTAGCATTATTGTGAATTAACGATATTAACAATCAGTCCATGTTCTTTGAAAAAGCGATGCATCATTGAGTTTCATTGCTAAATCGTACATTATTTTTTTTGTAGCTATGAAAAACAGTAACGAATACTGAGGTAAATAAAACAAATCCACGCGTGTAGCATTACTGTTAATTAACGATATTAACAATCAGTCCATGTTCTTTTAGCATTTCCTTCTGGCTTTCATCAAGTGAGTGGTAGGTGCTGAAGTCGATATGTACTCGTCCGTCAAAAACAGGGTTTTTTCGCATGATATCCGCAGGACTGGGATAATAGGTACTGGTAAACTCTGTGCTGTACACCAACGCCCCTGTGTTGACGTCCCTGCGTACCTGCCGACGGTCAACGTGCTTGACCACGATGGTGTGTGGTGGCTGACGAAATTTTTCTGCAAAATTGTCACCGCATCCGTAGCACTTCTTCACACTTTTTCTAAACCGGAAACAACTACTATGGCTTAACCGGAAATAAAAACATTTATTTATCTAGAATTCGAAAGACGTGTTTTACGAGCACTAAATTTCGCGGTTTTGAAAACAAACAAACAAACAAAAAAAATTATTTTTTTCATTTCGTTAAGAGTACTGTGCTTTTCCAGGGTCCACATACGGGAAGGAGTTATATCGAGTTATACCTACGTGTGGCGATATGACCTTATTTTTTTTTTCTTTTAAGCTTTTTATATATTTTTCTTTAAGACTCCGCATTTTCTACACTCCGCATTTTCCACACTCCGCATTTTCTACACTCCGCATTTTCCACACTCCGCACTTTCCACACTCCTCATTTTCTACACTCCTCATTTTCCACACTCCGCACTCCGCACTCCGCACTCCGCGTTTTCCACTTAACCGGAAATGACTCTTAAATACGTGATCTGTTCGTTGCACTAATTAACAAGTGATTTAAAAAATTAAATTGCTTTAGTGTTAGTTTTAGAGTTTTTAATCCGATTACACGACAAGAAGAGCTAATGGGATATTTCAACGGGCACCTGTGGTGAGTTGCAACTGAACCAGAATTCGAGTTCTCGGCGTAAATTTTGATTAAGGGAAACGAAATTTAGTTCGAGTTAGTGGGGAATTCGAGTTATAAGAGTTCGAGTTAACCGAGTAAAAATGACTGAAAAGTGGGCTCAAATCCAAGGGAAAGTTAGTTCGAGTAAGCGGTTGAGTTACGAGTTACCGGGGTTCTACTGTATATATATATGGGTTTTTTCAAAGTGACGGCACGTTCAATACAGGCCAAGGTTGTGTTTTCACTGGGACAATTTTGACTAGATGAAGCTGGAAAAGTCCGGAAATACAGTGAAAACAGCTCTTCCAATGTGGGAATCCCGAACCTTCGAGTTTGGACCCGAGTTCGAGTTCGAGTTCGAGATCGAGTTAATAATCGGGGTCTTTTCCATGCAATGGTGATAACAATAGGGTGACAGGCCTATCCACGTGTAATAACCAGTTAACAGTCTTTTAGCATGTCTTTTAGGGATCTGCCCCTTTCGTATGCGACCATGGGGGGATCTTAAAATATCTTGTTAAGCAAAGGTTGTTGCTGAATTAAATGCCAGTTTTGCATAAGTATTTGCTTTAGGCACTGATGGACGATATTGTGGGACGAAAGGCAAGATTCGCGTGTTTTGTTTACGCCTTTGTTGAAGTGCAAGTTTTCTACCCTCAAAGTTAATCTCAGCGAGGATTGTTGAATCAGAGTTTCGGGGTACCCTCTTTCCTTGAGATGTGTTTTAAAGTTTGAAACTGCAGTTGTGAACGTAGTTTCTGAGGAGTTTGTCCAGAGAAGCCTAAGTGCTTCGCCTTCAGTGAAGCCCTTGTTGACCCCTGGTGGGTGGGAACTAGAGAAATGTGTGTATTGAAATGTTTCAGTTGGTTTGAAATGCATTTTTATGTCTAATATAGACTCGTTAGCGAATCTTTCGCCTTTGTAAACGCTTGTGTCGAGGAACGTAGTATCTGTGTCAGATACGTCAGCCGTAAACTTGATGGTGGGGTGGTGGCTATTTGCTTGTTCCATGAATTGCGTGACCTCGTCTTTGTTTGTATTCCAGATCGAGAATATATCAATATACCTTTTCCAGACGAGTGGTTTTACAACGCTACGGTGTAGGATTTGTGAGTCTACAGTCCCCATAAAAATGTTGGCAAAAGCGACTGTTTCCATGTTGGATTCAAATTTGCCACCAAAATTATATACCTCTTCGCTTGCGTATGTCACCTTATGTTCATCGCACGTGTGAACAACATTGTGCTTATTCTTGTTTTTATCTTATGTTTGCGTCGTAGGTGAAAAGAAGCCCATTTCCATTATTGCCCGTATGTACAGCAGTAGGCTATGCTTTTCTTTTAAAATTTTAATTAGTACATGTCACCTCTTTTGTAGTTTTTGCAACAAAAGTTAAACGCTTATGGCAATAACAAGATTGAATTTTGCAACTGGTAATAAACGGAAACTATAAAGCATAAATGAAATGTAATGTTATTTAAGTGAAATGTAGGCACGAAAAAAAGAAGGAAAAAAGAAGAAAGGAATACACTAATAAGCCCAATTTGTAATTCTTCCATCTGTTACCTATAGGCACACCAAAATTAAGAGAACACTTCTCCTTTTTCCCAGGTTGTCCCGTGATGGAGGTTCCCCTCTAGTACATGTACTGTTAGAGGACGGCTTGTTGATTAATAAAAGTTTGCATTTTTCATGCACTGAATAGCTGGGTAACACTGATTTCAAGTTACTTTTTAGCTGTGATTTTGAACAAGAGTCGGTCAGTACTTCATGCCACCGCAAGGGCGTCGGCTGATAACGAATTCTAAGAGGTGTTTTTTCAAGACATTTTGTCATATGCTGTTTTGTGCTTTAGATTGGTGAAATGCATGAAGATGAACTTCTGAAAAATCGACAGTCCGCGTGCATCGCTAGCGCCAGTCCCCAACCTTGTATTAAAAATGCGTCTTCACTACAAATACCTCCATCGATTTCAGATACAATTGAACTAACTTCTATCGGTTATTATCGATATGCGATTATCGATTTCATCGTGCTTTACATCAGGTTTCGCAGCGACTCGTTTGCTCTTTTTCACGGTCATTTACAGATAATTGTGAAAATTTCATTGAATTTGTAACTCGAACTCTAACTCGAACTCTAACTCGAACTCCAACTCGAACTCGAACTCGGGTCCAAACTCGAAGGTTCTTCACTCCCTTCCAATGTTAAGCGAGTTAAAAATGCAAGCTGTTTTCACGAGAAAAAACAAGGGATTATCTCGCCTTTATGACCGGAAATTCACGTCAGGGTATACTACCTCGCTGTAGGTATAAATCGTCCCGATAAAAGCCGCAACCAATCACATTGCACGTAGTGACATATGCCTGCCAAATAGTGCTCGGCAAATATTTTCCAGACGCTCGCCTCGTGGTTCACTACGCTTTCGAAATGGCAGACGAATTCGGCGAATTTAATCGTAATATTTTACCATTTCGATTCACAATTCCTTCCGCGCCATTAGATTCTTAAGTTCCCCTTCAGTTCCCTCTCGGATAAACCCACATCGTCTTGTGCTTTCGGCGATTTCGATTGTTTTGGTGCTGGATTGACCGGATTACAACATTGCGTCGCATCCTCCCCATTTGTCGAGACATTAATCGCATCCTCAGAAAGAAACTCCTTCTTTTTTGAAGAAATATCGCGAGAATCAAAACAAGAGAAGTCTAGCCTGTTCCAGGCGTTCAGATGGTGGAGCGCGAGCGAAAAATAAAGCGAGCGAAAGAGCGGGAAAAAAAAAAACGAACGCCTGGAACAGGCTAAGAGAAGTCGTAAAGTATGCTTCGTCTCGCGCCATTTTTTTTCAAAGATGCGCGCTTTTGTAATTTGAATCTTCTGAGTAAGCAGCTTAAATTTGGGGTCTAGTTAATCACCCTAATGAAAACACAACCCAAGACAACAAAAGCTCATAAGAGGCAACTGCGGAAACTGTCTTATGAAGAGTGCCCGCTCAGTCTAGACTGCGCCTTTTTTGTTACTTCAGTCCTGAACATTTTTATTCCACCTCAAATCATCCTCACACGAACAAGTCCGAATAAAGAATATTATCGCAGAGTTCGTGCGTGACATTTCCAAACGGTCGTGAAAACAGCGAAGTAACAGCAATTTGAAACAACAAAACAACATTTTAAGGTTGCAAGACGGATGGAACAATCATTAAGGGGGTCGTTTTCCTGTGCCATTGTTTCCGTTATTCATTAACTCTCTGCGACCTCCAGTGAAATAGTGGGGAATAAACACACGCTACGGTTCTGCTTCAGCATAAAACAACCAAAGACCAACAACCTAGACCATCCTTGGTTTTGTCACCCATTTATATTTCTGGTTGTTTTACCAATAAGGTAATTTGCAAGCAACACTCACATGTATTAAACCCACTGGGTCTAAAGTCCGACCTAAGACTGTAAGTTTTTAAAATACCTTCTGAAATAGGGCAAACAACTGTTATTACAGTGCGTATAGACTTACATCAAGATATGACGTGTTAGAGGCGACCCCGCCAAGAGCAATATCATAATCCACCATGTTTCTACCATCAGCAGATGTGGTAAAACCCACTGCACACCAGCCGGTGGTTTTGCAAGTCACGTTGAAGATCAACTTGTCGTTGTTGTACGTCCATTGCAGCATAAAATTACCATCACCGGAATCGAAGCTGGCGTATTTTAATGCATCAACGTCGAAAACAGCATAAGGAAGCAACGCTAACGCAAAGAAAGCGAGCATTTTGCACGAGAACGCAATGAGTGCAGTGCAGCTTTTTTCAGTTGCGATTTAAATAGTGACTGCTTCACGCCTGCAGCCGTCTCTTATTTCGATCCTGCGACGGATCGGAAACTAAAGAAATAGGAGACGTCTGCACGCAAGCATAGCAACATATTCTATCACAACATGTGATGTGACTACAAGTTGTGTAGTGCGAGAGAACACTATAAAGCTTCTGAAAAGCTTTTTAATCTATTCACTTATTTTGAAAATAGAGACATTTTATGTGCACAAAATGAGCGAGTTTTCAGCACGGGGGGGGGGGGTCTCTCTAAATTTTGTCGGTGGGGGTATGCCACTGAGTTCCTGTTCCTTGCACTATTCCCCACAACAGGGTCTCAAAGGGGGAGGGGGGTCCTTGGAGCTCTGGAGAACCGAAATTTTTGCCGAAATTTTCACTCTTTTCAGGAATTGTTTGTTTAGATATGAATAATCTTAAAGTCACGCGATCGTTGTAGAGTTTCCACAACTGTTTCCTCGTTCCCTTCAAAACCCCAACGAAGTCATAATTTAAAAAACTAGACAAAAATGCGTCGCTTACTCATAGGCCGACACAAGTACGAGACGTTTGGGAGAATTCGAAAGTTTATCTCAACACAGCCACATGAGAGGGTGTGCGAAATGATCAATTAAACACTTTCCAAATTCCCACAAACTACCTTGAGTGTTTGCATCAGGTTATGTAAGAAGAAAAAGAACCGGACACCATCTCGAAAATACACTCTTGATCATAACTGCGAGTCGTCACACATCATGAGTAAAGCAGAATTTTATTCGTGTGTTATCCTGAGAAAAAACAACATGTTATGACTCGACCCAGGTTAGGTTCACGCCCGGTTTTTCCCCAAGGTATGGTGTAGAAGAAAAGTCCAGTGGGCTTTATATGCCTTCCACAAAATACATTTCGCACGATCGCCTCAGGCTATTCAACAATTAACAAAAGAGACTACCTATCTCGCAATGACCAAAAAGTTTCTCTAAATATGATGAGAAACTTAGCTTTCTGCTTGCTCCAGCTTTTTGCTGATCTTCACGAATGCAAGAAGCCGTTCCTGAAGAAAGGAAGGCTTGACGAGGAGGTCATGAAGGTAGCTCGTTCAACTGGACCATTTCTGAAATAAAAGGAGCTCCTGAAAAGGTTGCCCTCTTTTTACCGTTTGGAACGTTGGGAATCATGAGATTCGAATTAGATTGACGTGTCTAATCTTTCAGGCCAGTACCATATGGACCTTGACGGTCATGCCTTTTGCCTCAACCAAGATGATAGGTTCATGGAAGCATCAACTTCAAATAGAAGGCACTCTTCCCTAAGGGAAATTTTTAGTAGAAACATACAGAACGTTTTGATAAATGGCAACGATCACGTTTGCCGTTTATTTCGAGTATTCCAATTCTGGAATGGTCCTGAAAAACACGTGCATCAATATATACAGATGTTAGGATCCCATGTCTGTTACACAATCATGAAGCAATGTAGGGCATTTTCAGTGCAATTTTCAATATATTTAAGATTTTTAAAAACGAATATTCCCCTTCAGTTTATCTAGACTTCACTAGAAAAACACCTGAGAGGAAGGCCCTTAACTAAGTTACGAATAAGTAATCACAAAATTATTATGATTGAACTTCAGATACAACCAAATTTTTAGAGACACTAACCTATTTGTAGGTCCAATCAAATCCAAGACGAAATTCATTTTCTCGTCTATTGTTCCAAATAGTCAAAAATTAGGGATGGTTTTTACAACAAAATACAAACTCTGATGCCAAATTGTAAGCTGCTTAATATTATATTTGGAATAAGGAATTAATGAATCCTTTATTTATTTCATTAACATACAATTAATCAAATTTATTTCACCTTTTGAACTTAAAATCCTTGCGTTTGTTATGCTGTACAAGGCGGTTCTGACTTTTGAGTCTATGGATGAAATCCCTAAGTGTCACCATTCAAATGAAAGGTACTTTGAACTACGTTTCTGTAATGACGTTTTTGTTTGGATTTTGTACCATAAAAATTCCTTTTTTTTTTTTTTACTTTCGAACCTAAAATCCTTGGCAAGGGATAAATCGTGCATTTCACTATTTAATAATTGAAGTTGCTTGTGGTTTACCGGCCATAAATTAACTTGATGCTGTTTAAAATATTGGTATTCGGTTGACAATATCTCCTATATTGGCCTCGATAAATGCAATATCACTCTTTTCAAGAGTTGTTTGTTTAGATATGAATAATCTTAAAGTCACGCGATCGTTTCCACAACTGTTTCCTCGTTTCCTTCAAAACCCCAAAGAAGTTACAATTTCAAAACTAGACAAAAATGCGTTGCTTACGCACAATTACGCATAGGCTGATACAAGCACAAGATGTTTGGGAGAATTCGAAAGTTCATCTCAACACAGCCACATGAGAGAGTGTGCAAAATGATCAATTAAACACTTTCCAAATTCTCACAAACTACCTTGAGTGTTTGCATCAGGTTATGTGAGCACAATTAAAGTACTCATGGGTAATATACTTGGTACAAGAGATTTCGGTTTCGCACCCTTGGTATAAGTGTACATTTGTTTATGCCTTTTGATTACAATTACTCGAACGCGCGTTAGAAAACTTCTGTCGCTCAAGCAAAAGGCTCGGACACCATCTCGAAAATGCTTGAGTGATCATAATTGCTAGTTGTTACACATCCTAAGTAAAGCAGAATTATATTAGCCTGCGTGCGGAGGAAACAGGAGACGTCTGCGCGCAGGCTAAATTTTATTCATGTGTTACCATGAGAAAACAACTTCCCATGACTCGACCCTGGTAAGGTTCACGCCCATTCCTTTCCCCAAAGTTTGGTGTAGGAGAAAAGTCCAGTGGGTTTTATATGCCTTCCACAAAATACAAGTTATTTAAGCTGGGGTTAATTTTTTTTTTAGCAAACTGCAAGCTTGCACGATCGCCTCAGGCTTTTCAACACTTAACAAAAGAGAGTAGCTGCATGTCTCGTAATTACCAAGAATTTTCTAAACATGATGAGAAACTTAGGTTTCTGCTTGCTCCAGGTTTTTGCTTATCTTCACGAATGGAAGAAGCTGTTCGTGAAGAGAAAAACGGAAAGCTTGATGAGGAGGTCATGAAGGTAGCTCGTTCAACTGGAAAATTTCTGAAATAAAAGGAGCTTCTGAAAAGGTTGACCTCTTTTTCCGTTTGGAACGTTGGGAACTGGCATGAGATTCGAATTAGATTGACGTGTCTCATCTTTCAGGCCAGTACAATCTGGACCTTTGACGGTCATCCCTTTCACCTCAACCAAGATGATAGGTTCACGGAAGCATCAACTTCAAATAGAAGGCACTCTTCCCTAAAGGAAAGTTTTAGTAAAAACATACAGAACGTTTTGATAAATGGCAACAATCACTTTAGCCGTTTATTTCGAGTATTCCAATTCTGGAATGGTCCTGAAAAACACGTGCATCAATATATACAGATGTTAGGATCCCATGTCTGTTACACATGAAGCATTGTATTGCATTTTCAGTGCAATTTTCAATATATTTAAGATTTTTAAAAACGAACATTCCCCTTCAAATTATCTAGACCTCGCTAGAAGAACATCTGAGAGAAAGGCCCTTAATTAAGTTACGAATAAGTGATCACAAAGTTTATTATGATTGAACTTGGTAGACTTACAAACAAATTTGTAGAGACACTAGCCTATTTGTAGGTCCAATCAAATCCAAGACGAAATTCATTTTCTCGTCTATTGTTCCAAATACTCAATAGTAAGGGATCGTTTTTACAACAAAATACAGACTCTGATGCCAAGTTTTAAGCAGTTACCTGCCTGGAATAAGGAATCAATGAACTCCTTTATTTATTTCATTAACATACCATTAATTAAATTTATTTCACCTTGCTTTGATTTGCGAGACAAATTGTTATCAATGTAATTTTATTATTCTTCCATGTTTTTTGTTTCCTTTTCTTAGTTAGTTTGCAATACCGTAAAGTTCATCGTCATGCAAATAAAACTTGTTGTTGTTGTTGCAATATAAAGGTTGATCAATTCGATCAGAAATCTTTCGACGTTTTTTGTGTCTCACACAATAATTGCAAACGAGATTAGGTTTCTTTGACCGGAAATTCGCAGGTCATCATAAGCTTGTCGTAAGCAAGTTATTTCACAGGTGACGAAGCTGTACTGTCCAAATCAGCCTTCGTACAACTTTCCGCTGAAGTTTAGCTAGCTTATAAGTGATAAAGAATGTACCACTTCTGATTGGTGTTACAGCTTATATGACTTAATACCCTGCAAGTTCGTTTATAACTGAACTCCAACCAAAGAAACAGAACAATGCCAGTTTTTGTAGACACTGTGTCGTGCTATTAAGAAGTAAGAGAGAGTATATTTTTCGTGCTAAGACATCTTAAACACACACACTGGTTTCGGGATCACTGTCCCTTATCCCCCTGTAGGGGAGTCACATATAAAACAGACGGAAGAGCCACCTCGTGGAATTATTATTAAACCATTACTATTATTATTATTATTATTATTATTATTATTGTTATTATTATTACTAAACAGGTACCTTTTGAAAAGCTTGAAAAAACATCCTGTAGAAGATACATAACTTCGATCTCTTTTCGCGGGCGTTGTTCAGATTTATTTAACTTCTAAGAGGTCCAAATTCGGACAGTTAAGTAGTTTCTTCTCCTGTCAATTTTTTCCTAGTTTTTAAATTAAAAGGCACTAGCTGAGAATAATTTTGAAGCCGATCATTTTATATTTGATCATGAACATTCTGAGCGGTCCGAAAACTACGAATTTTGAACCCTGAGAAGTACAGCAAGCGACCCCTGAATTTTTATGTGGGAGTCCCTCCCACCTCCCCCCCTGGGAGGCTGTGGTGCTATCACCACACTGATGAAGGGACAGAAGTCCTAAAACGGTCTGTTAATTTCTTCTATGCGACTTTTTAGCAGAAAATAAAAATGCTCTTTCTTACTTTAGAAAATATCCAAATCAATGTTAGTCCTTTTAGAAAGACAAAACATACGCGATCAAGGCCAGAATAGCGTAAGCCAGAACACGTGACCCCGTCTCACTTGCCGCGCTGGATGGATTCATGGCTTCTTTGATAAGGTTGTATTTTCTTTTTGATACTCCAGTAGCACTGTGTTTCTGCATGGTCGAGTTCAAACCTGAACTTGCATCGTCGTTGTTGTGCCAGGCCCAGACAATCCAAACTTCACTGTTTTTCTGAGTGAAAAAGAGCAAGTCTCTTATATTTTGCACTATACCTTAAAGGATGCACACAAACAAGATACGGGAGAACCCTTTGTTTCGGCTGGGTGTCCTGTGTCTCCCTTTCCCGCCTTTTCTCGCAGATGGTCACTGAAGAGCAGGACTTAACTTAGGACCTCAGGATTTCAAGACCATCGTTTTTATACACTCGCCACACAGCTTACCGTGCTTTTTCACTTGGAGATTTGAAATAAGAATCCCTGATCAGAATCTTACCCTAAACTGAACATCTTTGACGTCACCGTCTGTTGTTGCACTCCTGCCAAACTCCACACTGGTATATCCGTTATCTTCAGAAGCCGTAATCAGATTGTAGTCTGGCGTTGGATCTCTTAGTGGGACTCCTTTGGAAGCACTTTGGTAACCCTGTGGCAATCAAGAGAGATAGAAATCTGTAAAGGGAGGCTATGTAATGGGTAATTTAATGTCCTGGAATCGTGATACTGTTTAGATCATTTCAAAACGAAGAGCATCTTCTTTCACACTGAATGGTCTTATAACTATGAGAGGAAGAAATCAAGTGAATTATTGAAAGCAGAACAAAACACAATCCGTATTCGATGGATTCTGACACAAGGGAAATTTGGCAGGGTGCCACAGGGAATCTGGGAGACTGAGGCCCTTACCGAATACCAGACCACGTTTAGCTAAACTTTGCAACTTCATTCTACACTCGGCACCAAAAATCTCAACCTTATCCCAGACTCGTCGATTTTCAATCTCTATTTTTCTGATAAAACACACCCTATTCTAGACAAAAACTCTCTGATTTCAATACCCTACCCCAGACTTACTGGTTAAAAACCATACCCTTCACAGTTACATACCCATGCGGCTTATATATAGGAGTACCACCTCAATCGAAACGTACACGTAGTCATAACAAAAATAATAAGATTGATTATACAGTAATAAACCAAGTTTGGCTCGATCCTATATTGACATGTTGTATTAACAATTACTCGCGAGCAAGTAACGTGCTTTGCCAAATGTTTGGGTTGTAAATACAATACTTTTGTGAGGTTGAAAGGGTATTTTTTCGGACTACCCTGGTTGTTCTTATACGGTTAAAATAATGGAATGCATGTATACAAAATATCAGTTCCCAGGTTAAGCCCATTCTTTCGTTTTAACCAATAACTTTGCCTCAGGTTTCCTTTTCACAGATAATAACTTTTTTCCTTCGCATTGGATACAACCGAACGTAGACAAAGGGCAATTTCGGGCAATTTTGCAGTTTTTGCTTAAAATTGCCTCGCATCCACGGTAGAACACTTTGCAAGAGAACTGTTATCCGTGATCCCTGGGGGATACTGTCTCATACACACTATACAGGTATGGGCCTCCTAATGGGGTCTCAGTTTTGAGCTTCTAGAGTTGTGATAGGGGTTCCAATTTTGGCCTTTTCGTCTGAGGTGGGGGTATACTTTCTCGCCTTTTTAAAATTTGTGTAAACGTCTTCGTTGAATCCTTTACCTCTTTTGCTGATTAATTTGCATTAGATGTTTTGTATCAGTCTTCTTTCTAATTCCGACCATTGTGCATGAAATGTACGAAAATATCACATTCTGGTTTGAAAAGGGACATGAAATTTTATTACTATTGTCTGTGATAGGAAGGAAATAAGAAAGAAAAGAAGCTTTGTATAGGAGAAAATGAAATGAAAATCGGAAATGGTCATGCTTTCTTTTAGTGAAATATTTTTTGCCAACTCAACAACTTCCACTGTGGAAACTGGTTGGTGCCCGAGGAAAATCACAGAGGTGTCCGCGAAAAAGCGGGTCTGTTAAGGGGGGTATCCCTAACTCTGCATTTCAAAGACACTCCAAGTGATCCCCCAAAGAGCTTTGATATTGACCAGGCCTCCCGCCGGAAAGATCCAACCTGCAAATCGTCTTATCTGGAAAGGGTTCTCCCGAAGGGTGCCACTTCGTTCGAGCATTAAAGTCCAGCAGCAGCTAGGGCAAAGCGCAGCCGGGCAAAGAGGCCGGAGAAGTATACATGCCATTAACCTCAGTCCACTTTGTGTGCAGACTTTTCTGTGAAAAACATTTCCCACCAATATTGGCCTGATTGGCACAGGAAAGCCCAATGCATTTTCAAATGAGAGCACCTATATCATGGTCTTAATAGTTCTCCGCGAAAAGGTTCATGACTGTACGACCACGTGTCAACCTAGTTAAAAATCAGTTTGTCTTAGACGTCAAATAACGTCGGAAAAACTAATTGACATGCTTATGCTGCTGCCGTCAATTTGATTATGATGACGGTGACGATCAGATAATGATCGAATAGTGAGAGTCAAATGATGATTTCTAAAGCAGGATACCGAAGCCGCTGAATTGAAAAGGTTAGCCGTTTTTCGTGACCTAGACAGCAAAAAGACGGAATAAAAGTTTATGTGAAACGTTTTCGCAATATGTATACAATCACCATGCTATTACACTAGTTCAAGTAAAACTATTATTATTGTTTATTTTTATACTAATATTTCGAATTGTTAGAGATTTTGTGATTTTTTCAAAAGAAATAGCTATAGTAGGGTATTACAGTTACAGAGTGTACTATAGTCTATCGAATGTAACGAGCTTAAGGTTGCTCCTTCTCACGGAGTCACCAGCACTTTGTACAGCCCTTATTGATAAGCGTTGGCTCTGAATTCTGTAGCTTTAAACGACTATTAAATAGCATAGCTGAAGAGTCGCCGGTTTTGCCATCTATTTCAGAAATTAGGTTGTAACCTACAGACTTGCAGGTCATAACTGGCTTGGGTGTTAACTGCAAACTACTAGCTTGCCACCGTACCTAAAAATTGGTACCTCTTGAAACTGACAATCTACCCAACTGTTATAACACTGGAAACAGTTTCGTTAGACTTACAGCAAGATATGGCGTGTTAGAGGCCACCCCACCAACAGCCATATCGTAGTTCACCATGTTTCTACCATCAGCAGTTGTTGTAAAACCCACTGCACACCAGCCGGAGGTTTTGCAAGTCATGTGGAAGATAAACTTGTCGTTGTTATACTTCCATTGCAACTTAAAATTACCATTAGCTGACTCGACGCTGGCTTGATACGATGCATCAACTTGGAGAACAGCGTAAGGAAGGAATGCTAACACAAAGAAAGCCAAAATTTTGCGCCCGAACGCCATGGATACAACTTGTTCCAGCTGTGTATATTCAACTCACTGACAACTCGTTAATAAACGTGAAATATCTGGTTAACACTGCAAGTGCGGGGGAGCTTTATATCAAAAGCTCAGAGATATAGTCGAGCTATTTTGAAGACACAGACGTAATGAATGTGTGTAAATTAAATTATTTTTACTTGGCAATGAAATGCATAGTCAATACTTAAAGGCAATATTATACTAGTACTAATACACATACTAATACCATTGAAAACGAGTAATGATGATAATATTGTATTCGCAACTGCTTAATTAAATATATGGTCTTTTCATGTATTTCATCCATTCATCTTCCACGGGTATATCACGAATTTTACAGAATGATCACCTTCCAGTTGGCTTGAGAGCTCACTTGGTTAGAACGCTGCACCGGTATCGTAGGGTCTAAGGTTCGAATCCCGTTCAGGAATTTTTTTTTCAGTATTTCTTTTGCTGCCATGGTCTTTTCATGTGTAAAATGTTTTATCTGCAGTTCACATATGTGATATTTCTTATATTTCACTTTCAGTAATAATAATAACGAATAAAGATTGGCTCCGATATTGAGAAACGTGAATTTCTACCTTCCTGTAAATAAGCCGCGATAAAGGTGACGTAACACGAGATGAATTCCTTTGGTACTATTCTATCGGATGTTCTTATTTCGGTTTAAAATAACAGAATTCAGGCCGAATATCCATTTCTTAAATCTTATTTCGCAAAAACAAGTGACTTCAAGTAGCTGCTCCGAGAAAATTGTATTCCGTTCATTGCTTTCATCCCCCTATCGGGAGCAAAATGGACAGAATACTGTTCTGTTTATTCCCAAGACGGTTGTTTACCATTTACGAAAAAATTCTGGAATTTTCGGCTGGGAGGTAGTTGAAACACAACGTTTTAGCTCGTTCCACTGAAACATTTTTTCAAAAGGGGCTTCTGAAATTGTAGAGATTCGTGTTTCTTTAACGTTCCTATCTTTCAGACCAGTTCCAGACCTCTTTTTGGCTAAAGTCACGACCGTAATTTACTTTAGTCAAAATGGCGTGTTCTTCGGATCTACGACGTCGTAGCTTCAATTTCGATTCAATTTCAAACGGAACGCATTCTTTCCGAACCGAAATTTTTATTTGAATCTGCCGGACCTTTCTGTTAAATGGTAAACAACTATCAGTACAGTCTGTTGCGGGTATACCACTTCTGGAATGGTCCTAGAACACACGCACATGAATAAAGATGTATTATGAAAGGACCTCATGTCTGTTACGCATTATCAGACCAATCTATATCATTTTTTGTCGTGCGCCTTTAGTCAATACGCATCTCGTGACGTCATATCCTTCATCCAAGGGCAGGGAATGTACGAGAAAACCCCCAAGCGATGCGATTGCGGTCGTTCGCAACTGTTCAAAGTCGTTTCCCAAAATAATTGTTTTCTCTGGCTGTTTTTAACAAACGTAAGATTTCAAAAGCCAGCAAAATTACTTTGGCTGAGACTCGGCAGATTCCAGTTCCATGAGGCGTTTCGAGAAAAAAATAATAAGAAATTCAAAAAAAGCACAAAGGTAACAATTAAGAAAGAATCAAATTTAGACTGAGGCGGGCTCCTGCCAAACGTATTCCTTTGATTAATGTTTTTGTCGATCCAAATTTTAAAATTTGCTAAGTATTATATCCAGAGGCCTTATGCGGGTCTATGGGTGGCACCTGAATGATGACAAGTGCTGATGGTAATGATAACACTTAAATCAAGACAATGGAATCGCTGAAGTTGAATTCTTTATCTTACCTTATCTTTAGCATTTTACAGTAACTTATTTTTAACTTTTAGATTATTGTAGGCTTTCAGCAAATATGAAGCGTGTAGTCTCCTTCCAAAGGTCTCTGTCACTGGGTTCCCTTCAACTAAAACAGAACACCTTGCAGGTCGTTCAGTCGCTGGAGCGGAACAATATTCTTAGCCCAACTAATTCATGAATGATTGACCCCAGAGATTGAACCAATATTAAGAGTCTAATTAAAAGACGTCTATTTAGACGTCTGCTAACAATTTTCGTCTCTTTTAAGGCAAGTATTTAGATTTATCCACAACTTAAAAAAATAACAGTATTACTTAGGATCACCAAATCCGCAAAATTAAGCTGTTGCTGAAAGGTAACCATTTGCTTCAGTGAAATGAAACTGTAACTAAGTGTGAATGCAACAAAGAAAAGACAATTTCCTCCTAGAGTGACAAAACACACACAGTCAAGGCAAGAATAGCAAAAGCCATAACTCGTGACAAAGCCCCACTGGCTGCATTTGTGGGTGTTGGGGTTGGCCTTGCTGTAGATGTAGATGTAGATGTGGATGTGGATGATGTAGATGATGTAGATGCTATCAGCATGCCTGTTGTAGATGTTGTTGTAGATGAAGATGCAGTTGTTGTAGATGACGCCACCATAGTAGTGGACGGCTGTATTCCAGCGTTCATTGTCTCCACGATCAGGTTATGTTTGGTGGTAAATACGCCAGTGGCAGTGTGTTGCGTCAGACCTGAATTGCCGTCAGCAGTATTGAGTGCCCAAGCAATGTAAACTTCAGTATCGCTCTACAAATTAATTAAAACATAGGACAAAAAGAGCAAGAATCTTAGCATTTAATTTATTTCATGACAAATATGGCCAATCAAGCGATTGGGAAGTCAGGACATCCTCGACGGTATTCCTTGGATTGTTTATGTTAAGGTAGTTATGTCGTTTTACTTATCGACGCAGTTATGGTCATTGCAATTGTATTCACTGAGGTTGAGAGACACAACATAATTATACTGATAAACATAAAACAGTGCGCGAAAAACGTCAGCTCTTTGTTTCTTTCTCTCTTTAAAGAATCTGGCCACTACCTTGGCTTGACACGTTGATAAAGGTACCGCCACTTTTGGTGGGCGTTTTGACAGCACACAAAGGCATACCCGACGAGTACTTTTCGTATGACACAAGTGTACAGTAATAAGACGCTTTCTTTCCTTTTAACAGTCGATCGAAGGACTGTCTTAGACGTCAAAACTTTGATCTCTTTTTATGTAAGGACTATTGTATTGTACAGTGGAACTCCGATACAACGAAATGCTAAGGCACTCTAGTGAGATTGTCGTTATAAGCGAGACCCCGTGATTTCTATCTCTGGCTTTCAGTCGCACGATGACATTTAATCGTTACATTGGGTTAGATTATGTTGTGCCTCGCGTTTTCTAGGGTTCCTTATACCAGAGTACTGTTTCTTATATTTTACTGTAACTGTGGTCATCTCAAGAGTATATAGCCGGGGACTTCGTTCTAAAGGCGTTTCCGCCACCTTCAGATTTCAAATCTAGCAGTTCAACCCGGCTCACCACAGCTCACTCACGCTGTCTCCAGAGCTTTGTTTAGGTGTAATTTAGAAATTTGTACTTACCATAAACTGAACATCTCGAGCGTCTCCTGTTGTTGCGCTCCTGTAGAAATCCACGTAGGTTTTCCCACTATCTTCATTAGCCCTTATCAATTTATAGTCTTGCGATGCATCTTTTGGTGACGGGTTTGACAGCCCAGTGCTCCAGTAATCCTGTCGTTCAAACGATTTTACAAGTAAGAAAGATACAAACTCTTGCATCAGCCACTGAGCGATTCCAGTAAGTTATCTCAGTGATAAGCATTCTAAAGACATTGTTACATTTTCTCTTTCTCCTTAGCAGAGCAAGGAGCCTGGGTACGAGATTAAGACAACGGGCCTGCGCGCTCAGCGGGCTAGGCTAAGGAGACAGCTGACACTTATTTTGTCAAATACTAATTTAAGAAGAATTCTTAACATAATATAAAAAGTACCGTTAAACGAGCTTACAGCAAAATTTCCCCCACCTCTCCAAAAAAGCCTCAAGATCCCGAAAGGTATTCCAGTGAAAAGGCAGCCAGGGTGACGTAAAGTAATTTGAATGTTAATATACCGACTGTGTTGAAGGAAACCGGTTGATTCTCATTTATTAAGTTGCCTTAAATCTGTGCATTTTAAAAACCTGCTCGGCTGGAATAGTAATGCCCCTTCAAAGTAGAGTTACTTTGCTTAAATGTTTTGAAACTTTTCATAACCTCCCTCCCCCCTGATGGACTGACTACGCTGGCTGACTCAGCGATGGCAGAAGGTCGGACTAAGCCGCAGGCTAGTCCATCGCAGGTTAGCTCCAGTTAAGTATTTACTCTGTCTGTGGTAGCTTGATGCATGATCTAAACGGAGGTAGGTATTGAGGAATGATAGATTATGAACTACACCACTTCCCTAACACAGACTTACATCAAGATACTCCGTGCCAGAGGCAACTCCACCAAGAGCTATGTCATAATTCGCCATGTTTCTACTACTAGGATTTGTGGTAAAAGCGACTGTACACCAGCCAGTGGTTTTGCAAGTCATGCTGACGATCAACATGTTGCTATACGCCATTTTAATTGGAACTTGCCATCACCGGAATCGACGCTGGCATACTTCAATGCTATTTAAGAATAGCAAAAGGAGGAAAAATATTGATTTTAAGGTACGAAACCATTATGCTTTAGCTTGGTAGTGAAATCAGCCTATAAGTAATGGGAATACAATAAAGTAAAGACCATTTGTTTTTAGGGTGAAAAAACACAGGCAGTTCAGGCAAAAATAGGAAAAGCCACAACACATGACTCCAACTCACCACCAGGTTTTGTGGATGTTGGAGTGGCAGGCTTGTTTTAGTTGCAGATGTAGATGTAGTTGTTGTAGGTGATACCATCATAGTAGTGGACGACCTTATTCCAGCAGCCTGCATCAGTGCCTCCATGATTAAGCTACGTTTGGTGGTAAATACGCCAGTGGCAGTGTGTTTCGTCAGACCTGAATTGGCGTCAGCGGAGGCGTGGAGTGTCCACGCAATATAAACTTCAGTATTGCTCTACAAATTAAAAAAAAGGACAAAAAGAGCACCTACTACCAAGTAACAAGTCTTAGATTTCGACTCATTTTAATGGGAATACAGCCAAACAAGCGATTGGGAAGTCAGGGCATGTTTTACGGTATTCCTACGATTGTGTACGTTAGCCTGGTAGTTACTTGTTTTGTGTTACTTATCAACGCATTTATGGTCAGTGCATTGCATGCCCTCAGGTTGAGAGAGAAACCTTATTTGATCTTTAATTCTATCTCATAATAAAGTCATGATAGAATCATGATAGATGGCTACTGGCTTGGCTAGACACAACGATAAAGGTGAGGGTTTTCTCTCCTTGCGACAATATCTTGCTCTTGGTGTTCTAGGAGCATTCTGTGTGCGAGTCAAGACACTTAATCATAATTTTAGAAAAGTTTTGACAAAACGCTAGCAAATTATTTTCCGCAGGTACATATCCTCTTTAACGCTGCACCACGCACTCAGCATTCGGTTTAATCTTACTATCCCGGTTTGACTTAAGGAGTCTTGTCCAGTGAAATATAACAAGATTAAAGAATGTCTATCTCTGGCGATCGTATTCACATTCACGTTCAGTCGCATGATCTCATTGAATCGTTACGTGGGGTTAGGTAGGATTATGTTCCCCGTTATGAAGGGGAATCATACGTTCTGCTAGGGTTCCTTATATCAGAGTACGGACGCATATATTTAACTGTAACTGTGGTATCGTTTGTTATATCGGGCCGGGGACTTCGTTATAAAGGGGTCTCCACTACCTTTGGATATCAAATCTATCATTTTAACCCGGCACACAACGGCTCACTCACGCTGTTCCGGGATTTTCCTTTCTAGGTCTAAGTTAAAAATTTAAACTTACCATAAACTGTTCATCTCGAACGTCCCCTGTTGTTGCATTCCTGTAAAAATCCACATAGGTTTTTCCCCCATATTCTCTACGCTTATCAGCTTATAGTCTTGCGACGCATCTTTTGGTGACGGGTTTCCTGCTGCATAGCTCCAGTAATCCTGCCGTTCAAATGATATTACAAGTACGAAAGATACAAATTTATGCATCAGTCACTGAATGATTCGAATCTCTAATCTGATAAGCAATCCAAAGGGCTCCACAAAAACACGAGAAAAATTCGACATTTTAGTGCTCTCTCTAAATGAGCGAGTGGACCGAGTTTCGATATTAAGACGAAGGGCCTGCACCCACAGCGTGCTAGACCAAGGCGACAGCTGACACTTATTTTGAAATAAAAAGACTACGCCTAAAGGGTAATCAGCATAATTTAAACTCCGTTGAGGTATGCCCGCTTAGCGCACGCACAAAAGTGGAAAATTTCTTATGCGTGTCTTTAAAGCAAATTAAACGAGTCCTTAACGTAATATAAGAAGTGTTAAACGATTTTGCTGCAAAATAAAATACAAACAAACGAACAATCAAACACACAGACAAGCAAACGAAACAAAACAGAACAGAACAAAAAACCTTAAGAGCAAATGTCGCTAAGGTTTGAGCAAAATTGGAAATGGTCGAAATAAACTTCCCTTCATTTTTTGTGTGAAGTTAGTCCTTCGGGTGGAAGTAATCATGATGGTATTTTTTCATTTCTCGTGATAAACCAAACTTGGTATCTGGGGGGGGGAAGTTTTAATCCCCGAAAATTGACTTTTTGTTAGCTAATTTTATCAAAGCACAAGAGACTGGTTGAAATTCTGTTCAATCCTAGCAGCCTATCATCCTTCCACTTCACAAAAATGTTATTGGATTTTTTCTTTGTTCCCGGGGGGACTCCTGGCCCTCCATTCTTTGTAAGGGGGGGGGGGGACTCTACTTTTGAAAAACTGAAAATGAGACATCTTTGACTAAAACAAAATCTAACTGGTATTTCCATTTTGATTAAATTCGAAGTTGTAAATAAATATTTGATTCTTTCTTAATCTTTTGATGCTTAAAAGTCCGCGGGCACTCTAGTGGTTTTTGCAGGGTACGTGATTTAAAACAGGCACCTTAGGCAAAATGACAATTTTTTTTCTATTTTAAGTGGCCACTTATTAGAACTTCAGGAATGCTACAGCAGTTATATACCATCATGCTGTTTCTTTATCATCTATAGATTGTTATTATTTCCCTTTTGTAGGATAATATTACGCGAATTGAGAAATATTACTTTTTCAACATCACACTCTCGTTGGGGACTGTTAATTTATGCAAAAACAATACTCAGTTAACCGGTTGAGAAAACTATAAAAATAAACTGGACAGTTTGCAGTGTTTTGGTTGATCTGTTGGCGGTTGCAGCAAAATGGATAGTAGATCCTTGTAAATGAAACCATTTGCGGCTGCTGCAAGGACGAGAACTGAACTCTTGATCTGGCGATAATAATCGTCGTGACCGAAATGGAACCATGAAGGATCTCTGAATTTGGCGCGACTTGGGGTTGGCTCTAAGGCCGCTCTTGAACTGATTATTTTACAAAATGGTATGTCAGACAACAATTGTTTCTTATAAAGCCTATATTCTTTAAATTAGTTGACTGTCCAGTTTATTTTTATAGTTTTCTCAACCAGTTAACTGAGTACTTTTTTGCATAAATTAACAGTCCCCAACGAGAGTGTGATGTTGAAAAAGTAATATTTCTCAATTCGCGTAACATTATCCTATAAAAGGGAAATAATAGCAATCTATAGATGATAAAGAAACAGCATGATGGTATATAACTGCTGGAGCATTCCTTAAGTTCTAATAAGTGGCCACTTAAAATAGTAAAAAATTGTCATTTTGCCTAAGGTGCCTGTCTTGAATCACGTACCCTGCAAAAACCACTAGAGTGCCCGCGGACTTTTAAGCATCAAAAGATTAAGAAAGAATCAAATATTTATTTACAACTTCGAATTTAATCAAAATGGGAATACCAGTTAGATTTTGTTTTAGTCAAAGATGTCTCATTTTCAGTTTTTCAAAAGTAGAGTCCCCCCCTTACAAAGAATGGAGGGCCAGGAGTCCTCCCGGGAACAAAGAAAAAATCCAATAACATTGTTGTGAAGTGGAAGGATGATAGGCTGCTAGGATTGAACAGAATTTCAACCAGTCTCTTGTGCTTTGATAAAATTAGCTAACAAAAAGTCAATTTTCAGGGATTAAAACATCCAAAAAAAAGTGCATTTTTGGGCATGAACTTCCCCCCCTGATACCAAGTTTGGTTTATCACGAGAAATGAGAAAAATACCATCATGATTACTTTCACCCAAAGGACTAACTTCACACAAAAAATGAAGGGAAGTTTATTTTGACCATTTCCAATTTTGCTCAAACCTTTGCGACATTTGCTCTTAATAGAGGCCTAAAAGGTATCCTAGTGGATAGGCAGACAGGCGGACACAAATTTATAAACCAACTGTGTTAAAGAAGTTGCCTGAAATGTATCCACTTGAAAACTTATTTCAATTGGCTGGAATAGTAATACGTCTTGAAAGAAGAGATACTTTACTTAAATGTTTTGATAGTAATTCATAATATCCTTCCCCCCCCCACCCCTCTTCTCCCCTGACCGACTGACTAAGCCAGCTGACTCGTCGATATCAGAAAGTGACTACGCCGCCGGCTAGTCCATTGCAGGCCGTACCACCAGCTCAATATTACTCTGTCTGTGGTAGCTTGATGCATGATCTAAATGGAGGTAGGTGTTGAGGACCCGTTAATGGTAGGTCACGAGGCGCCGTGACACCAGACTCGAACTACCAAAGCCAGGTCAAAGGTGTATCGCACCAGTTGAGAACAAGACCACTTCCCTTTAAATAAAACATTAACTATAAACACAGACTTACATCAAGATATGGCGTGTTGGAAGTAACCCCACCAACAGCTATATCGTATTTCACCATGTTTCTACCAGCAGGATTTGTAGTAAAAGCGACTGCACACCAGCCAGTGGTTTTGCAAGTCATTTTGAAGATCAACATGTTGTTGCTGTACGCCCATTTTAGTTGGAAATTGCCATCACCAGAATCGATGCTGGCATGCTTCAATGCTATATTAAGAAGAGCAAAAGGAAGAAAAACATCAACTTCAAGGTACATAACCATTATGCTTTAGTGTGGTAGTGAAATCAAACTATAATGTGAACACAAAAAAGGCAAGGCAATTTCCTCTAAGAGTGAAAAAATACAAGCAGTTCAGGCAATAATAGGAAAAGCCACAACACGTGACCCCGACTCACCACCTGCATTTGTGGGTGTTGGAGTAGGCATGCTTGTTGTTGATGACACCATCGCGTTAGTGGACTGATGTATTCCAGCCTGCATTGTCACCATGAGCAGGTTGCGTTTGGTGGGAAATACGCCAGTGGTACTATGTTTCGTCAGGCCTGAATTGCCATCTGCAGTATTAAGTGACCACGCAATATAAACTTCAGTATCGCTCTACAAATTAAACCAGAGCGCACAAAAGCACTTACTACCAACTATCTAGTCTGAGCATTTAACTCATTGTTTGGGAAGTTAGGGCATGTTCGACGGTATTCCTAGGATTTTATACGTTAGAGTTAAGTTACTTGTTTCGTATTACTTTTCCACGCACTTATCATCAGCGTAATTGCATGCCCTCAGGTTGAGAGACGCAATCTGTTTCTGATCGATAAACGTAAAACTACGCGCGAGAAACCTTATTTGATGTTTGATTCTATTTCATAATAAGGTCATGATATCCTGTTTAAAGCTGGCTGCCAGCTGGTTTGCTCTTCTTGCGAAAATTCACTTGATATATTTTCTCCTGGTGTTCTAGGAGCATTTTGTGTGTGAGCGAAGGTACTTGATCAGTATTTTAATTATTAGTTTTGACAAAACGCAAACAAATAAATCCCCGCAGGTAAATAGCACCAGACGCTCAGCATTCGGTTTAATCTTACCATCCGGGTTTGACTTAAGGTGGAGTTCCATTCAATTGCATTGCGCATCCTTTCTGCGCATCATTTTTCGCGTGATTAGCGCGTGCATGTTCAGAACTTGGTAGGTTTTCTATGACTGAGTTGTTCAGAGAAATAAATGGTTGTTTTTTCCTAATCGAGCACGGTGACCCCTATTTTTGATTGTATAAACTCAATCAGGACAGTGTTCCCAAAGCAAAATAACAAAATTAGCAAAAATTAAATCTATGATCAGATTTTGCACAGTTTAAAAAAATCCAAAGAAAAAAGCCATTTAGGGGAGAGGACCGCACATCAAGCTACCGTCGTCACCGTCTACTTTTTGAGTGTCCAATAGATTTGAAGCTTATCGGCCATGTTTTGTATGACACAGATGACCATACATCATATGTACAAAGTCAACCTATACATGAAATATCAATCTGCAGTGGAAATATTGAGCATGTTGGCTTCGCGCGTTTATTGCCTGAAAATGCCTTTAAACACTGTATTCGCCAGCAGTATACCACTAAAACGAGCACGGTGATCCCCCATTTTTATTGCAATTTTAGACCCTACATGACTTGTTGAATATTTGTGCCAAGTTTCATTACAAATTTATGGCAGATTCTTTTTCCAGGGAATCACCTTAAGGAGTCTTGTCCAGTGAAATACAACAAGATTGAAGGATTTCTATCTCTAGCGATCTTATTTGCATTCACGTTCAGTCGCACGATGTCATGTAATCGTTACATCGGGTAAGTTGGATTGTGTTGCGCGTTATGAAAGGGATTACGTTATACTAGGGTTCCTTAAATCAGAGTACGGTTCCACATATCCTGCTGTAACTGTGGTCATCTGAAGAGATCGCTCGTTAAATAGGGCCGGGAACTTTATTATAAAGGGGTCTCCGCCCTTCGTATTTCAAATGTAGCAGTTAAACCCGGCTCACAACGGATTTCAAATTTATCACTTTAACCCGTCTCACTCACGCTGTTCCGAGATTTTTCTTTCTACCAGTGTAAGTTAAAAATTTGCACTTACCATAAACTGAACATCTCGAACGTCCCCTATTGTTGTATTCCTGTAGAAATCCACGTAGGTTTTTCCACTATCTTCCATATAGCCCTTATCAGCTTATAGTCTTGTGATGCATCTTTTGGTGACGGGTTTGACTGTCCAGTGCTCCTGACCAGTAATCCTGTCGTTCAAATGATTTTACAAGTAAGAAAGACGCAAATATAAGCACCCGTCAATGAGCGATTCCAATAAGCTATCTCAGTGATAAGCCATCCAAAGGGTTCCATTTTCTCCTGTGAGGGCCTGTCCGTTCATGATCAGTGGGCTAGGCTGAGGAGACAGCTGACACTTAGTTTGAAACAATAGGACTGCGCCTAAGTTGTAAATCAGCGTTGTTTATGCACTTAACGCACGGACACAGATGGAACATTTCTAATGCGTGTCCTTTAATACGGTTATGACCATGGAAAAAAAGTTGATCTTAACAAGACCCATTGGAATCTTAACAGAAAAATGTGCGTGACCGCGCATTTTTCAGAGATAATTATTATTAAGCAACTATAATTCTAAAAAAGCTTTAAAATACAAAGAACGTATGCCATTATCTCTGAAAAATGCCCGGTTACCCCCAATTTTCTTTTTGGATTCTGATACTTCTTGCTAAGACCTGCTTTATCCACATAGTCATAAACCGCACAACAATACCTTTGTATTAGTAGGCAAATTCCTTAAGAAATCCGAATATCTAGGAGAAGACACGAGGTGCGCAGAACATATGCGCAGTAACAAAAGGAGGCACTAAACAAAATTTTCCCCCACCCCTCCAAAAAAGCCTTAAGATCCCGAAAGGTATTCCAGTCAGGCTGACGTAAAGATTTAGAATCTGGTATTAATAAACTGACTATATTAAAGAAAATGTTGTTTCCCATTTTTGAAAATGCCTGGAATCTATCCAATTTGGAAACCTACTCGGCTGGAATAATAATACGTCCTTAAGTTGATTCCATACAAATAGAAGGAATATTTAAAATTTTCCATGACTTGGTCCAAATGGTAATTATGTTTAGAACATGTGAAAAATGCAATACAAATTAGGGGTCACCGAGCTTGTTTTGGCACAACATGAATAGCCATTGATAGCAACTATACGACCCGCAAGGGTTTCCTGAGAAACCTAGTAATCAGAAATGAGAACTATAATTGCTTTAAAAAGTCATCGCTTGTTTTGAAATATTGTAGCAGTTCATCAAAATAGACGTTTATCTTGCATTGTATACTATTTTAGTTGAACAGGAATTAAGGATATGAAAAAAATAAAGAATTTGCCGCGTGGGTAGATACCCTACTGGCCCAAAGACGTGTTCTTTTCGGCATTTAAATCAAAAAATTTCAAAGCAGAATTTTTAACTTTTCTTGAAATCGCGATATATTGTGTGTCATTTGAATTTATGTATAAAAAAATGGGGGTCACCGAGCTCGTTTAGGAGAAAACGACCTGTTATTTCTCTGAACTGCTCAGTTTTCATAGAAAACCTACCAAGTTCCAAACGTGCGCGCGCTCGTGCGCGCGCTAATCACGTCATTAAATGATGCGCAGAAAGGATGCGCAATACAATTAAAGGTAATGACCTTAAAGTAGAGTTACTCCACTTAAATGTTTTGAAACTCTTCATAACATCCCTTTCCTTTCGATGGTCTGACTAAGCTGGCTGACTCATCGATGTCAGGAAGTGACTAAGCTGCGGGCTAGTCCATCGCAGGGGACCGCCAGTGAATGATGACGCTGCCCGCGTTAGTCAAGTAAGAAAGATACAAATTTAATTGTGCGTCAGTCACTGACTGATTCCAGTCAGTTATCTTAGTGATAAGCAATCCAAAAGGTTCCACAAAAACGCGAGAAGAAGTTTGACATTTTCTCTGCTCTCTTCAAAAGAGCCAGTGGACCTGGGTACGAGATTAAGACGAAGGGTCTGCGCCCACAGTTGGCTGGCCGAGTTACCCCTAAAGGTGGATCTCCACTGTCGCGTAAAATTTACGTACGTATATATGGACGTGAATTTAACTGGCTTTACGAGCAGAAATTAAGTTAGAGACGATGTGTGAAACGTAAAAGAGTTGCGCACTGTTCAAGCGGCTTACGTTTAAAGCCTCTCATATATCGCCTCTAGCTTTATTTACGCATTTATAGCCAGTGAAATTCACGTCCCTACGTAGGTAAATTTTACGCGACAGTGGAGATCCACCTGGGTAATCAGCATGATTTCAATTAAATTCGTTGACGATGCATTTAACGCACCGCAGAAGGCTGGAAAATTTCTTGCGTGTGTGTGTTTTGCTCATCTGAAAGCGCTGTTAAACGAGTTTACTGAAGAAAAGTCCTTAATAGTAAGCCCAAAAGGTATTGCAGTCCGATAGGCAGTAAGGCTGACGAAAAAATATATAAACTTCACCCCGAGCTTGCTACCTTGTCGTGGTGGTGAGGCTTGTGTGGCCACACATTAGCTTCAGTTTTATTTTTTATTGTTTTGTTTGTGTGTTGATGATCCGGCTGGGGTATTGCCCCCGGGTAGGTTTAACCATGCCGGATTGGTCGAGATTGAGAAGCCGGACAAAGGACAACCCTTGGTCCTCCAGCTTGGGTGGCTAGTCAATCACCCTATCCTGTAAAAACCTGTTGATTACGGAAACGGGAAATTATCTCGGGGGCAAGGGGGGTGGGGGGAGAGGGAGTTGATTTCCAGCCCTATTTCCCACACGGGGAGAAGGAGGAACTGATGACGAATGACGGTGATTAAAATAATATCAATGTCAATAAGCCGACTGTGTTAAAGAAAATGTTTTCTTCTTTTCAAGTTGACTAAAATGTATCCCTACTTTAAAAACTCACGTAGTGGAATGGTATTACGCCTTTAAAGTAGAGTTACTCCACTAAGAAGAAAAATATTTTGAAAGTTCTCATAACCTTCCCCCTGATGGACTGAATAAACAACCTGACTCATCGATGTCAGAATAAAAGTGACTAAGCCACCGGCTAGTCCATCGTAGGTTATCGACGCTGACGTAATTTAATGCATCGACTTTAAGAACAGCAAAGGGAAGCACGGCTAGCAGAAAGACAGCGAAGATTTGAATCTCGAACGTCATGGATGTAGCAGTTTGTTTAGACCTGAATTGTCTGGACATCTGCATAGACATGTATTTGCATTCAAAGAATCTGTTAGGAGCGATATTTGCTTTTGGAAACATAACCGCACGTTTGAATTTGCTTTGTTTTCCTTAGTCGAGCCTAAAATAAACAGAAGTGCGTGATAAGGCATACGTTTGAGTCTGCGGATGAATTTTTTACGAGTAAGCACGGAAGGATACTGGGCAGTACATTATTATTACGCCTTATTATTTATTGTTATTTTCATTACGCTGTACTATAGGTAAATGTAACTTTTGAGTCTGTTGTCGGAATGAAACCCTAAAGTGTGGCAAACCATTTAAATGAAATCCATTGAGCAGTGCGCTCCTGTGGCACTGTTTATAATGCTGTACAAGGTGGTTTAGAAACGCTACATTCTTGAGATAGTGATTATTATGCTGTACAAGGTGATTCTAACTTTTGAGTATGTGAATGAAATCGTAAAGTGTGACCATTCAGTTGAAAGCTTCTGAGCGGTACTTCCCTTTGTGGTGATGTTGATTTCGTACTATAAAACTGAAATTCATTTTTAACACTTGAACTTGTCAATATTTTGGGTTCGCGTGTGGTTTAACGGCCATAAATTGGCATTCAGTTGACAATAGTCCCATATTGGCCTTGATAAACGCAATGTCACTGTTCTCAGGGTGCTTTGTTTATATATGAATAATCTTAAAGTCATGCGAACCGTTTTCTCGTTACCTTCAACACGCCAGTGAAGTAACAATTTAAGAAGGCTAAGCAAGATGAGTTTGCTTACACATGGGCCGATACAAGCACGAGAAGTTTGGGAGAAATCGAAAGTTCATGTCGACACAGCCACGTGTGAGGATGCACATAGTGATCAATTAAACACTTTTCAAATTCTCACAAACTATCATGAGAGTTTACATTAGGTTATGTGAGCACAAAGTTCTCATAGAAAAATATACTTGATGCAAGAGATTTCTGTTGCGCTCTCTTGGTATAAGAATTAATTTCATTTGCCTTTTGATTACCATTACGCGAGAGCGCGTTAGAAAATTTCTGTCGCCCAAGAAAAAAGCTTAGACACCATCTCGAAATGCTGGAGTGATAATAATTGGGAGTCGTCACATATCAAGAGTAACGCAGAATTTTATTCATGTGTTTCGGTGAGAAAAAACAACATTCCATGACTCGACCCAGGTTAGCTTCACGCCCAGTCCTTTTCCCAAGGTTTGCTGTATGAGAAAAATCCAGTGGGTTTATATGCCTTCAACAAAATTCCAGTTTATCTAAGCAGAAGCTGGGGTAATTGTTGTGAGGAAATTGAAAGCTTGCATGATCACCTCAGGCTTTTCTAACAATTAACAAAGGAGTGTACCTGTCTCGCAATGACCAAGGAGTTTAATTCCCTAAATGTGATGATAAACTTAGCTTTCTGCTTGTTCCAGTTTTTTGCTTGTCTTCACGATTGCAAGAAGCCGTTCGTGAAAAGAAAAACGGAAAGCTTGACGAGGAGGTCATGAAGGTAGCTCATTTAACTGTAAAAATTTCTGAAGTGAAAGGAGCTTCTGAAAAAGTTGCCCTCTTTTTTCCGTTTGGAACGTTCCGAATCATGAGATTCGTATTCGATTAACGTTTCTCAGGCTTTCAGGCCAGTTCCACAAGGACGTTTTACGGTAGTGGCTTCAGTTCGCCGCATCCAAAATGACAGGTTCATGGAAGCGTCAACTTCAAATGGAACGCACTCTTCCCGTAGGGAAATAATTGGTCGAACTTTGCGGAACTTTTTGGTAAATGGTAACAACCACGTTTGCCGTTTATTTCTAGTATTTCAATTCTGGAATGGTCCTGAAAAACAAGTGCATAAATACTGATGTTAGGAGCCAACGTCTGTTACACATTATATCACACCAGTTATTTTCTCATCAGTGTCGGCGTTAATACGCATCTGTTGACGTCATATCCTTCATCCAAGAGTTGGCCGGGAATGTACGAGAAAACCACAAGCGACATCACTGCAGACGTTTTTCAAACGTTTTTTCCGTAAAAAGATTTTTGACTTTTTTTTAAAGTAAACTAGTAAGATTGTCAAAATCCATGCACAAAATTACTTCTGTTTTTTGGTGAATGGGCAAAAATTCGCGCGGGTTGACCGCTGCGTCGCTCTTACATCTATACACCAGGGTGGGAAGAGACTAGGTGGAGTCAAATTTCTTGTTTGAAGAAACAACACACTACTCACTACTCTCACGGGGGGTGAGAGACCAGGTCTTGAACTGCCGACTAAACAAAGCATCTTGCTGAGTAGACCTTTTAACTGATATGGCGGCCGCAGTGATTTTGTCCTCTACATAATGCGCATTATGACGACAAAAATAAATCAATTTAATGAGCATTTTGGGCTACCGGCAAAAGGGCAAGATCATATGACTACTGTATCGCAAAAAAGTTTAATTCATTTTGAAGCCGTATTCCATGTAAATGAGAAGAAGAAGAAGAAGAAGAAGAAGAAGAAGAAGAAGAAGAAGACTGAGAAGAAGATGACGGTGATGATTTCTAGTAGGGTCTTAATGAGATAAGCGCTTATTCACTTTAGTAAGTTTTATAATTTTTAAAAAGCTCAAAGACGCCGGAACGCTGGAATTGAAGGAAACCCACAGATATTGGGTCAGTTTTTTTTAAAAATTACTCCAAGAGAACTCCGTGGACAAGAAAAGGTGCTTACATTTAATTTCAGCACAGTTTTGACCCAAAACCGTAGAAAAACCTCAGGCTCGTCCCCAGGCCTGTACCTGCTTATCGAGTGACAGCGTAAGGCTTGGGCCCAATCACGATAGCGCGAGGCCGTCCTAAGAGAAACTTCCCGTTGAGCTCGACGAGTGACGTCACATTTCATTTTCTGCCAAGGCGACTGGTAACGAGGATGGAAATATCCATGATCTAGCCCCTTTAAGCCTTTTTTGTTGTCCTTGGGACACTCTTCTAAAACAAGACCTTGGAAATTGCTCACCTGAAAATTTGATTTCATTATGACCCTGGGAAACACACAAATTTACGGATTCTGTTGTCTAGACAGTTTTTATTTAAAACTTCGCATTAAATTCACATTATTTACTTAATTAGTTTTGCATTTTACGTTAACCTATTTTAGCTTCTACCTTAGTCCTAATCGGTTACACCGTCGTACTGGATCAGAAAACCAATAAAAAACGAAAGGCTATTCCACTCACCCCTTTCCCTTTTTAATTTCTCAGTCTCGGGTTTTTCTGAACAAAACTGAAGGCCACTGAAGAAACTGTCCGAGAAAAGGAAATCAGAGAGCAGTCGAATATTAGCCGTAATGTATCAGCTAAGCATTCAAGATAGTTAACATGGTGTAATGGCTTATGACGCTATTTTGTAGCTTACAATTTAACTTGAACGGCACTTATGTAAACAAAAATAGTGTCCTTTTAGAAAGAGAACACACAGGCACTCAAGGTCAGAATTACGGCATAAGCCATGAAACGTGACCCAGTCTCCCTCGCTGCATTCTTGGTGGTGGGTGTAGACCCAGTGGTCGACCCAGTGGTAGAGGGTGGTGCTGTAGCGGTCAATGCCATCTCGATCAAGTTGCGCCTGCCCCCGGGTATCAGCTTTCTGTCACTAATGCCATGTTTGCCAGTCAGTTTTTGCACAGCCACATCTGCATCCATGTTGCTATTGAAAGCCCACATAATATGAACTGTAGTGTCATTCTACAAGTTAAAAGAGAAAACAAAAAGAGGAAGACTTTTGAATTTTGTCCCTCACTTACCATGAAGAAGCAACAACAATTAGCTTTATTTACATGACTATAAGTTCTTACAATATTGCAAAAGCATACAACTCAACAAAAAGAAATAACAATGTAATTTGGAAACCAATCAAAAGATTGGGAACCTTGATGTTTTGACGGTATTCCCCGGGTATATTTCAGTCTTCTTTTCCACTTTAAAGAGGACGAGAAGAAGTAATGGCTAAGTGGGACAGTATATAACGATTATCGCCAGATTTTCTAGATTAACAAATAAGAAGTCCAAACTTCATACATTGTACTCATACATTGTCTCTCATTATTTACGCGCGTAAAAATTACGTGACAAGGGGCCATTTGGCATAAGCATAAGCCATACACTAACAGAAGCAAACGATTCCATGTAAACATTGTAAACATTGCAAAACGGAAGCGCAGCCACTGAGGACAAAAATGTGAAAGACAGGTTTTTGTGCAGTGCAAAAGATTGGAGGTTCAGCTTAAGGCACTTTAAGTTAGCAATTAGTCAGTTCTGTTGTAGTTCAAGATTGCGCTCACAGAGGAGAACTTTATTTTGGAACCTCTGCTCTAACCTACTCGCTGCTTGTCTCACCTTAAATTGAACATCATTGGCAGTGTCTCCTGTCATGGCAGCCCTATAGAACTCCACATTGGTATATCCGTCAGCTTCAGTGGCTGTTGTCAGGTTCAAGTTTTGTGTTCTATCTCTATCTGGTTGTCCCGCACTGGCGCTCGAGTAATCCTGTCAGCAAAACCAAAGAACGCTTTATTCAGTTGAAAAAAAAATATTATTCAGGTGTAGTAAGGAAACTGCAAACTGAAATCAGAAGCCAGAATATCACTGTCTCTCGGGAAAAGTTGATTTTATTTCTGACACCATTATACTTCACTGTAGGCAATGCTCTAGCGAGTGAGAAATGTGCTGGTAGGAAAGGTACGTCAGCCGGCGAGATTAAAAGAATCCGACGAATCATACAATAAAACAGCTAGGATCACTTGAAACATTTTCAATTTTGTCGAGCAAAAATTGAAGCATTTGATTGGATGTCGAGTCACGTTTCAATAACTAAAATATTCCTGTAAGTGATCGAATGGGTTTTACCAATGTTGTATATATATCAAAATTCTATCATTATCGCGACGATTTCTGGAGAAAATTTCAGATTTTTCGAAAGACCCTTAGTTTAAGCCTATTTCAATAAGGACTTGAAGTTTGTGGGGGTTTGTCGTGCATAAACATATGCTGCATGCAGAGATTTCATGATCACCCTATGTTCCGGAAGGCGCACATTTTTGCGCAAAACCCTCCATATTCCTGTCGTGCATGCGCAACATTCGTCATACGCATTGTCACTTTCTGTCTTGCATGTTTTTCACGCAGTTTTGGACCGAGGTTCCGTCAGGAGCATAAGGCGACCAAAAAACCGGAGCTGCTTGCAGCTTAGTGTAAACCCGAATATACCACATTCTTGAAGTTGCATTTGCGAGGACAGCGGCTCTTTGTATAATTATCTCTCGGAAAATGCTGCGCAGACTACAGACTAACTGAACGTGACATCGATATCAGGCTTGCTTACTCCAACGAAGCTAAAAGCTATAAACACATTTCTAATAAACTTACGGCAAGATATTTCATGCCAGGTGAGCTCGAGGTGACCCCACCAACAGCAATATCATAATTCTTCATGTTTTTTCCATCGCCGGGGTCGGTGGAAAAACCCACAGCGCACCAGCCAGTTCCTTTGCATTTCATTTTAAACATCAGCTTGTCCTCCATGCTGTTGTACGTCCATTTTAGCTCGAATTTGCCATCACCGGAATCGACGCTGGCGTAATTCACTGCATTGACTTCAAGAACAGCGATTGGAAGCAAGGCCAGGGCTTGTATAAAGAAAGCGTAGGTTTGGCTCGCCATGGGTGTATCTTTGTGTTCAACCTCAGAACAACAGCTCTGTGCTGACTCTGAACAACTGTGTAGTGGATGGAATGACGCAGCGGCGCTTAAAAAACTAATTGTAGTCAAAGATTTGCATTTGAAAAGAACCTGCTGTGAGCGATACTTGCTTTTCGAAAAATTACCGCACGCCTCAAGTTATTTTAGTCTCTTGTTTTGTCAAGCGTCAAATAAACGTTTGAGAACTTCTGAGTCTGTGGATGAAATCCTAGAGTGTGACCATTCAGCTGAAAGCTATTGGGCCGTACTTTTCTGTGGCGATGTTTGCTTTTTCATATTTTGTAACCTATTTTCACTTTTTAGCTAGTATCCTTGGAGAGGGTTAAAAAATTTTCCTTTGCATATTTTAGGTCGCTTGTGGCTTACATCATAAATCAATTTTGTGTTGTTCTAAAATATTGGCCTTTCAAATGACAATATTCCATGTATTGGCCTCAATAAATGCAATGTCACTCCTACCACGAGTGCTTTGTTTAGATATGAAATATCACCGCTTAAAATATTCTTAAACCTTATCGGGAGATTGGAGCTATGCGTCTTTTTCAGTTTTCATAGCGTGTTTTCAACTGACTTCATAATGCATAGAATTGCGTTCCGATCTTCAAACATTTTAAATAATGGTTAACTTAAGTTAAAATACGCCAAAGAAGTAACTGCAATTTAAGATCTACAAAATGGTGCACTTGCCTACACGTAAGCCGATACAAGTGCGAGAAGTTTGGGACAATTTGAAAGTTCCTGTAAACACAATCACAGGCGTATGTTGCAAATCATTTAAATACTCTCCGAATTTTCTTGAGTGTTTGCATCAGGTTAAGTAAACACAAAGCGGCTATTTTGTCTTTTGTTACAAACCCTCATAATTGTTATGAAATCATCATACCCAAGTTTATATAAACTGATGTAAAACTGCTACCCAACCAATCAGAATGCGCGTTAACAGACACATACAACACAATTAACCAATCAGAAGTCGAAGCAAATACAGGTAACCTAACAGCTGCTGGTTTTGGTTTTACTCCCGAATAAATTAGAAAGTAGCTCGAGGTTTCGTAACTAATCGCAGAGTGTGTGAAGCAATACCAATGAAAACGCCAATAACTCTGGACACTCAAGTAAAAATCGCAGTACAGTACAGACTGTAAATCATCTTTAATTCTCGAATTTTCGTTGAAATACATGGCGATCTTATGGTTGAACATCATTTATCAACCTTGTCAACCTCACTTGAAATCGTGCCATTTAATACTGGTGTTTTCTTTAGCTTGCATGAACCGTTTAAAGCACTGTATAACGGCCAGTTCGCTAAATGTTTTATAATTATCAAGAGAGGATAATGCAATGATGAAATTCAGTCTTTTCTTGGTACATTAATCACATTCATACTATACCTGCAGAGGTGGCAATTAGCCAAATAGGGTTTTTGTGCAACCTTTGGTGCAAACGAAAGTCGTCGGCACGAAGTGAAAAGGACGACGTAACAGTTTTTATTAGCTTTCGCTTAACGACTATAAACCTAGAATTTAGTAGCAGTCAATTAAGATGCCGGGTGAGAACAGTCACAAACGACGCAAACAATACGCTGTGGGCTCAAAGGGGGCCGGTGAAACTGGAAGGTCAGGAGAATTGTTGCATCAGTTATTGAACGCGAAAAATTAGAGCGGGGACAAATGAGGAAGGAGCTCAAGCCAAAAGATGGAGAGAGGTTCAGCGAGATGTCGTAGAGTTTACTTAAGATGTTGTTTGTAACAGAAGTTTCCTAGCGTGCTTTCATGTAGCCGTATGCAGAAGGCATATAAATAAAACGGAAACTGTGATACCGGCTTAGCAAGACGCAGACGAGGTTCATGCCCAGTTCTTTCCCAACAATGGCCCGAGTCAGAGCCATCTTGGATTTCCCGAACCCAAAGACCCTGGGAACGAGGTTGTTATGACCAGGACCCACAATTTAGTTTCAAGGTGGCGGTCGCCTAGAGTGACTTGGTCTGTGGTCGAATTGAGGGGTAAGATAAGATTCGTGGCTAGCATAGACACAAGTGAATAGCGTTTTTCTACAAAGGAGATAATTAATTATTACAGCGATAGTCAAATAATTGTGTTTTCTTCTGCCCTATCAGTACCTCTATGGTCTTTTTACATATAATGAGACCATCCCGCAGTTTTTTTTTAACCTTTTGGCTCGGACAGCAAAAACATTGACACCACTGGAAAGATCGCCTTCAAGCTAATAGTTCTCATGAAGAAGTAAATGCTGCCGGTCATATAATCATGTATTCAGCCCACTGTTTTTGCTCATTCAGTTGTCAGTCGAATAACTTGTTGAAAATGTTTCTTTCCGACTAGTAAAACACTTTTCAGTTAGATAAGATACTTTTTCAAATTGTTCCAAATTACTCCTTGATTGATTGCTGCTTTTAAATGAAACGAGAAGCTAGGTTCTTTGGTCAGTTCATTCAAAAATTAATTTTTTTTTCAAGACAAGACGGGAATGTAGTCTCCAAAGCAGACATTCTTTGGGCTTGTCACGCGCTCTTCTATCACGCGAGGCGGAACGAATGACTGGACCAGGTTGACTAACCAAAGCAGACTATTAAACCGTGCCGGCTTAGAGCTTAGTGGTGTGGTCTCCTATAAATTCCTTTTAATCTACCGATTCTAAGTTAAGCTGCTCCTTTAAACTGACACTAACAATTAACAGTATTGAAAAGCTTTTAACCAAGGGAAAAAATTTTTGGTTAGCTTTATTTATTCCTGTATTAAGACTAGTTGACTTTCGACCATTTAAGCTCCGTTTAGCTGTAGTTTACATTTCCACTAAAACAATGCTTAAAACTGAATAAAACAATGTTCGAGGCTTAGAAAGACAAAACACCCACAAACAAAGTCAGAATAGCAAAAGCCACAACACGTGACCCCGCCTCACTCGCTGCATTTGTGGTTGGTGTTGGTGTTGGTGCTGGTGTTGGTGATGATGTTGGTGCTGGTGTTGGTGATGGTGTTGGTCCAGTGGTGGACTTGCTTGTTGTAGATGAAGGGTAAGACATCATTGAAGTGGAAAGCATCATCGTGGTTGTGGACGGTTGCATTGCCGCGGACATTGCTATCATGATCAGGTTGTGCTTGCCGGATATTAGCTTTCTGTCACCATTGGCATGTTTGCCATTCAGTTTTGCCCCTGCCACATCTGCATCCGTGTTGCTATTAAAAGCCCACATAATATAAACTGTAGTGTCATTCTGCAAGTTAAAAGAGAAAACAAAAAGATAAAGACCTTGGAATTTTGTCCCTCACTTACCATGAAAAAAGAAGCCAATCAAAAGATTGGGAACCTTGAAGTTTTGACGCTATTCCCCGGGTATATTTCATTGTACTTTTTCACTTTAAAGGGGACGAGCCGAAGAAATGGCCAAGTGGGATGGTACATAACGATTATCGTTTTTCTAGATTAACAATAAGAAGTCCAAACAGTGTTAATTTCAAGATATGACATGAAGCGCATACGCGAGAGGAAGTTAGGTAGAATTCGAATATTTATGTGAAAATTTAAAGGATTGATAAAAATTTATAAATTGTCAGTAAAGCACGATGGGCATTGGAAAAAATGAGTGAAATGTAGAAAGCACAAGCCGCCAGAGTTCGGCTGACGAATGAATATCATATATGGTTTTGTCTCTTATACTTTTACATTATATCATGATTAATAATTTTTACTTAAACAAACACTAAACTAAACTTGCTATAAACGCTTTCATTCAGATCTCACTGTTCACGACTTTGGCATAGCCTTCAGGCAGGCTACCTTAGTACGTTATTCGCGCCAGTAGCACAAGCTACGATTTTCACTGATCAAAATCCCTCTTAGAACCATCTTTTTATTCTAAAATGTTCTAAGCTAGCTCTCTTCCAACCCAAGTTCCAAGTTTTGCCGGCTTAATAAGCAACGAACCTCGCAAACAATAAAGTCAATATTCAAGCTCAATGCACTGTTGCACGTGTTATCGTCAAATACATGACATGTACAAATCACTTTAAATTTAAACTCTCGGCTATCCGCTATAAGCAGCTTTTACGAGGGCTTTGACCGTTTAAATTTAATTTTTAAAAGTTATGTGCGTTAATCAGGCTACAAAAGGCAATTCTGTGAACGGCTTGCCGGGTAAAGTGTTTTTGCTGAAATATTTAATTTTTTTTTTTGTATGTGCAAGGCACTCATTCATTGTTTCTTATTATAAATTACGTGACAAGGAACCATTTGACATACATAAGCTATACACTAACAGAAGCAAAAGATTTTTGCATGTAAACACTGCAAAACGGAAGCGCAGCCACAAGGACAAAAATTCCAAAGGCAGGTTTTTGTGCAGTGCAAAAGGTTCGAGTTTCAGGTTTAGGCATTTTAAGTTAACATTATCAGTCAGTTTTGTTGTAGTTCAAGATAGCGCTCACAGAGAAGAACTTTGTTTTGGAACCTCTGCTTTAACCTACTCGCTGCTTGTCTCACCTTAAATTGAACATCTTTGGCAGTGTCTCCTGTCATGGCAGCCCTATAGAACTCCACATTGGTATATCCGTCAGCTTCAGTGGCTGTTGTCAGGTTCAAGTTTTGTGTTGCATCTTTATCTGGTGCTCCCGCACTGGCGCTCCAATAATCCTGTCAGTAAAACCAAAGAACACTTTATTCAGTTTAAAGAAATATTAGAGTGAATGTTAGAATGTCACTGGCTCTAGCGAGTGAGAAATGTGCTGGTAGGAAAGGTACGTCAGCCGGCGAGATTAAAAAAATCCGCCAAGTCATACAACAAAACAGCTAGGATCACTTGAAACATTTTCGATTTTGTCGAGCAAAAATTGAAGCATTTGATTGGATGCCGGGTCAAGTTTCAATACGTAAAATATTTCTACTGAGTGATCGAATGGATTTTACCAATGTTTTATATATATTCAAATTCTATCATGATTGCGACTATTTCTGGACAAAATTTCAGATTTGTCGAAGGACGTCCCTTTTAAGCTTATTCCAAGAAGGGACCACAGGGTCCAGAGGAGTTAAATTGTACGCAAGAATTATCCTTCGTACCTCTTACCATATAAAATACATAACCGTCATTTGATCAATAAATTTGCCCAATGCAACCTTTGTGAATCCAATTTGAACGGCTTTCTTCTCTTTCCATACGCTGTATTTCTCGATCTCGATCTCGCTTAGTACGCCATATCGTCCTCCATATTGAAAATTGCTATTAACCGCAGACCATTCTTCCGCGGTCGCCTAACACGTTGCCCGAAGGGCAACGGCTTTTCTTCGTAAAGCGAAGCTTTCCGAATTTGACCTGCGGTAACAATATAGGTAACGTGAGTAACGCAAGTTCGCAGCAAATTATGTCGGTTGTCTTTCTCCAGGAAAACTAAACGTTCTGCTCGAACTTCGCTCCTCTGGACCCTGTGAAGGGACTTGAAGTTTGTGGAGGTTTGTCGTGCATAACATAAGCTGCATGCAGAAATTCCTTGATCAACCTATGTTCCAGAGGGCGCATAAGAAACCCTTGCGGAAAACCGTCCGAATTCCTGCCGTGCATGCGCAAAATTCGTCATACGCTTTCTGACTTCCATGTTTTTCACGCGGTTTAGGACAGAGGTTCCGTCAGGAGCATAGGGCGACCAAGAAACTGAGTTGATTTCAGCGTAGTGTAAACCCAAATATACCACATTCTTGGAGTTGCATTGCGAGCACAGCGTTTTTCTCCTGCAACTAGCGTTGACTAAAATTATCTTGCATGCCGACTAGCACTTTGTATCAAGCAACTGGCGAGCTGCAAGCTAATTAACCAACAGCCACTACCAACTTGCTTGCACGGCACCTAAATAAAGCATAAAACTATAAATACATTTCTAATAAACTTACGGCAAGATATTTCACGCCAGCTGAGGTGACCCCGCCAACAGCAATATCATAATTCTTCATGCCACCACCATTGCCAGGGTCGGTGGAAAAACCCACAGCGCACCAGCCAGTTCCTTTGCATTTCATTTTGAACATCAGCTTGTACTCCATGTTGTTGTACGTCCATTTTAGCTCGAATTTGCCATCATCGGAATTGACGCTGGCGTAATTCACTGCATTAACTTCAAGAACAGCAATTGAAAGCAAGGGCAGGGCTTGTATAAAGAAAGCGTAGGTTTGGCTCGAGTACGCCATGGGTGTATCTTTCTGTTCAACCCCAGAACAATAGCTCTGTGCTGAGTTTGAACAACTGTGCAGTGGATGCAATGACGTAGGGGCGCTTAATAAACTAACGGCATTTAATTAAAAACCGTTCTACACGTCGCATAACCCGAGTAAGTTCTTATTGGTTGGGTAACAGCTTAAGATCAGTTTATATAACTTGGGTTTGAATCATTTTTATAATAATAATAATAATAATAATAATAATAATAATAATAATAATATTTATCACTTATAGTGCGCATATAACAATTGTGACGCTTTATAATAAAAGATAAAATGTCCCACTTTGTGCTCACATAACCTGATACAAACACTCATGAGAATTCGAAAGTATTTAAGTGTTACGTAACTCTCCCCTGTGGCTATGTTGAAATGACTTTCGAATTCTCCCAAGCCTCTTTGTCCTTGTATCGGCTTATGTATAAGGAAGTACACTATTTGTTAGTTCAAATTGTTACTTCTTTGGCGTTTCTTTTTTTAACCTTACTGAGTTAACCCTTATTTGAAATATCCGACGATTGGAACGAAATTCTGTGCAACATGATGTTGGGTATACAGTTATGGAAACAAAAAGATTGCATGACTTTAATTGCTCATTATAAAAGGTAAGGCTTTAGAATATTTTAAGACTACATTCGTATCTAAACAAAGCACTCGTGGTACTATGGAAGAGTGACGGGCCAATACAAGGGATATTGTCACCTGAACGCCAATATCTTTAAAACAACGTAAAGTTGATTAATGATGTAAGCCACAAGAGTCTTAAAATATTTAAAGGAAAAAAATTTAACCCTCTCCAAGGGTAACTAGGTAAAAAGTGAATTTTGTTTACAAAATATGAAAAAGCGATCATCGCCACAGAAAAGTACGGCTCATTTCAGTTGAATGGTCGCACTCTAGGATTTCATTAACAGACTTACTCAAAAGTTCTCAAACGTTTATTTGACACTTGACAAAACAAGAGACGAAAATAACTTTAGGCGTACGGTAATTTTTCGAAAAGCAAATATCGCTCCCAGCATGTTATTGTCAAATGCAAATTTAGCCAGCACCAAGCGTAGGAAAATGCCCGCGAGCACGTCACAGGTGGTTTCGGTTTTCTGAATAAATGATAAGGTGGCACGAGTTTTTGTGACCAACCACAGGGGCTTCTAGTAAAACAAAACCAGTGGAAACGTGAATAATTTTGTACAATCAAGTGAAAATCGCTCTAATAAACTATAAAAGAACAAGGAAAGCGATTTTTGTGGAAGCTTAAAATAGTTTACGAACGGCTAAAGTTTTTGAAGATGCTTAACTGTACAGTCATGTAAATCGTGACTGTAGCCAACTTCCGCTTCCAAACCCCTCCTCTCTTTACCACAGGAAACAGACCTAGACGACTACAATGCCTTTTTCATTTAAATGTTAGACTCCATCTTGAGGTTAACATCATTAATCAACCTTTTCAACTTTCTCGTGGCATTTGATATTGGCGTTTGCTTCTTTTACCGTCTATGAGCTGCTCGAGGTACTTATAAATCCAGTTCACCTGAGTACATTTTATTTAACTCAGTCTTTTCTCCGGTCGCCGATTAACTACATCCATATTATATACGCGTGAGAAAAGGCAAATGAAACTTTGGTTTCTTCGTCGCCAGGGGAGGATGGGAAAGAATCCTGGTTGGATAAAAGTGTGCAGCCTTGGCGGGTGGGGGGGGGGGGAGGGAAAGTCTTGCGATGTAGTAGCTTTAATTTCATCAGTCAGGCAGTTGGTGACAACATGCAGTCGGCCAAACAACAGAGAAGTAAGCTCCATGCCTAAACTTTAAACGCAGCTGCTGAACATAGGGGCCTTTGAAACTGGAAGCCTAGGAGAACTCCTGCGTTACTGGATGCCAAAACTTACAGCGGGGACAAACGAGATATGATATGAATAACCTTAAAGTCACGCGATTGTTTCAGAGTTTCCACAACCGTTTCCTCGTTTTCTTCACAACGCCAAAGAAGTAACAAAGTTTAGGCAATGGTGCGTTTGCTTACACTTAGGCCTATATACAAGTAGGAGAGGTTTTTGGGAAAATTCCAAAGTTCATGTCAACACAGCCTTATGAGAGGGTGTGCAAAATGATCAATTAAACACTTTCCAAATTCTCACAAACTATAATTGCGAGTTAACATTCTGAGGTTATGTGAGCACAAAGTACTTGTCGAGAATATACTTGAACCAAGAGATTTCGGTTGTGCACCTATGATACAATAATACATTTCTTTATGCCTTTTTATTACCATTACTTGAAATCGCGTTAGAAAATTTCTGTCGCCCAAGTAAAACGCTTGGACACCATCTTGAAATGTGCGAGTGATGATAATTGGGAGTCGTCACACATCAAGAGTAACGCCGCAGAATTTTAGCGGAGCACCACTGCCAAGCAAATTTGGTAACCTATCGATCCGTCATCGATCCGAGAAATTTTGACGGGGGAGGAAAATGCCATCTTTTCTTGGCGGGAAATGACGCGTGTTTTTGGGCAACCGGCGCTTTTCTTGGCGGGAAATCGCATGGCGACCGTCGCTTTTGAAAAAGAGGTGTTTTGAAAAGCTTTTCAAATAGCTTGTTTACCAAAATGATTGTTCGACAGTACTGAGGTTTTAAACTTGAGAAAAAACATCTAATATCTATAAATAGAAAGAAAAAGTTCAAAAGAATACTCAGTTGTCTTTTTGGTGGAAGGCGAAAAGTTCAAGTTACGAAGTCTGCGTTCGAATTTCATGTTTGTTTTCTTCACGGCGGATAGCTTGTCTTGTTCTGAAACAACCGAGTAAGTGGAGTTTTAAATACGGTTTAAGGGGCATGATTTTGAGTGTTACGGTCAAAGAAATTACGTTCTGAAATGGAAATTTAATTTATGTCATTAGAAATGTGTCATTTACTTTTTTCTTCAAAAATTATTAGAAAACGCGCTCAGATTTGTGACAGATGTACTCTTGAATATTTTGCCATGCTCAGCCGATTTCACTCGCGTGGACGGACCCACGATGCTGGACGCGGATTACATTTAAGTATAAACTTAAACTTTTTGAATACGCTTTTGTGTTTGTGTATACATAACAGTAGGTCGAGTCAAAGCACAGTCGCAAGACAACAGCACAAGCAGTTGTCGGTTTAAAGCTATTTTATCCGAAAAGCTTCCGAAAACACTTTTGTGCGTTCCTCAAAGCGCCTAACTTTATATAAGCTTACTTCGCGGCCGCAAAACTTATGCCATAATTTAAAGTGTGTTTGGTGTTGTTTGTTTTCAATCTTGATGGTCTCTAGTTAGAGAACGAAATATAAAAGTTATTTAAGAAAATATAAGCGAAGCAGTTGTCGGTTAACAGCTATTTTATCCGCGAAAAGCTTCCAAAAACAGTTCTGTACATTTCTAAAAGCGCTCGAATTCGCAATTCGCAGCCATAAAACTTATGCCATAGGGTTAAGCATGCTTGGTGTTTGTTTGTTTTCAATCTCGATGGTCTCAAGTTAGAGAACGAAATATAAAAGTTACTTTTAAGTAATTTACTTTACTTAAAAGTAACTATAAACGAAGCAGTTTTGGGTCTAAAGCTATTTTATCCGGTAAGTGATGTGTTCCTCAAAGTGCTCGAATTTCTTCGCGGCCGCTAAAACCTACGCGACATTTCTACGATAATTTTATTACAGGTGCTTCGAAGCTCCTCAAATCCTTTCTTTCCGGTAATCCCAGTAAAATGCCGGTGAAATGCCACTACAACTTTTTGACTAGACTAATAGTGGCAGTTCATGTTATTTGCTAACATCCGAACGCGATGAAGATAACCCATTTACTTCAGACCGAATAAGTTTTATTTTGTTGTTGTAAATGAGCGCCGTTTCAAGGTCCTTCAAACGAATAGCCAATAATTCAAGGAGATTTGAAAAGCCTTGACATTTAAATGACAGGTTATGGAAACATTGCAAAAACCAAGCAAGACGGCTCGTGAGTAAAATATATGTTCAGTTTGATGCCCGAAAAAAAAAATTCAAGCTGTGCTCAGCCTCTAGAATGACCTTTCGAGCTTGGTTTTAGAGAACAGATCCCCAAAATATTGGAGGACAATTCGGAACACTCTCGGGCTTTTTGAGAAAAACTTTTCGAAAGCGCCGGAAAGAGCTAAAATAAACCCCGAAATATATTTCGGATCGAAAAGTTTCAGGACAAGTTTTGAGAAACGAACACCAGTTTATTCCTTGGCGGCGGCTCCGCTTTTTGGCTTGGCTAAATCTATATATTATTTATGTGTTACGGCGGAGAAAAAGCAACAACAACATTCCATGACTCGACCCAGGTTAGGTTCACACCCAGTTCTTTCCCCAAAGTTTGCTGTAGGAGAAAAATCCAGTGGGTTTTAAATGCCTTCCACAAAATACAAGTTATCTAAGCTGGGGTTAATTTTTATTGAGTAAACAGAAACCTTGACGAGAGTGTGGAGTAAAATTTCTTGTCTGAAGAAACAATTCAACACACGATCCAGAGACCAGGGGTGAGATTTTGAAGCCCTCCTAAGTTAAGATGCATCCCAAGTGTTGTTTTTTAACAACAGCCTATCGTTATTCCAGCAAATATAGGCTATTGTTAAGAAGCAATGCTTAGGATACATCTTAACTTAGGAGAGCTTCGTGAATCTAGCCCCAGATCTTGAACCACCGACTAGACAACGCATCTTGCTGAATTGACCTTTTCAGCAATATGGCGGCCACAGTGATTTTGTCCCGTGCATAATGTGCATCATGACTACAAAAATCAACCAATATTAATGAGCATTATAATAATGAGCTACCCACGAGGGAAAAACCAATATGTCTACTGTATCGCAAAATTATTTAATTCATCTTGAAACCGTACTCCATGTAAATGTGATGTGATGTGATTTAAAGTTTTAAAAATTTTTAAAAGCTAATCGACGCTGGAATTGAAGGAAACCCACGGATAGGCCACAGATAATGGTTCAGTTTTGTTAAAATCACTCGAAGAAAACTCGGTGGACCAGAAAAGCTCAGTTTTGACCCCAAAACCAGCCTCGTACCCAGGTACTAGTTTTTTTTACGAGAGCGAAGGGCCACGGGAAGGCTTCACAGTGATTGCAAAGCATAAAGGAAAGGCTCAACGAAAATCGTCTCTCCCGTGACTCCTTGCGCCCCTTTAGAGTCTCGTGCAAAAAGGGCTGATTTAATTGCCAGTCCTCTCTGTGCTATCTTCAATCAGTCTATCATTTCTGGCGTCTTTCCTGATGAATGGAAATTATCTAAAGTTATCCCTTTGTTAAAACAGGGCGAACGATCTGATTTAAATAACTATTGTCCCATCTCGATCGCGATTGTTCCAGTCGTAGCTAAAGTTTTTGAGAGAATCATTTACGACCGACTCAATAGTTATCTTACTGAAAATAATTTAATATCGAGTTGTCAATCTGGCTTCAGATCTCTTCATTCTACTACTACTACATTGCTTGAAGCTACGGATAACTGGGCATATAACATAGATCAAGGCAATGTAAATGCAGCTGTATTCTGAGACCCAAAGAAGGCTTTGGACACCGTCGATCACGATATTCTTTTGTCGGAATTGAAATCTTACGGTGTTGACGGTATTTCCCGTAATTGGTTTAAATCTTACTTAGATTGTCAAAAACAACGATGTTTTGTAAATGGTTCCCTCTCCATTTGTCGGCTATTTACTTGCGGTTTTCCTCAGGGAACAATACTAGGTCCGCTCCTATTCGTAATTTATATTAATGATTTACCCATAGTTAGTTGTCTACAGTTAGTTGTCTACAGAATTCTCAACCACGAGTGTACGCCGATGATACGCACTTGGCCTTTGCTGATAATACAGTTTCCAGCATGCATTGACAGAATCTAAATGAAGACCTTTCTAGAGTTAACTAGTATTAGCTTACTGCAAATAAGATCACTCTTAACTGCATCTAAAACTGATCATGAGTTTATATTGTTTGGATCAAGGCAAAGGCTATTAAGTACATTTGATAGTTCACCTTCACTCGAAATTGATGTGGCACCTATAAGTCAAGTGACTTTTACTAAATCACTTGGTGTTTACATTGCCCAAAATGTTCACGTCGATAATTTGTGTAAAAAGATTGCTGCTAGCATCGGAGTGCTAAAGCGTTCTAGAGCTTTTGTTCCATTTGAAACCCTTCAAACTATGTATACGTCTTTAGTTCAGCCACACTTCGATTGCTGTAACAAAACTCTGTCTATCAAAATCGTCCAGCGGACATTCTTTTAAATGACACCAATGCTGACTCTATTATCGATAAACTTGGGTGGAGAAAACTTGACACGCAAAGACAAATTAATAAAGCTACAATGTAGATATTAATCATTTTGGAATAGCCTTCCTGTTGAGCTGCGGCAGGCTAACTCTTGGCGACCGTGATTAAATTCATTCCTTCCTTCCTTCCTTCCTTCCTTCCTTCCTTCCTTCATTCATTCATTCATTCATTCATTCAAACCGCATGGGTACGAGGCAGCGGCTAAACCGTAGAAACACCCATGAGGTAGCCCCTCCCATTTGAGACTCTTTTTGCTCAACTAAAAATTGGATTTCATTATGACCCGGGGAAACACAAACATTTACGGATTCTGTTGCCTAGAAAGTTTTTATTTAAAATTTCGCATTAAATTCATATTATTTACTTAATTTATTTAGTTTTGCATTTTACGTTAACCTATTTTAGCTTCTACCTTAGCTATATTTAGTTCCAATGTTACATCACTATACCGGATCAGAAAACCCATAAAAAACAAAAGACTATTCCACTCGCCCCTTTCCCCTTTTTAATTTCTCCGTCCCGGGTTTTTCTGAACAAAAGTGAAGGCCACTGAAGAAACTGTCCGAGAAAAGGAAATCGGAGAGCAGTGGAATATTTGGCGGTAATGTATCAGCTAAGCGTTCAAGATAGTTTTAAAACTTGGCTTATTGGCTTATGACGCTATTCTGTAGCTTACAATTTAATTTGGACGGCACTTATCATGTAAACAAAAATAGTGTCCTCTTAGAAAGACAACACACAGGCACTCAAGGCCAGAATTACGGCATAAGCCGTGAAACGTGACCCAGTCTCACTCGCTGCATTCACGGTGGTAGGTGTTGACCCAGTGGTCGACCCAGTGGTTGACTCAGTGGTCGACCCAGTGGTAGACAGAGTGGTATACCCGGTGGTAGAGGGCGGTGCTGTAGCGGTCAATGCCATCTCGATCAAGTTGCGCCTGCCCCCGGGTATTAGCTTTCTGTCACTATCGCCATGTTTGCCATTCAGTTTTGGCAAAGCCACATCTGCATCCATGTTGCTATTGAAAGCCCACATGATATGAACTGTAGTGTCATTCTGCAAGTTAAAAGAGAAAACAAATGATGGAGAATTTTGAATTTTGTCCCTCACTTACCATGAAGAAGCAACAACAATTAGCTTTATTTGCATGACTATAAGTTCTTACAGTATTGCAAAGACATACCGCAACAAAAAGAAATAGTAAAAAAAGATTGGGAACCTTGATGTTTTGACGGTATTTCACGGGTATATTTCAGTGTACTTGTCCCCTTTAAATAGGACAAGAAGAAGAAATGGCTAAGTGGGACAGTATATAATACTTATCGCCCGATTTTCTAGATTAACAAATAAGAAGTCCAAACAGTGTTAATTTCAAGATATGACAGGACGCGCATACGTGAGAGGTAGTTAGGTAGAATTCGAATGTTTATGTGAAAATGTTACAAATTGACAAAATTTATAAATTGTCAGTAAATCACTACGGGTATTGGAGAAAATGAGTCACATGTAGAAAGCGCAAGCCGAAGAGTTCGGCTGACGAATGAACATCATATATGGTTTTCTCTCTAAAACTTTTACGTTATATCATGATTAAGAATATTTACTAAAACGAACACTAAGCTAAATTTGCTATGAACGCTTTCATTCAGGTTTCACCGTTCACGACTTTGGCATAGCCTTCAAGCAGGCTCACGTAGTGCGTTATTCGCGCCAGTAGCTCAGACTACGGTTTCATTGATCAAAAACCCTCTTAGAACCATCTTTTTATTCTAAAATGTTCTACTGAAGGTCAAAGAGTTCCAAGTTTTGTCTTAAAGAAGTTACGTTGCAAACAGTAAAGTCAATAAACAAGCTCTTCTATCAGTGTTTTATTCAAGGGTTAAGGCTCTGTTGCACGTGTTATCGTCAAATACATGTACAAATCACTAAGTTATAGTGCAGTCGACGAAACTTTAAAACTTCACGAGTCGTTAGCCGAGTGCTAGGTGGAAAAAATATCGAGCCGGTTCATTTTAAAGTTGACAAGTTCGTATATTTGCCGATAGCTCACAATGGAAGTAAAAATAAGAAAATATAGAAAATATGTGAACTGTGGATCAGTAAGGTTCAAAACAAGCCCCTCAAAATTATGTCCTGTTGCTTTCGATGTTTCGCTTCTCCGCCAACTTTTTATTTTGGAACAATCTTTCAGCCTCTGGCGTTATCTTCCTAAATACTAGCCGCCGGAAAGGGGATAAAAATTATTTACTAAACATTTTCCAATTTTGGTCAGGACATATTGTTCCAAGTGACGCATTGTGACCAATCATATGCTTTTTTGTTCATTCTTCTCTAGCTGCCTTATAGATTTAAACTCTCGGCTACCCGCTATAAGCAGTTTTAATTGCCTTAAATGGGGTGTCAAGGGCTATTAAGCTAGGCAAAGGCGTCCCTTGCAGATGGATTTCTGCTGTTGGGTAATTTTTAGGTGCGTGCGGACGTAAAATTAGTTTTTAAAATTATGTACGTCAATTCAGCAAAAGTCAATTATGTGAACGGCTTGCCGGGTAAAAGTATTAGTAAAAGTCTTTGCGTAGTAGTTCCAGATAGTGCTCACAGAGGACAACTTTATTTTGGAACCTCTGCTCTAACCTACTCGCTGCTTATCTCACCTTGAATTGAACATCTTTGCCACTGTCTCCTGTCATGGCAGCCCTATAGAACTCCACATTGGTATATCCGTCAGCTTCAGTGGCTGTTGTCAGGTTCAAGTTTTGTGTTTCACCTTTATCTGGTTGTCCCAGGCACACTGGCGCTCCAGTAATCCTGTCAGCAAAACCAAAGAACGCTTTATTCAGTTAAAAAAATATGCAAGTAGTAGTAAGGAAACTGCAAACTGAAATCAGAAGCCAGAATATCAGTGTCTCTCGGGAAAAGTTGATTTTATCTCTGACACTACTATACTTCACTGTAGGCAATGCTCTAGCTAGTGAGAAATGTCAGTGCTGGTACGAAAGGTACGTCAGCCGGCGAGATTAAAAGAATCCGCCAAATCATACAATAAAACACCTAGGATCATTTGAAACATTTACAGTTATGTGGCGCAAAAATTGCACTCTCAAAAATTGAAGCATTTGATTGGATGTCGATTCATGTTTCAATACGTAAAATATTCCTATAAGTGAACGAATGGATTTTACCAATGTTGTTTAAATATTAAAATTCTATCATGATTGCGACGATTCTGGACAATATATTGTTATTATTCCAAGAAGGGACTTGAAGTTTGTGGAGGTTTGTCGTGCATAAACATACGCTGCATGCAGAGATTTCTTGAACACCCTATGTTCCGGAGGGCGCAAAACTAACCTTTGCGCAAAACCGTCCGAATTCCTGTCGTGAATGTGCAACATTCGTCATACGCATCGTCACTTTCTGTCTTGCATGTTTTTCACGCAGTTTTGGACAGAGGTAATTTATTTGCCGACAGGAGCATAGGGCGACCAAGAACCCGGAGCTGCTTGCAGCGTAGTGTAAACCCCGAATATGCCACATTCTTGGAGTTGCATTTACGGGCACAACATTTTTTTTTTCTGCAACCAGCATTGATTGAATTTACCTTGCATGCCGACTAGCACTTTCTACCAAGCAACTGGCCAGCTGCAAGCTAACCATGTACTTTTTTTAGAAATTGGTAAGTTGCACGCTTTTTAGCCGGTTTTTGAACAGAAAATTAGCAGACGTTCTCAAATAAGACGCCGGCGGCTCTTTGTGAATTGATCTCACGGAAGATGCTGCACGAACTACAGACTACAGACGAACGTGACATCGATATCAGACTTGCTTACTCCAACAGCCACTATCAACTTGCTTGCACGGCACCTAAATAAAGCATAAAACTATAAACACATTTCTAATAAACTTACGGCAAGATATTTCACGCCAGCTGAGGTGACCCCGCCAACAGCAATATCATAATTCTTCATGCCACCACCATTGCCAGGGTCGGTGGAAAAACCCACAGCGCACCAGCCAGTTCCTTTGCATTTCATTTTGAACATCAGCTTGTCCGAAATGTTGTTGTACGTCCATTTTAGCTCGAATTTACTATCACCGGAATTGACGCTGGCGTAGTTGACTGCATTGACTTCAATTGCAAGAAGAGCAATAGAAAGCAAGGTCAGGGCTTGTAAAAAGAAAGTGTAGGTTTGGCTCTCCATGCCGGGGTGTGTCTTTGTGTTCAACCTCAGAACAACAGCTCTGTGCTGACTCTGAAAGACTGTGCAGTGCCGGGATGCAATGACGCAGGGCTGCTTAATAAATAATCGAATAAAAAATCTGCATTTCAAAAAAAACCTGCTTGGAACGATATTTGCCTTTAGAAAAATCACCGCACGCCTCAAGTTATTTTCGTCTCTTGTTTTGTCAAGCGTCAAATAAACTAAACTGCACAAGGTGACTCTAGCTATTGATCATGAGTCTTTGAATGAAATCCTAAAGAGTGTCTATTCAAATGAAAGCTACTGAGCAGTACTTTCACTGTGGTACTCTGTTTTTTTCCACAGAACAAGGTGCCTGTGGATGAAATCCTAAGGTGTGACCATTCAAACGAAAGCTAGTGAGCAGTACTTTACAATAGCGATGTTCATTTTTTGTTATTTTGTGCACTAAAATTCATTGTTCATTGTTTTTAATTGGTTACAGTTGGAGTGGGTTAAACCTTTTCTTTAAAGATTTGTGAATATTTTAGGTCGCTTGAGGTTTACATCATTAATCAACTTTGCGTTGTTCAAAAGACACTGGCGTTCGGATGACAATATCCATTGTATTGGCCTCGATAAATGCAATGTCACTCTTCAATAGTACCACGAGTGCTTTGTTTAGATATGAATATAGTTTTAAAATATTCTAAAACCTTGTCTTTTATAATGAGCGATTAAAGTCATGCGATCTTTTTGTTTCCATAACTGTATACCCAACGTCATGTTGCACAGAATTTCGTTCCAATCGTCGGATATTTTAAATAAGGGTTAACTCAGTAAGGTTAAGAAAAGAAACGCCAACGAATTAACAGTTTGAACTACAAAATAATGCACCTGCTTACACATAAGCCGATACAAAACCAAAAATAATCACTCTAACCAATCACAACAAACGAACACAACACAATGGACCAATCAGAACTCGAAGCAGTTACACGTCAAGTGCGGTAAAATGCCCGCGAGCACGTCACAGGTTGTTTCGGTTTTCTGAATAAATGATAAAGTGGCGAGAGTTTTTTGTGACCAACCACAGGGACTTCTAGTAAAACAAAACCAATGGAAACGCAAATAGTTTTGTACAAGCAAGTAAAAAACGCTCTAATAAACTATGGAAGAACAAGGAAAGCGATTTCTTGTGAAGCTTAAAACAGTTTACGAACGGCTAAAGTTTTTGAAGGTGCTTAACTGTACATGCATGTAGATCTTGACTATAGCCAATTTCCGCTTCCAAACCCCTCCTCTCTTTACTACAGGAAACAGGCATAGACGACCACAACGCCTTTTTCATTTAAATTTTTAACCACCCTAATATTCATTCTCGAATTTTCCTTGAAATACACTCCATCTTGAGGTTAAACATCATTAATCAACCTTGTCAACCTTTCTTGTGGCATTTGATATTGGCGTTTGCTTCTTTTCCTTCTATGAACCGCTTGAGGCACTTATAAATCCAGTTCACCTGAATAAATTTTATTGAACTCAGTCTTTTCTCAGGCGTATTAACTACATCCATATTATTTACGCAGAGTTGGCAAAAAGGCAAATGAAACTTAAGTTGCTTCGTCGCCAGGGGAGGATGGGAAAAAACTCCTGGTCGGATAAAGGTGCAGCCTCAGCGGGGAAGGGAAGTCTTGCGATGTAGTATACTGACTATAAACCTAGCATTTAGTAGCGATCAGGGACAACAGTCGGTTACAACAGTCGGCTAAACAACACGAGAAGTGTTGATCGCCTCAGGAGAGTATCTGTCTCGCAATGACAAACGCGCTACGAAATTAGCTTCCTACTCGTGCCAGTCTTTCATTTACTAAATATTAAATAGTTTGTACAAGAGGCTGTTTTGAAAAGAAAGACAGAAAGCTTAATCCAGTTTTGCTGCTTTGTCATGTCAATTTCAGTAAATTCTTTTTAACCCACTGTCACGTACCGGTTAGCGGTAGAAATACTTTAAAAGAAACGAAAAAATCCTTTGTTAACTTGTATTCCTGAATTCGCATTAATGGACTTTCGAACAAATGGGCCCTTTTCAGTTCTAGTTTTCAGCTCAACTTAAGCAGTGCTTAAAACTGAACAAAACAATGTTTAAGGCTCAGGAAGACAAAACGCACGCAACCAAGTCCAGAAAAGCATAAGCTACAACACATGACTCCACGTCACTCGCTGCATTAAAACTAAACTAAACTAAACTAAACTAAACTAAACTAAACTAAACTAAACTAAACTAAACTAAACTAAACTAAACTAAACTAAACTAAACTAAACTAAACTAAACTAAACTAAACTAAACTAAACTAAACTAAACTAAACTAAACAATGTTCAATGAACAACATTGTCCTAACATTTTGAGTCAGTGGAAAACTTCAGAGCAGTTCTTACATTTATTATGTTGTCAGCTATGCTGAAAGCATTTAGTGGGACTATGCAAACAAAGGCTACTGGCGCGTACGCTCTTGCAGCTTTCGAGTCTTTGGAAGTCGAAACCTAAAGTGTGCCTATTCAAGTGAAAATATAATGATCTACGCTTATCTTGCGGAGTTTTTTTTTCAAAATATTTTCAATAAAAAATTCGAGTTATTTTTACTTCTGAAGTTGTTTACCATCTAAAGGGTGAACTCATTCCTTTTTATACTCAGGCTGGCGAATATTTTTGGTCGCCTGACATAATTAGCGTTAAGTTGATTGTTTCCCTGTATTGGCCTTCTCTCAAAGTTGAAATTGTTTGTTGTGCGTATTACCAACTCTGCGCTCAACAAACATTCTTGTTTCAAAAAGTAGAAGTCATGTGTATTCTCTTCGACAAGAAAATTTGTTGCGGTAGAAGGGGGTAACACGCGCAACAAACAATCTCAAATTGGTTGCGCGACAAAAGTTGCACGGAAAATGTTGCCCGTATTTATACTTGGCCTTAAGAGATATGAATAATCGTTCGCAGGGTAGGCTAGATGAGCGCCGAACTTGCGTGGCGTTAAATAAGATCTGATACATATACTTTACACCGTAGTAACTAGTAGCGTGGTTGCTGAAAGGGGGAAGCCGTTAAAAAGTTTGAAACTGACGAATGTTAACGTGGTTTGCTTTGTCCATTACCGTCTAGCTAGCCTAGTACGCGCTTGTAACACCAAATTCTCTAGCCCAAATGACTCGAAATTCTCGCCGAACTCGATAACTCGATGTCTTTAACAACAGACCGCTTCAGCAAACAACTAATTCTCAAAGCATAACATTACATTTTTGTACTGACACGATCGGTTTGGGAGTCGTGACACAATTTCCTTTCGTGCAAGTCCTCGCGTGACACGACAAAAGCATTGCATGACTCGGCCCAGGTTCACGCCCAGTGGACCCCGTCCTTTTCTGCACGGGTTGATTTCAAGATGGCGGCTGCCTCGAGTGACTTGTTCTATGGTGGAATTGAGGGGTAAGATAAGATTCGTGGCTAATATTTAGGTTTAAGAACCAAAAGAAAGTGAATTAAGTTTGGAGGGATTTCATAATACTTGGTCACTTATTTACGTTTCCCTGAAGGCTTAGACATGTAGAACGAGGCAAATGAAACTAAGGCCTATTAAATAAGGAAGCAGGTATCCTGAAATGTAGCGTAGCCTTAAGTTTTAACATGAATGAAGTACTGAATTACTGTAGTGTTAATTATTAGTAGTGTTAATTATTGTGTGAGTTCTATCTGTCCCTCAATGCGTACGTAGGCTTACATTACACTCTAAAACCAGATTTCTCAATTTAAGACGAAAAAGTTCCTGTTTTTTTTCCGGTAGTAAGGGTCCAAGTCATCTTATTTTAAAGTTCGCAATTTAAGAAAATTATCTTAATACAAGATTAATTTCTCAAATTAAGAATCCGCAAAAAATAAGAAAAAATCTAGAACTTTTCTTGTTTTAAAACTCAGCGAAAAAGTCTCTTTTACTTGATTTCAGGCCAAATATGTTCTCAATTCAAGAAATCAATCGTGCGCTACTAGTTCTTTGATGTAAACGACGATAGACATGGAAATATAACGCTTACTTTTACTTGTTTGGCCTACTATTTTGTATTGATTCAACTGTAAATAAAGATGCTTAAGTTCAATAATGATTTCGCATTTGATAACTCAAAGAAAAAAATAATAAAACTTGGTCAAAATACAAAAGAAAAAAGATAAAGAAGTCGTCCCGAGGTGAGTCGAACCCGGCAGTCTAGGTTGTAAGTCGCCCGCGTTAACCACTGGACAAACATGCACTCGCATGCCATGAGTGGTAAAAAATTAATATAAAGAGGAACTAATGCCGCCAACAACTTGCAAACATCTTCTATTTGTTCATGTGCAATTGCATGAGGCTAGCTGCCTCCACAAAAACAAAAAAAAACTTCTTGCTGTCTTCTCGCAGCGGACTTTTGTTTGTGGGCATTGTAACCTTTCTTGGTTTGGAGGTAGTTAAGATTGTCTTCATGCTGCGCGTGTTGCAAAAGCCGGCACGTTCTTGTTTTTAGACGACGATAATTAAGACACGATCATACTAATTCTTATAATAAGAATTTTTTCTTCTTTTTGTGCCTTAGTTTTAAGATCAAATTTATTCTTAAAATGAAGTTTAAAGTCAAGAGCACATTTCTTAATTTTGTGTCCTAGTTTTGAGTAAAAACATTTTCTTAAATTGATGTTTAAAATCAAGATCACATGTCTTAATTTGAGAATGTAAGAACTAAAAACAAGAATGGTTGAAAAATCCTAGTTTTAGAGTGTTAATTGACATTATGCATACACTTTCTGTCTCAAGGTGTATTCATGATCGCTCTGTGTTTATGAGAAATAGCATGAGAGCAGTTGAATGCATAAAGCTGTGCAGGAGTTTAACCAAGACAAGTCCAGTTGGTTTATAGTATGCCCTCTCCATTCCAATGCACACATTATCTATTCAAGCTAAGGAAGAGGGTGGTGGTGGGGGGAGGGGGGGGATATTTCTCAAACAAAGTACAAGTTTGCATGGCCTGCATCTGTTGTATTACAGTGGCATATCAACTTCCTCCTCTGCTTCCAAGTAAAGTTTCTGTAAAGTGGCAACCTTGGTGTCTGGTGTTTGATCTAAATCAGCTTTTACTAATACATGCTATGCTTTTTTATAACTAAATATACATTTTTACTGTAGTGGTGGAACAGGATCAATGGCCATTATATTGTCAAATGATGGAAAAATTGTGGGGCGCAGTACAGGACAAGGCACAAATCACTGGGTGTGTATGTCGATTACTGTTATTTTGGACAACCATGTAGCATTAAATATCACTTAAAATAAAAAAAAATATATCACATTTTTAATATTTCCTCTGTTGAAAATTTTTCCCAGAAAAATTAATATGTACAATTATGATAATAGTTACTTCAACTTTGTGATCAATTTGATCTCACAGCTGATTGGCTTAGAAGAGTGTCTGCGAAGAGTGAATGAGATGGTGGAGGAAGCTAAAAAGGCCGCTGGAATTGACATCAACAAACCATTAGCTTCTCTGGTAAGCTTGGTGTAGTGTTTTCAAGAACTGCCATTATTTTACTAATAATTTTTGTATTTTAGTTCCACCTCTTCTCTGCTCCATTAATCCCCTCTAAAAAAGCCTTGGAAAGAAATAACCCTGAGTTTGATGCCTTGAAGGCAATTTTTGATGGAATTTTTGTGGTGATATCGAGTGTGATTTGAAATTGCCTGTGTAAACTGCCAGTGATTTTTGCTGTGAATTTTACAGCAATTCCTCAGTGATTTGAGTATGAGTTTGTTGCCTAGAGCTTATGTGACATGAGCAAAACCCTTGAGGCAGCCTTTATGCAGATGTTACATGTGCTCTGCTCTGTTTGTAACAAAAATTTTCATTGTTAAATTCTCAGGGGCTGTCTCTAAGTGGCTTGGAGAAAGAAGAGATTCAAAAACAAGCGGTGTCTCTTATGATGTCAAAATACCCAAACTGTAGTAACAAGTATCACATGTGTTGTGACACTGTTGGTGCAATTGCTACTTCTTCTGATAAAGGTACCTTAAAACCCTTTGTTTAGTGGTGAGCATTGTATTAGTTTTCCACTCCAGCATAGATCTAGACTAGTTTTCACCTTGTTGTGGCAAACATTCCCCCACAGTCATCACAGGTATAGGGCCCATTATTAGAACCAAGTTCAGGCAAGATTTAAAAAGCAAAAGCTGTCTGTTAACCAATTTTATACAGACCTTTAGTCCTGGAAGACTTCAAATAGTGTTAACAGTGGAAGGGTCAATGGTTGTGCTTTTTAGTTATCATTTGTGGTTTGGTACCAGTTACAGTGTTAAGATCTAAAATGACCACCACTAGAATTATCTCCTAGTCCTGGGTGAAAGTGAATTCAAGCCATGCCCACAATGATTCTGGTTCCATTTCGGGGTTTCTTTCATAATGTTAGATGAGCACTTCTTCACTAATATGGGAGTCATCTCCGGGGCCTCTTGTTGTTTCCCTAAGTGTGTGCTGTCCTTCCCCACCCTCCCCTCTGTGCCCAGGAAGGACAAGATGTTGGTTCTTTTGGGAGTTTCCCTTAGCCCAGGTTTAATGACTACTAGTATTGTATTTATTACTACCAATGAAATACATGACAGTTACAAAGTAACTCTTTTGATCACATTTCTTTAGGTGGCATAGTTTTAATATCAGGGACTGGTTCCAATTGTCAGATGTTAACGCCAAGTGGCAAAACATTCAACTGTGGTGGGTGGGGTCATTTGATGGGCGATGAAGGATCAGGTTAGTTTAGTTAGTCTTATCTTGTTCCACTAAAAAGAGCATGCTTCCAGTTGAATGATCACACTTCAAGGTTTTATTTGCAGGCTGACACATGGAATGAATTCAAAATTCAAAACTTAATCCAAATTTTAGGCTTATCCTGTTAGGTTGAAGGCTGCTTTTAAACAACTGGGCCTTGCTCAGTAGCTTTTGTTTGAATGGAAACACTAAAAGATTGCATCCATAGACCCAAAAGTTAGTACTACCTTGAACAGTGTAATAAACAGCACCACAGAAAAGTACTAGAATCACCTTGTACAGCATAATGAAGAGAACCACAGAAAAGTACTGTTTAGCATCTTTCCATTGAGTGATTGTGTGGTTCCAGAAAATATCCATACCCTCCCCAAGCTGGGAGTGTTTAACACCAAATATTTTAAAGGAATGTATGAAGCTAAACTGGAATTTCCAGAGGGCTGTGGGGGTTCAAATCAGAAAGCCCTCTGTGGGGGAAGTATGGATATTTTCTGGAACAACACATTACACTTTTAGATTTCATCCACAGACTTACAAGTTACATCTACGTTGTACAGCATAATAAACAGTGCTACAAAAATGTATATGTACTGCTCAGTAGCTTTAATTTGAATGGTCACACTTCAGGATTTTATCCACAGACTCAAAAGTCAGAACAACCTTTGCATACAACATAATAAGCAGCATCTTGTGATTTCTTAGGATGACTCCTGGAGAGAAAGAAACCTACCTGAAGTACTGTAGTAATGACATGAAAAAAACAAAAAACAAAGAACAACTGATGCTGGTTGATTTCGTGATTCAGCACTTAACTTGTTTTGTTCTTTTTCAGCATGGTGGATATCACATAAAGCCATCAAGACAGTTTTTGATTCCGAGGATGGATTAGTTCCTTCACAATATGACATAACTTACGTGAAGAAAGCAGTTTTTGAACACTTCAAGGTAGTGGAATTTACAGCATTTCAGTGTATAAGCTATATAGGTGTGAGCTGCAGAATAGGGTATGGTTTTTGAGGTTCTTAGTCCTTAAATTAGGTATCCATTTTGCCCCTTTTTGGAACTGTAATCCCGGTGTGATCCTTAGATAGGGTTCCTTTTTGTTCTGTATTAACTAAAATTGCAGTACACATATGTAAATCTATATTCTTTTAATCTTTAATTACAGTTATTTAATAATTACAATAATTGCCAATAATTCCCTGAAATAGGGTGTCATTTTTCGGGTTTGGTCCTTTTCAAACAAGGTATCACTTTTTTTTATTTTCTGTCCTAAGTAGGGCCAGGGTTTAAATAGGGTCAGCATTGTAAGACAGGGTTATAAAAACCTTTGTGGCAAACACCTCTCCTAACTTGATGGGAGTACCCCCCCCTCTTGGTTACTCTGGGCTGGGGTGGGGGAGGGGAGTTGCTGCTGGTACATTTAAATCTGTTGTCTGTGATGAGTCTCAGGTTCAGGGAACTGAGAGAATAGGTTGATCCTTACAAAGCTTTAATAAGCAAAATGTTTTATTTATTTATTTATTTATTTACAGATAGACAATTTATTTGGCATGTTGGATCATTTGTATGCAAAATTTGACAAAGCTCATTTTGCAGGATTGTGTAAAGCCATAGCTGATGGTATGTGAATTAACAATTTCCATATGATTATAGAAATAGTGCTCTTCAGGTTAGAGTGTGGGAGGCATGGTGATGAAGTTGTTAGCAAGTTAGACTGTCAATCAGATGTCAGTCGGGAGATCAGATTAGAGTGCCTGCGATTAGAGATCAGATTCCTGTGGTTCAAGGCCTGGGGATGGATTCACGAAGCCCTTGTAAGCTAAGATGTATCCTAAGTGTTGTTTCTTAACAATAGCCTTTTGCTGGAATAACAATAAGCTACTGTCCAAAGTAAACACTTAGGATGCATCTTAATTGAGGGCTTCGTCAATCTAGCCTCTGGTCTCTATTTTCTTAGGCATGGATTTTTCCCACATTGTTTTTGCTGACCCAGGGTCCAGTTGTTCAAAGCATGGTTAAGCTAACCTTGGATCAGCGCCAATTTTAAATTCACTTTTTATAGCGTGATGACATGGAGACTAGTAAATATTATTTTCTCTTTGCAATATGACTTTAGCTGCTTTCAAATTTAAAATTAGCAGTGGAAATGCTATTAAAGAGGTCAATCAGTAACCTTGGTCAACATTTAACCCAAGGTTAGTATTAACTGGCTGTCATACAATTGGGCCCAGGTGTATAAATTGTTACAAGTGAACTGTGAGGAAATCCTTGGCAAACAAAAATGCTGGGGGAGGGGAGAGTTGGTAACCCTGTGATGCACTAGCATCCCATCCAGGGGGAAGTAGTGATCTTAATGCTACAGAAACCGGAGTTAAGCATCAGTCTTGGTAAACCATCTGGCGCGACACGGCCATCTGACTTAACCATTATTAAGGACGGTGCCTCCTAATACAGATGTATTTTTGCAAAGGTTATGACTATGGGGAAAAAGTTGATCTTAGCAAGGGTCATTGGAATCCAAAACGAAAAATGTGGGTAACCAGGCATTTTTCAGAGACAAAGAAGCAACCATGATTCCATAAAAGCGCTGAAATACAAAGAATGTAATGCAATTTCTTTCCAAATGGGAAATGAGTGGTTACCCCCAATTTTCTTTTTGGATTCTGATAGCCTTTGCTAAGACCTACTTTTTTCACGTAGTCATAAACTGCACAAAAATATTGTTGTATTATTGGACAAATTCCTTAAGAAACTTGAATATCCCAGGATGCGCAGAACGTATGCGCAGTAACAAAAGGAGGCACCGTCCTGAAGGGGCATTCAACGAGAAAATTTTTAGCGAAATGCTTGAAATATTTTCTACTTTCGTAGATTGTTTCAGAACTTTTAAAAGGCATAATTGTGTAAGCTAACACAGGTTGATCTGTTAGCTGAAACTCTAGGCCGCAGAAGATTTTAGGAAACAGAATACTATCTGCCGAATTTTCGAGCTGCTGCAGCTCTCCGCAAATGCTAGCTTGCCTTATTTTACACTCTAAACCACATATCTATCTCTCTGAAAACAATAGAAATTAATAAGTCCTTTTGTTACGAAAGTCTGAGGTGATTTTTCGCCGAAGAATTCTCTAGTTTTAACTGCAATTAAATCGGAATATCTCAGGCAATTTAAGCCCACCGAGCAGACATTCACCGAAACGAACCGTTGCATGCCCCTGATTATTGATGACGTTGGCTAATACTACAGTCATTAACTCTACGTTGATATTATGGCAAGGAAGTAATTTTCTTTCTGTGTATTTATTTAATTTTCACAAAAAATAAGAGAAACAAAACTATGCAAAATGAAAAGCATCAGTGTAAGCTATGTGAATTGATTTCGTGCCATTCTGTAAAATTAGTGTGATGAATTCATTGCTTGTCTTTGTATTTCAGGAGCAGCAGAGGCCAAGGATCCTTTATGCCAGCATCTATTTTTCCAGGCTGGAGAAGTTTTAGGAACTCATGTTAGGGCTGTTATTCAGCACATGGACAAAGTACGTTCTTATCATTGAAATGGTACTCATATCTTAAGGCCACAAAGGATGCGTAAGCCTTTTCCTTGTGCAGTTTAATTTTATCAACTATCATAAATTGCTACATCTTGAGGCATAACAAGGATTATTGTATTGTATCACAAAGGGAAAAAACAACCTTTCGTAACGAAGACTGAAGTCTTCAGTTTTTAACATAGAGAGTTTTACTTCATTAGAACTTATTGACTACAACATATCTTGAAATCACAAAATCGTGAATATAATTCATGGTAGGGTCACCAAGCATATAGTCTTGTGTATAGTCTCATTACCATGGAGGGTGGATATGTTTGGTTAATGGTAACCCTAACATGAATTACATGCCTCAAAACGTCTTCGGTTGTGACACAAAAGAGGTCGTTACTGCCCTTTGAGTACTTACTACAATAAAGTATTCTTGTACTCTTGTTTGGCTACCTTGGCAGCTTAAAAGAAGTTTCAGTTTGTGAATTTCTAGTACACGTTCACTATTTACCAATATTTCTGTTGAGTTTTAACTGAATTGCCTCATCAATTTTATTCACAGGCATGTTTACTTTGCGGTCTTAACGGTAAATAATTTCAGTGATGACGTTTTCTTTTTACAGGAATGCCAAGATGCGCTGTTAAATGGCCCAAAGGGACTGAAGATCGCTTGCGTTGGTGCTGTGTGGAAAAGCTGGGAACTTCTTAGAGATGGTAAGATCCCAGGGAAGAGGGGTACTCCGAATTTCAAGTGATGGGGAGGTGCAAAATCCAGAGTACCCCCCTGGGGGTAAGATAACTACTCCAGACTGAGAACAGATTCTCTGCTGATCACTTCACAGCGGTCAAAACCAGGACGCGTGCGCAGTTCCCACCATAATTTTACAAAAGAAAAATAATACAGGCAAATGTCGAAAGTTTTACTTTAACCGTAAAACAACGCCACTTCTAAAAACTTAAGCTTTTTACTTTGAGCATGTGTTCAGAATGAAGTAACTGGCATCCACAATTTTAATGGCGTGAAATTTTGTTTACCGGGACATTTTATGCATCGTTTTCTTACGAATTTCGCGCTCGTAAAAGTCTGAACTGATTCTTTCAAGGCTCTGAAAAACCGGAAGTGACGTTTTTCGCGTTTGACCGATGTGAAGCTGATCACTCTTTATTTCTTCACAGGATTTTTACAAGGCATAAAATGTTCTCCTGGCAATGCCGCTGTCCAAGTGAAACGCTTCTCGCTTGTGAAGTTGCATGAGAGTTCTGCTGTTGGTGCAGCTGCTCTAGGAGCCAAAACTGCTGACCATCCACTTCCCATAGATTACGACTCCATGGTGGACGAATTTTTTAGTCATGTTTTCGAATAAGGAAAATACATGTATCTTGAAATTCTTGAATTTAGGGTAGTGACTTATGGTCATGTGATAGATGGTTATTTTAGCTAAGCTACAATAGCTTACAACTTGAAGTGCAGAGGTGTAGCTACTTTCAAATAAACTCAAATAGAAATTGTCTATACAATCAGATTGCGGCCTTGGGCCGATCCCCATTAAAGCATACAAATAACTTAAGTGCTAGTCACAATTCTGTGTTTCATTCTGTTACTGTCCCAGGTTTCAGTGAAGCCAAAATTTTAAAATTTTTCTTTCTTGAAGGAAATCACGAAATTCGAAACGTAACAAAAAGATAAAACCTTTGAGGTCGTTTTTATTAAGTATTTATGATAAATACGACTTCGCACAACACATACGTTTATTGCGCGGAAAATTCGTTACTGAGTTGAGAAAACATGAAATTTTATATACACAAAAAGGAAAATTTTAACTTAAATTTATAAAGACATAGCATGTTATAGTCTACTCCCAGACGTGTAGTGGAAACTACAAATGGCGACAGAACTAGTTTATGCAATAAACGTACACTGTATTTTGCCAAACTCATTGTGCCGTCTTCTCTTGTTTAATTCATAAATTATGTTTAGATGATATAGGCAGACCCCGCCTAATGATGACCGTAATGCTAGAGATACCTCGACATTTTGCGCATTGACTAGTCCGGCTTGCCAAAAAAAAAAATATAATAATAATGACAATAATAATAATAATAAAATTAAAAATTAAACGTTATGAGATATGAGGTACTCCCCTGCATCTTACAAGAGATTATAATTGACGTAATCCCTTGTTTCTTATTGGCTGTAGAGGGGGGGGGGGGGGTGGGGGAGACAGAGACAAAGAGGGACGGACAATGCGGGAAAATTTCCAGTTAATCCCCCCACCCCTCCCCCCACTACAGAGGTGGTATTTGACTTGCATTGCACTCTCTGTGATGATTACTCTGTCGGCGAAAAACACGTTAAACTGAAGGAGATAGTAACTGCTAATGCTAACTATTGAAAAAGGTTTGCAAAATTTTGGCAGAAATATTACAAAGGTAAAAAAGGAGACAGCCTGAAGCCTTCGAGTGACTTAAAACCGCCAGCGATGATCTGTTTTTTGGCGTATCCTAGAGGTTTAAAAAAGGTAGAACTTTTATTCTTGGTATACCCAAGGGCATTGCGGAAAAGGGTTTGAACTTCGGGGCGGGGCCTTCTTGTAAATAGCTTTCTTGAGCACCTCCTTCTGCGGATACCACAGCCGATCTAGCCTGCGTAGCAAGCGTTTACGTAGGGCTTTCCGCAGGTTTGAAGAATTTTTCGCTTCTTGGCCGGGCGAAAATTGGGGCTCCAATGATAAATTTATTATTTAAGCATTTCACAACTGAGAAATATCGAAACGTCGACTTGCGCTAATACTGATATTTCTTTTGAAAATTGGGGCGAGCGCAAAAAAGTACGAGAAGGGGGGAGGAGAAGGGTTTCCTTTTCTCCCCTCCCCCCTCCTTCCATTTGTTGCGCTCGTCACACTTTTCGCGCCACCAAAAACGGGCGGACTCACTGTTCTTTATAGTCCTTACATAAGCAGTACTTTCTTAAATGAGGGCTTTTGTCCAGTATACACCTCGGTTGCTCTCCGTACAGATTGATCCTGCTTATTTCACCAGTGACCCGGTATTGATCACCATCAAAACTCACTGAAGCTTCAAATAGTCCTTTCCCTGGCATTGTCTGGAGCTGCACTTGGTATAAACATTTATCAAGTTTCGCCTTTTCTCGAGAAAACATCGGCTTCCTTCCGTGTATGTCAGATGAACCAAGGTACTGCGCCAGTTTCATGTTTGGTATTTTTTGATGAGCTGCTAAAATTTCGTGTTGATGTAAGCGTAAGCAAAGGTCTAAACCCAGAGGGTCAGACGCTGTTAAGTTGTTCACGTGATCAACAACTGCTTGGGCCGCTCTTCGCGCATGATCTGTACGTTTGTCAATTTCTTTCCACTGTATGCATGGACAGTAATGTTCAGCTACCCCCGTGCTTTCGCAATCACGTGATCTACTAATGTTACCCAAAAGACTCCCTCCTCTTGTTAATTTAGCGGGAGTCTGGGGATAGCTTAATATGTGTTTGAATGTGGCATATAAATCAAATGGCGACGTCACGATGTTGCTGTTTTCTTTTAAATTATGTATCAAGCCGGGATGTTGCAGTGCAAACCATTTTGGAAATGTTACAGACATCAACGGAAGTCGTTCTTCTAGCTTTCCTTGTAACGTTGCCCTTGCGTCACCGATTCTAACCCCGTGATCAGACATAACTATCAGTAAGGTGTCGTTTAAAGCGTTTCCTTCCCATAGATCTTTTAACAGCGCGGCAAAATCATCTGCACAAAGATGAATATTGGCTAAATTGTTATGGGAAATATCAGTCATGAAAAACAAGCCAAATTTAGGCTGTTGTCGATAAGCTTCAAGAAAGGACTTGATGTAATCAAAGTGAATCTGGTGCTGAGGTTTGCTGTTTACACAATGTGGAGAAGTTATACGAGCAGCAGTCCAAAAATATCGAGAGAAATGATCTGTGGGAGGCTCTGTGAAGCCGTGTAGTCTATAATTGAATGCTGCGTACGCAGGACAATCTTCACTGAACAGTGTTGCATAACCTCGGGTCTGGAAGTCTTTGAATATATGCGGCCATTTGTCGAGGGGCTCTGCGCCTGGAAATCCTCGGCGAGCCTCGGGAAGCTCTGATTCAAATTTGCCTACAGGAGAGGAGATAGAAAGGAATTAGTGGGGTATAAGCCATCATTATCTTCAGTATGTGAGGTCTGTTTTCCCTTACTTTACTCCTACCAGCATCATCTTTATCTTATTCTTTTGTTGTTGCGTTCAACGTTAGATGAAAATTCCAGAATGACTTCGAAGCTTCCTGGGCTAAAAATTTGTACTTGTTCTCTTTTCTTTGCATTCGAATCTTTTATAACAGCTAAGAGACAAAGGCATCTTGACGATATTTACAATTTACGGCCGAAGCTGACTAGGATTCTCCGTCCCCTTCCCGTTTTTACAGTCCCTTTCTCACGTAGGAACTGAACGTACGACACGTGCGCAGTTCCCACCAGAATTTTACAAAGGAACAAAAAGACAAATGTGGAAAGTTTGACTTAAACCGCAAAACTTAACGCCGTTTCTGAAAACCTAAGCTTTGTTACGTTGAGTATGTGTTCAAAATGAAGTAACTGTCGTACACAAGTTTTATCAGCGCGAAAATTAGGGTTTGTCGGAACATGTTAATATGCATCGTTTTCATACGAACTTTACGCTCTTAAAGTGCACCTAACCCCCAAAATTTTTTCCCCGTCAAATAAATCCTGCTATCATTTGGAGCATTTCGCCACAAAAAGTTTTTGATTTGGATTAATCCCTGATTTTCTGTGCGCGGTTGAGGTACGGAAAATCGGGCGAAAATAGACACCATTTTGGTTCAGGGTCGAGCAGTGAAGAACCCGCAGTCTCGCGCTATCTCTATCGGAGTTATATTTCTCTTGAGCTCTCGAAGATGTACAGAAAACTGTCGAACGTTCGTATTGCTCCGAGACATAGTAACCAAAGAAACGAATCACAAGACGTATTACTACAAAAATACAGCATTTTTTGACGACGAGCGACCAGAGGCGAAGAGACGAAATGAGTGGATTTTGTAAAGCAATAGCAAGCAAAGGGGCAGCCTTCCAAGCACTCGATACTATGTTCGATGCATTTTAAACAAAGATTTGTTGTCGCAGAAGAAGGTATGAATGAATGAACAACTTTAGCATCCGATCAAACGATAGCTTTTTGTGCATTTCCAATGATTCAACGGCCGATTAACCAAAGAGTACCCGCGATACGCGGTACGCAGAAAATTATTACCTGTGCGAATTATTCAAGTTGGCTACACGGCAAGCACTAACGATAATTACATGTAAGTGGTGCCCTAAACAGCGAAGGGGTTAAAATTAAAGACCGTATTTATAGAAAGTCCTCCTTCAGCACAACCGAGCGCGCTTTCTCCACAATAATAAGCCATTGCCATTATTCCTTATTCTAGTCTATGAACGTGCCTCGCTATGAGAATTTTATCTTTAGTCATATTAAATCACTCGAGCATAACAAAACATCACTGTGCAGAGATCCCTTGTTCATATCCTCCGCTGAAGTAAACGGCAAGCAGTCTCTTTCTGTCTTTCTTAATTCTTTTATTACCATTTTTTGTGCGAAAAAAGCCCGTAAGAACCATTTGAACTGATTCAAACTTCAAGGCTCTGAAGAACCGGACGTGACGTGACTTTTTTGCGTTTGACCGCTGTGAGGAACTCCTGAGAGGGATTTAATGAGAACACATTGCATCCAGGGAAAGCCAAGAGAAAATCAGGAAGCGACCCTACTTTTCTTCCAGCATCCTCTCTACCCTCACCATGGCATCATTTCTCCCCAGTCTTTCATCGTCTTTGAATAAAAATAATAAGGAGGGGTCGACTAGGAACTAGTCTGGGGGATAGGGGGGTGGGGAACTGATCTTGGTCTATCTACGGTCGAGTAGGAACAATGAATGGAACAAAAGATTTTGTTTTTTTCCGCGTTATAATCGTAGAAGAGGACGTTCTCACCCAATTAGCTCGACAATTTCTGTTCAATTTGAAATGCGCTCCCGGAATATTTAATTTTCTCAGCAAAATTAAAGTAGCCTTGGAATCTGGGTTGCAGATAGTCACTGACCTGTCATGAGGGCCGCTAGCGCAGGCGTAGTACCATCACCAACAACAGAGTAACCCTTAAGAAACACAGAATTCATCTCCTCTGTCATAAACTTGTAAGCATCTGGCAGAGCTCTTTGGAAATGAGCCGCTGACAAAGAATCAAAGCCTATGATAACCACACTTAATGGGAGGCCGTTTACTTTGCTGTACTTTTGCTGCGGGGACCTGGGAAGGATTTGGGCGTGGTACTCCACGTGTTTTGTGCCTTTTGCGGTGGTGAGTTGAACGCGGATGAACTCCGAATCCAGATTGAATTGACGTTCATGTGCTTGAAGGATGGTTTCATTTCCAAGCTCGACACCCCAGTCTTTGTGTTTGGGTCGAAATATCGGCTGGTACGTCACGGATGTGATGTTAACAACTGCGAACGCACAAGAAGAAACGCATCAAAAATCATGCAAAATGAAGCAAAAAAAAAAAACAAAGATAAGCATGTTTTACTGCAAATAGTAAGAATCCAAGTGTTTCAGTAGGCTGTTCAGCCTGCTCAGGTGAGAGTAGTGTTGAGCTATAGGGGTATGTACCGCTATGAACGAAGGGTATGGTTCTGGCCTAGGGTATGAAAATCAGACAGTTTTTGTCTATAATAGGGTATCATTTATCGGAAAACTAGAGATTGAAACTTGACGAGTCTGCAGCTGAAGGTGGTCTGAAAAAGGGTAAGGGCCTCATAGTCATAGTGGCACAGCCCCACATAAAATTTTACAGGTAGTTTAGTTAAAGTGTATGATCAAACGTAAACATGGGAGCATTCAACAAAAACTGTTGATTCAACGTTAAAGTAACAAACTGTTGGATGGCCAACAAAGTTCACTTGGAACGTTACGTTTTGCCACCTGGGACGAAGAAAAAAAACTGTTTTGCCAATGAAGAGGAAGTATAAATTTTCGCCATCTTCTATACACCATTTAATTTTTATGCACCTTATTCCAAAATGGCGGAAAATACATTACTCTTTTCTCTCATTGTTAATTGGCCCTTGTTGCCTCGATCCCATCTACAGAATTCAAAGGAATATTTGGCTTAAAACGAGGCAACATGGGCCAATTAACATGAAGACAAAAGTGAATAATGTATTTTCCGCCATTTGGGAATAAGGTGTATTTTACATCGGAAAGATATGAGCTGATAGCTAATTAGTAGGTGGCCAATCAGAGGTCCCGCTTGCTCAAATCTAGGGGTAGCTTGATAAAAAGTCAATGTGTGAGTCTTGAGTTATTGGAAAGATATTCCACCTTTGCTTGCGTTCTCAGTTAGCTCCAAGACTCCTCTCTGATACCGCGTCAGCTGGGGACCTGGGCAATGAAGTGGTTCTGGTTTCTTTATAAGTTTAGTTATACTTTCGTCATTCGGGTCCAGGTCAGGTAGCCGGCATCCGTCAGCTGAGGACTGGAATTGGTCAGGTGGCACTACGCACGTTTCATCTTGAATGGGTTTATCACTTTCCGCGAAAGCTTTCTTTACATAAAGATCGAAACCATCGGTGAATACCATTTTGTTCTTTAGTTCTCCTTTTGGGTAAAACTTTCCTGATTCCACGCAATAAACAAATCCCTTGCAGCGGGAACCAAACGAGTTACAAATAATTTTTGCCTGCTCTGGGTTCGGTGCTTTTAAGTTCCTGCAAGTTTCGTTTGCAGAGCAGGTCAGGTCCCCTCCGGGAAGATCCATCTGTTTCTCCTGCCGAGAAAACAACGTCGAAATTTTAGAGCAAAAAGTAGCAATATTTGGTCACTTTTAATTACATTCGACTATACAATGAGAATTCTAGAAAAGCTTCCAGGAAAACAATTCTTTCTTAGAGGCAATGAGCGAAGAAAAAAATCGCTCAAAGTCAATTTCGCGTCTTTGTTTATGGCATACTTGTCAAATGACCCTATATCCCCTCCTGTCGCAAGGACTAAGGGCGGAGGGCGGTGAGGCGGGATCGCAAGGGGAGGCTATAGACGGTGAAAGCATTCCATATCTTAAGAATCATCTACTTAAATCGGAGCACGAGTGTTATAAGTAAAAGCTTGTTAAGTCACTTGGCAGATTTATATGTTACCAGAATGTAGAAGATCTCTTCCTCTTTCTTTTGTAACGTTAAACTAACTAGCTGCTCTGTCGGTTTCTTGATAACGTCAACCTGTGGTAGAAACTAATTGAACATTTGTTAAGATATGGCAAAAATAAATCTCGTCAAACCTCTTGTCCACAATTTGTTGTTGGAATTTTACATGAATGTATAAGTTCTCTTCATCTTTCATTTGGACCTTACGTCACTGATCTTAATGTTTTTATTATGTTACCTGATATATAGGAAAAGTTCTTTTTTCCTCTTTCTGTTGGAGTGTTGGATTAGTTGGGAACTTTGTCTAAACGTTTACCGAATTGGAAATAAATTGTTATTATCATTGTCCACTTAAACGCCTTTTGTCTACGTTGAGAACCAAAGTCCAGCCGGCCCTAAGCTATGCAGTAGTCGACTTTAACTTTTTCAGGTTTCAATGACATCGCATATTAAACAAATTCGCTCAAGATAAGATACTCCTGAGAGGGTGGCTTTCGTCGAAGATAGAGTCAGACATTCGCGGGACGGGACAAAGATTTTACGGGCGAGACTGGTCTGAACGGAAGTAAAGCACTAGAGCAGAAGAAGACACCGGCACCAAGCTACCCGGCCCAGCATGCATTCAAAGGACAAAGGATCTACAGATCGGAGAAAGTAAACTAGATTGAGCAATGAGCACCTTTACACTCGACTACCACGTTTAATTCATAGGAGGCTCTCGTAGTTATGTATGCATCTTGGAGTTGCGAAAAGAGAGCCTGAAAAAAAATTGAAGCCTAGCTGTACTTTCTCCATGCTTTCTTTTCGCAACTGGTGTTTACATAACTGCGAGGGGTTGTCCCATGTATGAAGTATTTCATCCACAGTTCACATATGGGATATTTCATATAGTTCACTCCCATCGACTACCACCGTATCTCCCCAATTTCGTTCCCAGGGCTCCCTTCTTTACTGAAAAGCAACAGGGAGGAATTAGGGCTGGGGAACTGAACTGGTTTGAAATTCAAAAATTGTAATTGTATTTGTAATCATATCCACGCTTGTGGGTTGTAAATTGTGTATCTCAAGCCACGATGTCCATGTCCTTTATTTCCAGTGTCAGTCGATTGTTTTTTAATTTAATTTAATTTTATTTTAGTTCAGTTGATTGTTGACGTAATAATGATTGACGGCAGTGAGGAGAGCACTTTTCAATTTCGCGTGGAAAGTAGATTTGCTGTGATTTTGCTTCAATTCGCCTTGTGACTGGGTAAAACACTCGCCCCACTTTGTGTGTTGTAAATTGTGTATCTCAAGCCACGATGTCCATGTCCTTTATTTCCAGTGTCATTCGGTTGTTTTTTATGTTATTTTATTTTACTTCAGTTTATCGTTAAAGTAATGATGATTTACCGGCAGTGAGGAGAGCGCTTTTCAATTTCGCATGGAAAGTAGATTTGCAGTGGTTTTCCATCACTTCGCCTTGTAATTGTTTAAACCACTCGCGCCACTTTCTCATGCTCAACCAATAAGAACTAAAACGCAAACCATTCATTTCTTGGTCGCACGCGTTGTCCCCCGTGCTTAGCGCCTGTTGCATGTATTAGCTTCGAGTTCTGATTGGTTTATTAGGTAATTAGTGTATGCTGTGATTGGCTGGGGTAATTTGAACCAATCAGAACCTTAGGGCAGTAATGATATAAAATAACCAAGGAAGATATTTACCTCGTCTAGAGAAGAAAGTTGACGGACAAGTGCTTCCTTGTAGGGGTCCTCTGGGAAAGAAAAAGTACTGAAGCCATAAAGGACTCCGGCCAGCAGACAAAACAACGGAACTATCCGGCGACGACAGAATAGCCGGATGAAAAATCTTTTTATTATTATCATCATTCTTCGGGCTGCAAGGAAATTAAATTCAGTTAAATTTAAACCTTATTGTTGAGACAAAGTGAAATGTTTAATTTTCTATCCTTTGAGGGCAGTTCAAGGAAAAACTGTCTCAAGCAAAAAAATTTTCCGGATAGTCGGACTTCTAAGTAGCCAGTAAAAAAATTACTGCGTTAAAGTATCTAAGGAAAGCTTTCTGTTCGAAGGAACGTACTGGTTCCACATAGAACGCGCAGATAATATCCAGCTTTATATACTTGCATTGGTTTCCAGTGAAGTCTACCGTCAAGTGCACACAAAGAAAACCATGAACACGGAAAAGAATTCTGGAATGTCCGCTATTTTGCGACGTTTGACATGCAAATAACGGCATCAAGTAATTGAGTTTTATCAGTTTGATGCGAACATGCCAAATGCAATTCTACTTACTAGCAGCATGTTCAAACCATGCAAGCTTAGAGGATACTGGAGCGCCTTTGGGTGATCACCTGGAAGTTTCAGGGGCACCCTAGGAATCGTTTCGCTGAAATATCTGTTCGGAAGACCTTAATCGCCTCAGAAATTCCGCTTTAATTTTGATGAAAAGCTAAGAGTTTTCTTTGGCGAGATGTCACCTCACTCTTTCGTAACATGAAAACAAATAATTGCTTTTGTTTTCGGAGGGGTAAATGTATCGTTTAGAGTGCAAAATCAGATCAGCTAGCTTGCAGCTTTTACAAACCATGCTTTCAAAGGCCCTGAAACAATCTGTGAAAAATGAAATGACATTTGAAGTCAGCCTTTGTTTAAAAATTCTCCGGTTGGGTGCCCGAAGTTTCAGAAGCCAGGAGGACAAGTACACGATACACGTAACTCACAAAAATAACTGCCGAACGAACCAAACTCTGAAAAGCACTTATTCGCTTTGACGCAAGAACGCTTCCTGTTTTATGATGACAGAGGATGTATTTTGAAAGGAAACCGAGCTTCAGCAATGTCAACAAGCCTGATATTTGCCTGTTTAATACTTGCGCTTTTACGAGATCGATTTTACTTTCAGCAACATTACTGAACTTTCAGGCCTGATCTTTTTATATATTTTAAGTTACTCTTTCTAGTAGTGTTGATGGATTTTCGCTACATGGCAAATATCAAAAGTTGACCCAAATCATGCCGTATTGCATGAAACTGAGTTCAAAAGATTAATCAGTTCTTTGGAGATTGGATCTTTTTCACTCCTGAGTTCGGTTTCCGTTATAAGAAGCTACAAGTAATCGAAAACCAAAAGCTATATTTGACAAAGTAAACTACAGCTGTAAAAACATAAATAATTTAACGCAACGACGTATCGGTTGCTTTAAAGTTAGCCTATCTTGGCAATATTTGCAAAGCTATTTTTATGGTAAAGTAAATTTTCACGCAAAATGGTTCTGCTGGTAATACATTTTTGCGATATCTATAGATAGTAAAGAAAAAAAAAATGCAAAAGTAACAATATTAAAAAGCGTAAACGTTTCGTGCCACCTGGTAATCTCTGAACAAGTCCACAAATTTTGGAAGGTGTGAAGCCACACACGTAGTATTCTGACGCGCCGTTATTTCTTTACCTAAAGGCCCAGTAATACGGGCAACATTTCCTTTCAACTTGTCGCCGTCAACAATGTTGCCGTTGCAAGTTGAGATTGTTTGTTGCGCGTATTACCACCTTCTCACGCAACAAATTTTCATGATGCAGAAAGCAGATGTCGCTTTTACTTTCTGCAACATAAAAATTTGTTGCGCGAGAAGGTGGTAATACGCGCAACAAACAATCACAACTTGCAACGGCAACATTGTTGCGCGACAAGTTGCACGAAAATGTTGCCCGTATTACTGGGCCTTAACGACGGATGTCAGTCCTTGGTCAAACAGATTCGATGCAGTGTCGAACATTTTCGAATACAACTTTGTTGCACGTAGGAATGTTTGATGGCAACCGATCTTTGCACAACATCCCCATCTTTTCCGCAGTATTTGTTTAACATCATTAAACAGGGTGCCCAAACGCATTTAACTTGCCGTCGAATTCAATAATGATGAACGATGTTGTCTGATAGAAATGTTGATCTGTTTGGCCGCGGCCGAGGCAGTCTGAGGGACCCGTTCATGGGATAGAGAGGTTGGGGGTTGTGAAAACCATAAAGAACTGAATAAGTAATTCTAACGACAAATCCAAGTTAATACAACCTTCAACTCCTCACCTAGGTCCCCGAACCCTGCTTGACAGTTAACGCATTGACCCTGTCTAGTACGTGCGCACTTTGCTCTGAACTGAACGCTCGCGCGGCCGTCATTCGGCAGGAAACTCCGTGCAAAATAGTTTTGATGAAAACAGAAACTTCCTCATTAATACTTCATCAACAGGGGTTAGTTGAACCCACTTGCAGCTTTCACTGGATACCATCAAAATTCAATTAATTCTTACCTTAGTTTTTGAGAAAAATGCGTCTAAATTAACAAGGGTGCGATCTCCTTTTCAGTCGCCGAAACAACATCAGGGTAAGACATCTCGAGTCCAAGATAATCTTGCAGGGATATTCCGGTATCGCTTTGGCAGCAAATAGTGCAGTCGAGAAAAAGCTGTTATATGTAAATATGTTTTTTCCGCTCTTAGGCACGCTTCAGGGCACGGCTTTGGGAGTCGAGACTTCATTAGTGATGAGTGTTAAATGTATAATTATTCATTAATCATTCGGATGTATTAAGGTGATTCCATCGAAAAAGAAGTTGTAATGAGAATTTGTTGAAACTTTGCACAGTTACTAATTACACCTAGTACATTAAAAAAATAAAATAAAAAGAGGGGGTCACCGTGTCTGATTTCACGCTACGGGGCTGTAGTATATAGTTACTTTGCGATCTTTAGACAGCAATATTAAAAAAACCTATCCTTGTACTATAGACACCCATTACTTCAACAAAGTTATAACTGGCAATGAAATATAAGCATTATTCTTATGATAGAAGCACAATGTTACAGTAAACGTCTTAAAATTGCCATAACAATGAAACTAATTTGAAATAATAGGCAAATCGAGCGTCTGCACGGTTTCAGTGAAACGCCTAAAATCTGACTGTAATAGTGAATCAACCGGAATATTTCAAAACTGAATAATGAAAAATTCTTCAAATTTGAATATGTTATTTAAAGACGTATTTTCCTTAAATAAGTGGAATAAAAAAGTGGGGTCACCGAGTTCGTTTGGGAGAAAACGACCATTTATTTCTCTGAACAGCTCAGCTTCCATAGAAAACCTATCAAGTTCCGAACGAGCGCGCGCTCGTGCGCGCGCTAATCACGCAATAAATGATGCGCAAGAAGGATGCGCAATGCAATTGAATGGAATCACCTTAAGACCACGTGATCAGAAACAAGCATGGCGTTTACTTTAATCGACCCGACAGCAAGGTTGTTCTATGAATGGGTCTTTCAGCAATAAGAACCACTGGTAAAAGTAAGCAAGCGAGCTTGATAAAAAATACTAAATAAATAAATAAATAAATAAATAAATAAATAAATAAATATCGCCGGCTATTTTATTCTACCGAATGATCGCTTTTAAAACGCTACAACTATAAATTTCCTCCAACAATATAAACTCCTTCCAAAAATAGAACTTTTATAAGATGGAAGCCCTCTGAACCTCATTGTGTAGTCCTTAATTCATAATTACAACTGTAGTATACTCTAAGCATCATTTTCGTTTAACAATAATCTGATTTACGTTCACTGCGGTCCAACTTATCGTAGACAAGAGCATAAAACATATGCTGAACTGTTTTAAGGACTGGTTTCTATTAACTCGAAAATGAAAGGGAAATAAAACCAATAATATATATTTTTTGTCAAAGTCAGACATCAGGGGTCAATATTCCAAATGAGAATAAGTGGATAAAATTGTAACCTAGTTCATACATTTTTTTGCGACGTCTGCAAATAAACCACAAGCAGTTTAAATCACAGAACTAGCAAAATATGAAATAGTTTCCGGATCAAAGCTGTGTCTGCAAACTAAATGTGAGTTTTAGTTGCTTTTATGATAACACAAGTTCCTTTAAGCGTTCTGAACTTGTGTTCGACATTCATGAGTATTTACTGACCTGATTTTAGTTTAGCATACAAACTAGGAAAGCTTACCTTTCTGGTGATAACTGTGACTCAAGAATCTGCTACTTCACTCTAAAATGTTTTTAGCGACGACAATATATCGTGAATGTAAGAACACTAATCGATGATGTCCATTTCAAAAGCCAAATTATTCATACTTATTAGGTGTGACGGTGTCAACTTACAATGGAGACCTAGGTGACCGAACGAACTTCAGAAAAATGCAAATTAACAGCTTGAAAGCCAAATACAAAGTAAACTGACCATTTTAACCCACTTTTATGATTTTAAGAATATGGGATCGCAGAAGAAGAAGAATCTGTTGCGTTTCCATCATGTTCAAGGACTTTCAGTTAAAAGATCCCGTTATACAAACCGATCGTAAAATATCCAGCTACTGCCGTTTAGCGATAGCACCAGATGATAAGCTCACAGGTTCACTAAGTCCTTTTGGTAATCATTTCAATTTTTTACGGTTAATTTTGACGTTTATTTGCACGCTTAAATTATCTCTGAAAACTTTTGTGTCTCATAACGATTTGTTCACAGAAGAAACGCAGTCGCGTAATTTTTATCTAAGAGAAAAAAACGTTTGCCTTTATTTGCTTCTTCTACTTAAATACATGAATATCTGCTAAATATAATAATGGCAGGAGATCTTAACAAGCTCTGTTGAGCTTTGATGAGAAGATCCCCTCAGTTCAATAATCTGATTTTAAAATAGCAGATGGGTTTTATTACTAATTCTATCTCTAACACGGGTTAACTAAGGGAGCGATCACTATTTGGAGCGGGGGAGGGGGTGGATGATTCTTTAACCCCAAACAGCATAAGTCTATAACCCCTCCTTTAGCAGATAGTAACTTTCTGTGAACCCTCCGTGAAGTGGTTGAAAAATCCGTAACCCCTCCTCACTTCTAATAGGCCATTAGTGCTTGAACTGGTGCAAACTAAACACAGTAACTGTGACTTGAATTGGTGCAAATTAAACACAGCAACTGTCATCAACAAGCCACTTAAGCAAGGGCCTCTCTCAAACTTAGTAAACAACTTTTACTTCGTCGACATGACCTTAAATGCAGATTACAAAAGATGTTCTTCACGGCCACAATGTGTGCACAGACTGTATGAACAAGAGCGACTTGATCACAAAAAATAACCGAATCAACAAGATCCTGGAAAATTTGAACTTTCTCGCGCATCAGAAAATGACCGCAAGGTATTTACCTGCCGCATTCTTCCAACTCTTCAAGAGTCTGCGGTTAAAATTGACTGTTTGAAGTCTGAACTTAAGAACCATGGAAATGTAAAGAAATGGCAGACACCATTAGCACTTTCTGGAGCTGTTAAACGAGTACAAATTGCCAAGTGTAAAGCCGAAATGGGCAGCCTTCACAGAAGCAGGCCCCGGTGTTGGTGTCAGCAACAATGAAGTAAAATTCCGAGATGCAGAATTTGCAAGGATCTTCAACTCTGACTAAGTATTAGCCTATGAGCAGGCTCTTGTTTGGTTATATGCGCGAGATGCGAGACGCGAGTGGCGAGGTGGGCGGGGCTGGGCGAAGAGCCCACCCACCCCCGCCCACCTCGCCCCACGCTCTCGCGGCTTCGCCACTCGCGTCTCGCCCATATAACCCAAACGAGAGCCTGCTCGCAGGCTAACTATCGAGTAAGGGTCCATAGATCGCGTGGAGATTCGGGGCACAATGGGGCAGAGAGAACTAATTCTGGATGTGGGAATGTACTTGTTGATGGAGGGAACCCTAGAATGGGAGAAGTACAAAAGGTTTGAGGGAAGGTCAAATGAGGACATAAAGAAGATGGACATGAAGGAGTTTGAAGTGTACGAAAGCAATCGAATGGAAAAGAATGCTTGGGCTTTGGCTGAAGAGCTTCAAAGACGACTTGACAATACGCCAATACTTGGCGAGTGCATAAAGTCGTTCCTGACCGACAAAAGTAATGATGGCTTTTTTCCTTAATCGGGACTATCTGGCAAGGTTTATGGAAGCTTCGGAGGCAAAACATAACGACCTTCCAGGGCATGCTTATTTCAAGAAGATATGAAATTTGTACAATGCTCATTATAATACAGGTGAGCTGTATATGGAATACCTGAAGAAAGACTGCATTAGTAAGGATGGAAAACTATGCGATTTCTGCCAGGCACATGACTGGGAGGGAACAAACCAGGAAAAAATACCTCAGCCAGTTCCAGATCCCAATAACCCAGGTCACTTTCTGAAGCCTTTTAAAACCCCAGCGAGTAGAAGATTTCCGGATGACTGGCAGCCCAGAGCTAATATTAAAAAAGAGTTTAGTAATGGAAATCGATCTACAGACAGAGACTGACTTGACCGCTTTGCCACCAAATTTGCAGTTGATCCGAAATTAGTAAAGGAGCATCTGCAGCATCTAAATAATCTTAAACAAAGTCAGCAGGTTAGGCAGAAGACATTCGAGGATTATGAATGGCGACGATTAGTTCTGGGAGGAGAAACCAGCAAATTGAAAGTATTCGAACTAGACAAATATCTGGACAAACAATCTTCTTACCAGAAAGAAAGCATTAAAGGACGATAAAGTAAAATGCATAATAAGTCATGTTCTTAGAAACGATTCTTCAGCAAATCACACAAACGCTGTCGCTTGTGCCAGTTACAAACAAAGAGAATGCGTGGATGAATCAGAGAAGAATGACGACGACGACGACGACGACGACGATGATGATGATGATGATGATGATGATGAGAGGTCGGATTCAGAATAGGACCTGGTCCTGAATGCTTCGGATGAATCAGCAGAGTCAGGGGACAGTGAGAGAGAAGATAATGAAGATCAACGGCAGAACTATTTGATCAGGTTATTCTTAGGTCTGGAAAACGGGCCACCACGTGGCAAAGCCGACTTCTGGTGCAAAACTAGAACAATAAAGTCATATTCCTTGGAATGAATAAGGTGTTCATTGATTTCTAGTAACCGCTCCTTTTTTCTCTGTGGATATTCCATAACCCCTCCTCTAACACTTCCCAAAAATCCATAACCCCTTCCTAATATCATCCACCCCCTTCCCTGCTCTAAATAATGACCGCTCCCTAAAACTAGAGTACAGTCTACGTATTGCACTTGATGATAAAATCATCATGAGATAAGAAGCCTATAGGTGTAGCTCAGTGTACCCAACTAGGCTGTGAAAATGCTCCTCAGTAATGTATCAGTCAAATTGAAGCTTTAACATCCTCCCCGGGTAACCCCCCAGGCATTTGAACTTTTCAAGATTGGCTTGTTCAAATTCACTCTCCTCGGGGCAAAAAAGCGGTTCAAATGCCCCACCAATTAGTACTAAAATACCTCTCCTCAAAGACAAATTTCGTCTTCAATCAAACACTGTTCACGCTTTTCAGAGAGAGATATGCCGTAATGACACCTTCAAACTTCTTTTAAAGACCGTAGGCTTCAACATCCCCCCCGGGCAATCTCCCGGGCACTTGAACTTTTCAAGATTGGCTTGTTCAAATTCCCTCCCCTCGGGGCAAAAAAGCCGTTCAAATGCCCCACCAATAAGTACTGAAATACCTCTCCTCAAAGACAAATTTCGTCTTCAATCAAACACTAGCTGTTCACGCTTTTCACAGAGAGATATGCCGTAATGACACCTTCAAACTTCTTTTAAAGACCCTATCGAAAGAGTTAATTGCTAACAATTAACAAAGACGAAATTCTATCTTGTAAATCCGTCAAGCCCTGCAAAAACCGAAAAAACCTCACTGGCGTATTACATTACAATACACTAGAACAAGAAATAAATCTGGTTCAAATTCCCCACCCTTTCAAGGCAACGTTCACTTTCCCCCCTACCCGGGCACGATGCACAGTCAAATGCCCAGGGGGAGGATGTCGAAGCTTCGATTTGACCAGTACATAAGAGATAGTAGCGCGTAAGCGAAATCGGCAGACAGAGCCAGCAGAGTGCGGACTGGGGAGGGGAAAGCCCATTCTCGTCTCCAGGCGTGCGTTTCTCGAAAGCCCCGAAACTTTCTGGTCCGATTTCGGGTACCACAATTCACCATGTATCTTGAAAACATAAACGTTTCTATGCATGAGACTTTGTTATAAGTTAAATATTTCTTATCTTTAAAACACGTTAAAACAGGTTCATATTTTTACAAATGGCTTTCCGACAGCCGAACAGTTTTCGGGGCTTTCGAGAAACAGGCCCAGAGCCGCCTGGCTCTCTTAGCCGCCGGCGCCTGGACTTGAGGACACCCAAATGGGTGCGCAGGATTACACATGGAGTAAAGCACATAAAGTTTAGCGAGCCTCAACTTTTCACTTGTTTTTTGTTTGTTTTTACATTTATGCAAGCCATGCATACACTCGCCTGTTCCAGGCTCCGAGATAGTACGTAGCAGCGAGTTAACGGTGAAATCTGCGTTTAAGACTGCCTCCGACCATCCCGTGCCATCTCGATTCTTGGTCGTTCCCAGTTTTTCGACATCCCAGTGCTGATGCATAGATTATGCTAAATAGTAATTCGAAAAAAAAGAACACCTGTAAAATCTATTCCTATTTTACAGAATTCAGCCAAAATTTGATCAAAATAGTGCTAGCAAAATCTCAGCCTATACGTCTTTTTTAACTATACTTTTAAAACTACAGACATCAAAACTGTTTTCAACACTTTATTAATTTTCTGCATTACATCGTTTTAAAAGTGGTATAATATGGAGCAATATTTAAAATTCTTATTTTTGTCTATTTAAATGATAACGGTAATTTATTTAATAGAATACCTTGCGATAACATCAGGTTTACTTTATTTGAACTCTTTAGCTACATAGCTCAATAATTAAATGTTTTCATTGTAACAAAATGGCGGAAACGTAATTTGCGTAATTTAAAATCTGTAGATCTTTTCTAAAATAGACTGACCCTATTATAATACTCTATTCACATAAACTTTGCTGTAGAGTGCAAATTAAAAAGCCAACGTTGATAGCTATAATATTCTTAAATGAAAATTTTACTTGAATAATATAAATTTTAAAACAAAGCTTCCAATCTTACTATTTGAATATATGGATATGTAAACCGGCAAAGATCAACACTAAGAGAATTTCTTGTTCTAGACGTTGATATAGCACAGAATCAAAACTACGTTGAATTAATCATCACTATTTCTCTACCTTACAGATACTTCGTAATTGACTTCCTACGTCTCTAAATAAAACTCGCACAATTTGTTAATCGCAAAAACGATTAATAATGAAATGTGTCACTACTGTTCTATGCTGAAACGCGACTTTAATCAAGGTTAAATAAACACGCCTTACCGACTTGAAACCAAGGGTGTTAAAAACCTGCTAATCAAACCGTGCTCTGCGCAGACACAATTTCTAAAACTCCACAAACAGGCGTCCCTCCATATTATATGGTGGTGAGCATGGCACTGTGGGATAGGTGCACTGCGTTTTGCATCCTTCCCACGATGCCCGGCGCTCCCTGTTTGCCCGCGCTATACTGGCGCCTGGGGACGAGGCAGCTGCACGTTAAGTTCGGTTTCATAACCAGAATTTATGGTTTTTCCTTGACAGGGCACGCAATTCAGGAAAGCACTTTGCCTTTCGAAAAACTGTATTGTCATGGTAGGACGAAGTAAACAGAACAAATTGTACCACCTTCGATTTGAACCCGCGACTTTCGATGCAAATGAGCTGGGGTTATTTTAGTAGACTACGCTATAATAATAGCGAACTGTTGGCGGCAACTCTTTCGGTGGGTGGAATTGGTACGGTTAGAGGCGAGCGTTCACTCCAGCGTTGGTTAAGTTAACTCTCGCCTTGCGGACATCCCGTTACTTAATCCGGACTGAAGTTGAAGTCCCGCCGGCGATTAACATGTTTTTACATGTACTGATGTATTTAGTTTGTCGCTTGCTGATAGTCATGCTATTGGAAATGATCTTAATGTCCAGTTTCCTTTATATATGTGACGGCAGTTAAAATGACATGCATACTTCAAATGGAGTATTCAGTTTAGACGACCTAGACAAATCGATCTACTTAATCTGTCAAACAAACTTTTGAATACGTATCACGCGTAAACTCATCTCGGAGTTGTTATCATTTACGTACAACTATCTTGATAATAACTCCCGCGATTACAAGCACCAAAACGAGCTCCCGGATTTGTCCGCGTTAACGAACGTAAACTGCTTCCGTCTAAGGCAAGGAGGATTTGCCGAGGCCTTTAGCTTGTCCAATATATGAACAGTGTAACTAAACAATGAAATTCAGTCATATTATGTTCGTCATTTACAGCACGAAGTGAAAAGAAGTTAGTCTCAGTTTGAAGTAAAATACTTACAAATGGCAGTGAGAAGATGAACTACTCGCAAGTCTGTGTATTGCTTTGTTTGAAAATTCACCACTTTCCTGCTGGTATTTGTGTAAATTTTACTTCAGATTAAGAGTAACCCGGTAAAAAATGCGTCTTTAGTATTTTTATTCAGCGGTCTTGGTGAACTCGAATGGAGGTAGGCTAGCCAATCAGAATTCGAGAACAGCTGCTAGGAAACCAACTCAAGGACATGAGTGATGTTGAGGTGGTTTTCTGGAAGCTCCCTGGAATTCTGATTAGATAATCAAAATTTAAGAATGAGGTCTCACGTGGGCGCTTCGTGCTGCAAGAAAAGAATGCACATAAAGAAGCATTTAAAATAACAAAACTTCCTTCTTGCGTGACTGTTGTTTCCACTGTGGCAGCTGATAAAACTCGTCTCTTGTCATGGAGAACACTTTTTCAAACTCCTCTTCTGAGAGGTATGTCTAAAAAAGAATTCAAAAGAAATTATCAATGCACATAAATTAGCACTCATGACCTCCGTCACCACTTTTACCGAAAACTGCTGCCTCGCTGCTTTTTTTTCTTGCGAAATAGCTTCCATAGGACAGGAGAAACACGTTAACGAAAGTTCGAGTTATTAAGAGTATGAGTTACCGACATTTTATTGTACATGTATATACCTCAAGTTTGGTCTTATCGACTCCTCGCGGTAATTTGTAGTTTGTGGTCAAAAGATCTTTGTAACGGTACACCTGCAAATGAATTACAGATTAGTTACTGCCGCCTGCCACTTCGTTGAACTTCACAGAACTCAGTTTTGTGAAAAAAAGAAAGAAAATAATTAAAAGTTTCGGGTTTTTTCTGATTTGGGCCAAGCTGCTTACATAAAAACCAAGCAGATTTCATCCAGGGATAAATTTCCTCTGTCCCGCGAGTTTCAAATAAATAAAGCAGTCTTGCCAAAGGAATTACGAAAATTGCCGTTCATAAAAAACAAAACAAAAACAAAACAAAACTATTGCGTTTTCATAAGTTTTAATCGCAGTAAGAACATTGGAATCATCCATGACCAAATTTCACTTAAGTATCGTGTGAAAGACGAGATAGAAATAACCGGGGGCTAGGGCGAACTCACCTCAGGGAAAAAACAACAAAGAAAACAAAAACAAAAATACAAATACAAACAAACAAAGAAAACAAAATTTATCCTGGGAAGAAATGTCCCCACCCTACTCACCCTGGGAAAATTGTCTTCTTCTCTGTCCAATTCTTGCCCAAAGGGAGATCTGGAATCTAAAAAAAGGAACGCTTTGCCTAAGTCTACTGTACCGTTTGACGGAAACTGCATTAATATTACTGTTATCATGCTATATATGACATTAGGGAGCTAAGCAACCACGACGGCAACGCGAAGGGAAACGTCACTTTAAAATGACTTCACAATCTTTCAAACTTTTTCCGACTCGTTTGATCTGTCTAATGTAGCCGAACTATCCAGGAGCTGAATTTGTATGGGCAGCGTTACCGTTCAGGTGGAAAAAGGAAAATTCACCGTCGTGTCTTCACGTTCTACACAAAACTTTGAATTTGGTTATTTCACGTTGTAGTTGTGCACAGAACGGCAAAGAAATGTACCAACAGGTATAACGCACGTGCAGAGTCGCTGTTTTGCTAATTAGAGCCAATGTTTTGTGACGTTCTCGTTAGCCGTCGCCGTTGCAAATTTCCCTTTCGTATACGGTCGTTGTCATTTTTAAGACACTTAGAAAATTTTTGAACTGTTATTACAAGTTTTTCTACTAAAAAGAAAAACATTCACAACCCAGAATCGAACCCGGTCCTTTCGTATGCTAATCTCTCTCCCTTACCGCTACACTACCATGCCAATCCGCCACAATTCCGAAAAATTAAAGTATATATTAAAATTAACTGTTTTTCATAACTAATACAGCTATAATAGGAGACCCGAGCCCTTTCCCGAACTTTTAACGTGAATTCAACGTGGGCTTAAACTTCGTTCTTTCTGAGACTATTTAAAAGTGTATTTCTTGCCTTTTTGTCTACCATGACTAAAGGCTTGGTTACCAATGATGGCATCGACCGTCAAAAATGGCAACGACGGTTTACGAAAGGGAAATAGGCGTCGTCACCGTGGTTACTTGAACTCCTTATTGAGACAATCCAGACAGCCCCTGAACATCAGCAAGTGAGTGCTCTGACTGGTTCTCCCTTCTAACAGGTTAGTGAATTTCTAGCATTCTGATTGGTTTACTGCACATGATTTATCAGCGAATAACCCTGCTTTTTGCCTTATAAGGAAATTGGATGCCATGTGAAGTGGTGGTGTTCAATAATTTCCTCCTGGAAGCAGAAGTTTTGTCCAAAAAATACAAGCCACAGTTACCGACATTGAAAGTTTAATAATGAAAACAATTAGCATATACCAAACCAGTGGATGGTGTTTTTCGCATGCTCTGATAGGCTACTCAAACTAGGGACAGTAGCTGCTATTCACCTCCCGGCATTGCTCTGGATTTTCCTCACTTCCCAGAAAACAAGAACTGTTTGATGCTGGTTATCCACTGGTTTTATGTATATGACGAAAGGGAAGTAGTGTTTTGCAGTACTTACCTACTATTTGTGGCGCTTCATTGAGACTTTCCTTCAAATGAAAGTGAAAAAGGAGTTAATAACAAAAACACAAACAAAAAACAAACTTAAAGATTTCACCAGAATTGTACATTAACAGTGTATTAACTTGGTGTATATATAGCATAACTCTTTCATGATAGGTTCCTTGAAATAAAGTTTTCAATGAACGATCAACCCAGACAAACTGGCTCCCAGGTTCAAGCCATTTTCTATAATATAAAAACTAACAACTGACGGAGCGAGGGAATTAAACATACCTCTTTCCTCGGACTGATCTCTCTATAGGGAGCACTGTTATCTGGTCAACAAGGAAAAAAGTTTGTGCTGAAATGCTTGTACGATAATACATACACACTTTGAGTGACAAGGAAGTAAACCCAGTATGATGGCAATTGTGGCTAGATTCTAAAAACTTCAGCCTTTAGGAAAAATAAGAATAAATGTTAATTACAGGATAAGGGAAAGTCGCACACGAGCCAGGGAGGCCCACAAGGCCGGAGCTCAACCCGGTTTCTGTAGCATGAAGCCACTGAGAGTATTGCTACTCCCCCCTGGATGGGATGCTAGTCCATCGCAGGGTTACTTCCAGCAGTATGTTGCCGGTACTCATTTATACACCTGGGTGGAGAAAGACAATGTGGGGTAAAGTTTCTTGTCTAAGGAAACAACACGATGGCAGGGACTGGGCCTTGAAACACCGACCTTCAGATCTGAATTCCAGCACACTAACCACTACACCATGGCACCTCCACAAACACAGATCATATATCCCTAAAAATGCAACTTTTGAGGATTTTTTTTAAGTTTTAGACCAAATATGAATATTTTACTTTACTTATCTTACTTATATTTTACTTATCTTCCTCGAGCATCAATAGCCCTTTAGCTTATAGAACTGTCTCTTGTCTACTCTCTTTTTATCATAAAACAAAGCAACTGCAGTGCTGTCTTGAAAAGATTCCCTTTCAAATGAATTGCTCTCTACTCCTACCCACATGAATGACCAACATTGCAACTAAATACGTGTGTAAGTGTAAGGCAGGGCACAAAAGTTTATGTCCTCGTGGACCTGCAAACTAAGCTGTAGTTTGGGAGGAGCCACTGTTCAGTAACTTTCACATGGCATACCATACAAAAGAAAAGACCCTTTTGGTAAAAATATCAGTGGTGTTTGCCTCAAGTGGACTCTTAAGTAGGAGAAAATTACATTCATTTAAGTTATCCTTCAGGTTTGAGAAATAAACCATTAGATTTAACACTTACAGGATCCTGCATCTTTTGGCGAGTAGTAAGTTGGTTGATAGGCAGGCTGCTCTTCCTGTAAACAAATAAAGAAAGAAAGAAGAAAAGAAATATATAGATAAATAAATTAATAATAAATAAAAATGTTGGTTGTTATCAGCACTTTGTCAGGGAGGAAATCTGGACCCGAGTGAGCAACAGAATTTGAGCCTACACTTTGTTCTCTGTTCTTCCTACCAGCATCATTTCCAGAGTCAAAAATGAATCATAGTCCTCACCCTCTACGTTCTGCTTTTAGAGATCAATTTGGTTTAGAGATGTTTTGCAGGAGTAGAGTGTGGTCCAACTTTTGATTCCGTGGGTCAAATGGTAAAGTGACTGGCCATTCATTTCAAACAAGTGTGCCCTGCTGTGGTGCTGTTTACTATGGTGTACTAGGTTGTTCTAACCTGTGAATTTGCGGATAAAATTACCGTTCTCATAAGGGCTACCTTTATGTGGTTTTCTTGTGCGGTACAAGGTCGTGCTGACTTTTAATGTGATTACATTGTTCAGAACAAAAAACCTGTCTCTTCCAGGGATTTTCTCTCTCCATTACAGCATGAATAAATATTGGAGCAAATTTTGGTGAATGTACTGTAGGCCTAGAGCAAAAATATTACAGAATTGAGAAAGCAAAAAGGGACCTGAAATTCAACAAAGACCCTTTCTGCTCCCACTTATTCAAATGTCACCCACAATGCACCACTCACCTGTGGTCTCCTCCACGGCTCAGCTCTGACCTCAGCTCTATAAGTTCTTTCCTCTTTCTGAGGTGAATACTTCACTTTCCAATCTGTTGTCCGACTTGCTGATGTTCGGGTGGGAGGGGAGGGACGGTGGGCCTCGTCTTCTGTTGATTATGTAACAATCATTTCACCAAAAAAATTATGCAACTAAACAGCAAGGGAAGGAGTGGTTCGGGGGTAACATCTATAGATCTATACCAGGTTGAAGAGGACCTAGAAATAAATCTTTCTACAAGTTTCCAGTCCTGTAGTTTCTTTCGTTTAAAAATACAGCATTTTGAACTTCCCAATTTTCCCCTTACGTGACACCAAGACAGTGGCCGCGACAAAGCTGTCTGGTTAAAAGAAGGTCACTCCTTGTGATTTACAGCAGTTTATACATTTCAAGTATTAGGAGATGTGTTTATGCACATGTATACTAGCTCATGAGCAAAAAGAAAGCGCTTTCATCACAAAAGTGAATGCAGATGTTTTTGTTGATTTCCGGCCACCATATTGGCGTACCTCTGATGTACACCAATATGACGTCTCCATACAAAGCTCTATAAAGTTGAATGAAACCTTTGGGCAAATAACTCAGAAATGGTGTACCACACAGACCTGAGGCTTTTATATCATTTCATTTTCTTGGCTTTTTTCATTAAATGGTTTCAAATTTATTTTTTTATGATGTGACAGTGAAAACAACCTATTGCCATTTCAGTTCCTGTCATATACAGGTCATGGCTACAAACAATATACCGGTAATTTTTTCTTGAAAGTACGCAACAAAACAATGTGCAACAATGTGGTCGGACACCTCACTTTGTTATAATGTACAGTATAATACACAAGACAAATAATTATATACACATGTATACATTATATTGGATCACAATGCAACATTTTGTGGCAACCATGTAAGTACACTTCACAAAAATTTGCATGTGAACTCAAAGTGGATTTCTATTAATCTGCAAAATGAGTCTTTGATAGTCATGTGCCAGGGCAACTTGCTTTATAGACAACATATTGCAGTTAACAACAAGATTTCTTACCATAGTGCGTATATCCATCTCCTGGAGCAACCTGCATTGTAAAAAAAAATAACATTACAGTTGCAGCCTTCAAAATTAATATTAAACTATAACTGGGGTTCATGTAATTACAGTTGTATTTAGGTGACCACAAGGCACGGGCATAATATTGTCACTTTACATGTGAGAGCATTTTTACTGGGAGTCTTTTGGTTTTTTTTTGTTGTTGTTGGGGGGGGGGGGGGGCTTGTGCAGGAAAAAGGATTGACCACACTTACAGGGCGAACTTCCATTTCACCATTTTGTGCTGCTTCCATGCTACAGTCTGGGTGCCAAATTTCAGATCCTGTAAAGAAACCCATGAAACCATTGAGATCAACATAACTATTTTGTAAACAAGTTAACCCTTAGTGGCAGTTTTGCACTGATTTTCTTACCCTGTAAAAACATCTCCTGGCCTTCACCAAACACTCCATGGCATCGCGCACAACGTGAACACTGAGGATGGTAATGTTTTTCACCCGCCTGGAACATTAAAATCAAAAAAGAAGAACAGTGCTTGCTTGATTTCTTTTGTTTTGGTTTTAACTGAGTTCGAAACAAATTATTCATGCTTCACTAATTAGCTAATAAACTTTAAAGGAAAAGTAGCAATCTACAAGAAATTCTTCATATGTACTTACTTTAGATAAAAAAAAAATGAACAATTGCTTGGCTGTACAAACAGTCTACAAGTTAATGAAATTTAGTGGCTTTTGCACAAAACCTTTAGTTATTATTATAAGTATACAGCTGAATTACCAGCTCTTTCTCATAATTTTGCTGAAAGCTAACAGTTAAGCGGCATAATTATGCTGACATATTAAACATAATTTATTGTGTATCCACAGGAAACAAACTGGTTTTACAACAACCATTTGCAAAGGAAGAAAACCTATTAGCACCACACAGAATACAACCTGTCAGCCCTTTTCTACTTTAAAGAGAACTTTCTGTTTGAGCAATAGTTATTACAAACCATGGCTTTAAACTAAACATGTTCAATCTTTTTTATATGTGGTCTGGTGCATACCAGTAGTATTGCTGTTTGTTTTTTTTCTTCAAGTATGTGAGGGGTGGGGGGGGGGGTTCGTATAGGCTTACTGACATACAGCATGACAACAACACTCATTTCAAGCCGTCTAGTACGAAAAAATTCATGTATTTACCTGGAGAACCTTTCCAATGATATATCCCCCACAGCCAGCACATGTCACGCCAAACTCAGCCTGGTAGTCTTTCTCACAGTATGGTTTCCCATCTCTAAAAGAAAAAATTACAACCCTGTTAACCTGATTCATTTACTATAAAAGCCACTTAATCTTTTGTGGATGATAATCTTGAAATATCACTGCTATGCCTAAAAATACTGATACTTGTGAACAGTATCCCATACTGTGATTTTGTTGCCATTTGATACAGCGCACTCAATCCCCACTAACCTGCCCATATACTCGCCAGCCAGCAAGCAGCCACATTTGGTGCACGTAAAACACCACAGATGCCACTGCTTTTCCAATGCTAACAGTGACTGACCACTGCGAATGTCCTCTCCACATCCAGCACACTCTAAAAACAAACAAGTGACATAAAATTTTAAGCATTAGGCTAATTCTGTTTTCTGTATGAATAACATGTCAGGCATTTTCTCACTCTTGACAGCAGTGATTCTTCTGTTCTCCCTGTAATATGTGTTTTGTCTGGTGATTGTTTCCTTGATTATCATAAAAATTATCCCAATAACAAAGAAGTGAATTTCAGTGAGCTTACTTTCAAGCCTTTGCCCTCTTACATCATCAACTGCCTCCTTTGAACTACACCTCTGGCAAATGTATTCTTTACCTCTCAACACAACTTTCTCTCCAGGAGGAAACGGATTTCTGGAACAGAGATGCAAGCAAACTTGGCATTAATTTTACATTTTATAACATAGAGGGCAAAATTACTGATTGCTGATTGGTAATGAGTCAGAGGGCATTTTTCCTTAATTTTCTTTCTAACAAGGGCAAAAATGCTGACTCCTGATTGGCCAAGCACCAAAATTACTTGCATTTGATTGGCTGAGTGCGAGAGGGTGCCATTTGCATTTTGTGAGTGCCTTGAAATGAAATATTTTGAGTTGTTCAACACAAGGATATCGCTTCAGAGTTTGACTTTTACCCGGGGTGGTTGGCAAAAATGGTGTGGAAATCGGTGATAGCTCGAGGAGAAATCCCAAATTAAAAGGTCAACCTGAAAGTTTTACGAGAAACAGCAATGGTTATTTGTTTTAAAACTACTGAAAACCTTAGTTCACCCTGTGAGAGTACGCTTTGAAACTCAGGTAAATAAAATTTACTTTCAGTTGTTTGAGTTTTATGTGTGTTTTTTCAATGAACTTGAATTTTATTATTTTGTCTCTTATAATGAACATAATTATGCACAATAGACAGTCTTTTTTGTTCTGTATGCTGAGCAACGGTTAAACTGCTTGCGTCGTGAATTCTTTACGAGCAGGTACTTTCATTCTGGGGGTCTGCTGATTGTGTTTCGATGTGCATGGAAAGTTAAATTGCAAAATTTTGTCCTCTGTGTTGTAAACAAGTAACCACATTGAATCCTCGTAGAACTGTATTTTCAAAGTTTTTACAAATTGCCCTCAACGTGCAATTTTGTGAAAACTTTGAAAATATCGGCATGGGTCAGCCTCATGTGATTAGCATGTGCAGAGACCATTCCAAATGGCAATCTCATGCACCCATAGTATATTATACTATCTAACCATACCATTATGCATGAGTTGCACATCTGCAAGTCTAGAACTTCAATGTCCAATTTTCTCAGATATTTAGGTATTAGTTAATGAAAACTTTTAAGAAATATGTAAATTCGATCCGATTGGACATAAAGATTAGTCCATATTAATCAAACAACTTATGAAAAAAAGTCTGATTTTGAAAAAAAAAACCGGAACAAGGGTACACTTGACCTATTACATAAACATGGGACTATAATTATCTCTAATAAAATATGGCCAACATTGGGGAAATTTATTGACATGCATTGGACCATCGCCAGCTAAAATCAAGAATCCTTCAGTAATCACCCTTGATTACTGAATCCAAATCATAAAATGAGTCAAATGATTCAAGGGCTTGGTGGACAATTTGGCCTTGAAATCCAAATTGCTCCAATTTTGCTCCACTTTGGCATACAGGCTGCAGATCTATCACATGTGCAAGAAACATATGAGCAAACCTAAAAAAATTCAGGCTTGACAATGATTATGGAATCACGCCTATTGAAACTCGTCGGCTGAAAAAAGTGGGGTACCCTTGATGCTTTGCACGCCCACAAAGGCTACCACAAGTTGAGGTCCCTTTTGAATCCCAGTGTGAGAATGCTCAAGGATATTGGGCTATTGTTTGCCAAAGACAAAAGAAATTGAATAGAGGCAATGAAGAACGCTTTGCCTATTGAATTACAAGTTTCTGTTGCATGGAGGATTATTACAGACATAAGTTACGTTTTTAATTCGCAAGAACTCGAGCATTTGTCTTCAGCAAAAGCTCATGGAAACAGTGAATTTCTTGGAAATTTCTAGGGCAAATTTTTTAGTTTTTGTATGCTGCCAAGTCAAGCTGCGACCTTAGTATTTATTACTTTTCAGATATTAAACTTTGCAAGATATTTTGGGCGACTATGAAAATTCAGTACATTAACCAAAAATAGCCGCTTTTGCGATTTAACTCGATTGATTTCGAATTGAATTCATGTAATTGATTATCTATTTGAAAACACTTGCTTCTAATAAGAAGAAATGCGTCTGAGAAAGCGTACTTTGTACTTTGTTTGTGGACGTTTGTTTACATTGCGTATATGCAATATACGTCGCGGGAAGTCGTTTTCCCGCATTTTTGTGCAATTTCCTCATGAACCTTCCACCACAATGTTCGTTCTAATAAAGAACTTACATTTTATGGTCGAATTTGTTCAAGAAAAGCTTTATTTCAGCAATGTTGGTCAAAAAAAAAGTTTTATTTTACCACGCATTATAGTCTATACTTTAAAGCACACGACCCACACAATTAGCTTCACCTTCGATTCTCTTGCCATTTATTGTTCTTCTATTGTCCCTCGTTTGATACGTTCCACTAAGTTTCACCAAAACAATACCCAAACACAAAGAAGTTCCATGATTGACAGAAAAAAATATAGAGCTCATTTGCATTAGCGATCCACACGTTTCAATAGGTGCGATTCTGTAATGACCAGGATTTGAACCCTTGCCTTTAATTTGTGGTGACTGAACACAATGCCCTAGCCAATTGAGCTAATCAAGCCAACTGGAGAGCATGCCTTTGTGAGTTTGTATTATAACCGATGATGAATTAATGAAAGTGGATATATATATATCTACCCGGATTTTTGAAAACAGTACCGCTCGGTTGAGGTGTCCGAGCAGTGTGTCGCGAGCACTTTTTTGTCGTTCAGAAACTATCTCCAAAGTAGGCAATATAAAAATTATGAGTGCCAGCAGTCCTTTTTTCTTCTCCCCTCTCTCCCCTCCCCTCTCTTTTCTCTCCCGTGTGGTTTGTAGGCTCATGGGAGTCCAAACAACCCAGTTTCGGTGTCGTTTCGGTGAAAATGGGCAAATCTTCAGGAGCCACCTTTTCAAAAATCCAGGTAGATATATATATATATATATATATATATATATATATATATATATATATATATATATATATATATATATATATATATGAATATATAAATCATATGTGAACTGTGGATGTAACAAATAAAATGATGAAATCAATGTGATCCTTGCAGTTAAATGCATTCAACTTAAGCAATTGAGAAAGCAAACCTCAAAAAAAATCAGGCTTGACAGGGATTTGATCCCCGACCTTTGCGATGAGCGGACACAATGCTCTACCCAATTGTGCTAATCAAGCCAACTGGAGAGCAGGCCATTGTGAGTTTGTATTATACCCGATGATGAATTAATGAAGAGGGATATATATGATATAAATCATATGTGAAATGTGGAAGTAACATAATAATAGAAATATGTGATCCTTGCAGTTAAATGTATTCAACTTAAGCAGTTGAAAGAGCAAACCTGAAAAAGTCCAGGCTGAAGGAAGTACATTGTAAAAAAGAGAGGACCTGATACTTGGTTGATTTCTTTTGTATTAAATACAAATACTCTACATGTAGGTTCAAAAAGGGAGAAAGGAAATAATTATTTACAAGTGTTTTGCTTGAGTCCTTAAACCAGTTTAAACCTTTAGGTCAAACCAGAGGGAACTACATGCTTCTCACATGATAAACAGCCTGATTGCCAAGGTAGACTGGAGGTAAATTATTGTACTTTGGATTTCAAGCCTAAATCATCACCTGTGCCGTTTTTCAGCAGACCCTGCAACAAACAGTTTGACCTTACCTGCAACTGGCACATACAAAGCACTTTTCATGGTAAACGTTACTACCGACATTTATCCCTTCCCCTTCCAGGAAGAGATGACAAATGCTGCACTTTGTGCCAAAACGTTCTTGAAAATCTTCAGGACAGAAGTACTGGTCATTTTGCTTGAAGAAACCTACGTTTGCCAGACCTTTGCCACAAACTGCAAAGAAAAGACAAAAGAGCATTACAGGGGTAAGGTGCTCAAATGTCTTGATTTTAATCAAATTCTCCCAACTAGTAACATAAGAAATATAAGGAGAGTAGTGGGGAGAATATGGATGTTAATACTGGGGCCTAAAAGGTGAAGCTGTCACTTAGGACCGATTAGGGTTTTTTTTAAATATTTTTTTTCCTAACAGTTTATTTCAATCTACTTCATCGCAAACTTACAATTATCCTATTAGTTAGTATAATTACTGTACATATGATTGTATAATTATGTGTTTACAAAAGACACATGTTATACTGTAGATAAACTGAAGCACATTCATATACACATAGCAAATAAAAATAAAAAACAAAAAAAAAGGAAAAGGAAAAAAGGAAAAAAAAACTACGGTACACACAAAAACAAGAAGGGGAACACTATAGCAACATTATTAACAGCAGTAGCTTGGCAAAAAATGTTGCATGTGTTTTATCTACATCCCTGATGGTGTAAAATCAAATGACATTTATTTTTTTATGTTGGGTGCATTTGTTCTAATGAATTTAGGTATATAAAGTTGTAAGCATATAGTGTGAACAAGTTGCACAGTGTGGGCAGTGAAAGCTACAAAAAGTGCTTGCAACAGTCGCCATATGACCTAAATCAGCCCTTAAAGCACCCTTGTCAGTCTTGATGTACCACAAAATATAGGCCGAAAGTTTTCTTGGCTGTCAAGATCGTGCATTTTGTTTGTACGAACTTGCAAAAAAAAAAAAGAAGTCTGACAGATTACAGCAAAAAGTGCAAATTGGCCTAGAACCACATCTGCAACCACAAGAAACATTTCCCATACTAGTTAGCATGTGCAGAATACATTTATACCAACTGCAAATTATAAGATTGTCATTTCATCGAATTTGTGAAATAAATGGATTAAAAAATTCCTTGGAATCTCTATCATCCAATTACACCTCCCAAATTGAATATGTACATATTTCTATTTTAGTGTCACAGACAAATTTAACCCCTGACAGTAACCACATGAATGTGTAAAGCAAACGTTTACAGTTTTGCTTTGATAGATTTTGAACTATTAATGACCTAGTTATTTCATTCATGAATGGCTGCCAAACCACCATTTCAACTGAGCCCACCTGGTTTGCTCAAGTGAGTAAACTAAATTTGTACTCGATTTTAATAAATCTCTGCTCAATTGTTTAAGTCGGGCCTATATATAATTTTGAATAATTCACAAATAATTAAAATCTAGTTATGTTGATTGCTCTGCACAATACCTGAAGCTATATTTTGTTAACAAAACGCGTGACTGACAAAGGGAAACATAAACAATAGCTTGCTTACAGGTCTCTTGAATAACAATAAAACGTTTTTTTCAGACTGTATTGGTTAAGGTTAAGCTTAAATAGATAATAGGCAGCTTGCATGAGCTTAAAATTTCAAATTAAGGAGAACGTAAATTTCAAATCCAGAAAAAGGGAATCAGTCCATGCCAAGATAATCAGATTAAAATGTGTTTATACTCAATCACTGTCTCGGTATCTTATTTATCTAAATATCATTTGGCGATACGAAACCATTAAAATTATTTCGGAACTGACAGAGCATGCAAGCTAAGCTAAGGCCATTAAAACCACTTAACACAAAAAGAAGCCAAATATTAATCCTGAAGGTTAGATCTCGTCAAATCAGATCAGGAATTTACAAGCGTTAACTAAATCCCCCCAAATGCCCGCAAATACCTCATTTTCGCGGGCAGAGCTCGTCTCAATTACAGCCAAAAATGACATGAATCTCAAACATGTAAATTTCTGTGCTGAATGACTGCGAATGAATGGCACGCGATAAAACGGCGGGCGAAGGGTCGAGAGAAAATTTACTTCAGTGCACTTTTCATGACATACCAAAGCAAACCAGGCAATTTGCATGAAAAAGCTTGTCGTCAAATCTCAGAGTTTCACCACTGCACACGTTCTTGCATCGAGCACAGCGAATCGCAGCGTCCCTGTCTGAAAATTGAAGGATTTTTGGTAAAAGAATACAGATCGAAAAGTAATCGCACTTCGCTTTAAAAATAAGACGTGTTCTAGCGCTGTTGATAATTATTTCTCACTCTGATTTCAACGCTTACTTACCCATTGATGTTTTGAACGTTGAATATTCCAGTTCAGGACAAATTTAGTGCAATTTTGTTCGTACAATAAACTGTTATAAACAAAGACAGCACGATTGCCACCGGACGCATTCAAATCCACCCCCAAATACACACCCACAATGCCTTGCACGCCAGTCAAAGCTAAAGAGAGGTTTCTTTCATTTCCGGTTTGCAGTTCCAGTTTCCCTTTCTTCTTTTCTTGTTCGCTTCTTTCATTGAAGGAAACTAAGCCTTTGTCGATTGTGCTAACACCTTTTTCGGCACCGATAAACTTGCAAAATGAGCGTATTTTTATTATTTTTCTATATAAAAGAAGCACTTCTTGCTCAATCAATTATAATTTCGTCTGTAAGAGCATATTAAGACGATTTCCGCTCAACGTTCGAGCAGTAAGTGTAAAAATTAAGTTACCAAAATATACTTGCAGCACTGTCACATTTTGAGAACAGATAAGAAGAACTTATCGTTACTTTTGCTCCCAAGCTGACCCCGCGAGAGAAAATTGGATTTGAAGTTATCCATATTTCAATTAAAAAGACGCTTCATGTCAATTCAAAACAAAATGGCGCCCGTTTTTAGCGTACTTTTACGAGATTTGAAATTAATTTTCTTGAGAATGCTTGAGAATTTCATCGCGGGGTCACTTGGGCAAGTGAACTAGAGTGAGATGTTTCAAATAGCATTTAAAATGTTACCGTGCTATGAGTAGTTTTTTAGTAAATATTTTTTGCACTTATTGCTCGAACGTTGAGCGGAATCCGTCTTAAACAAGCAAATGTTGGGAGGTCAGTGCAAATTTGATTCATATTTTTACTGGATTATTTTTTGCTGGTTAGGTGACCTTATAGATCCGGAAATATTGTAGACTTCCGCTATCTCCAACCTCATTTTTCTCGAATCCCCCGCTATGACGAACTGAAATTTGTCTCCCTCGGGTGACGTTACACCTGCGACCTGCGTTACGCTGTTATTTGTTCTCAAACTCTCTTCTATCTCCTCCGCAGAGTTTCCTCTTAGTAAACGACAAGTTTTGTTTCCCTAGAGTCCTTGCGATGTTTCCCTAGAGTGTTTGAGATAGCGGAAGACTACTTTATTCCTCTGTTCCCATCATTCCCAAACTGCATTTACTCCGGCATTCACACGTGGAAACTCCACAGTGGACAACGGACGGTCGGAGGATCGGAGGTCACGCAAATCTCGTTCCAAGCTTCTTTTCTCTACAATCCTCTACAAGGTTGAGTCATCGCTTCTAAATTAAAAAAAGAGTGCTAAAGATGACAGAGAAAACAGAGAGCAGTAGCTTTCTACCGAATAAATTGCTTCCTGCATTTGCTGAATCGGCTAAGAGTCGAGAATCCCGGATCCATGATACTTCGAACAGTTTTTTTTAAAAGGGGGAGTGGGGGAGTTTTAAAGAAAGGCCGCAATAATCAAGGCAAATTTTTGGACAATCATTTTCAAACATTTTTCTCAAAAGAAAGCTTATTTGACGGGATGAAGGGGGGTGGGGTAGGTTATTGAACGGACAGATGCGCGCGCTACCCGGGTGTTCTGTAATGAAGCGCGCGCTTCTTAGACTACAACTTGATTGTTACGTCAGTTTGTAAAACATACAGCAAACACTGCAAGCTTTTATAAGCATTTGAAAGAGAGAGAGCTTTTTTTAGACTTTGAAGGGGAGAATATGAACAGTGCGATTGGCAACTGCGTGGTCGAGCCTGGAAAAGTGCGTTATGAAAAGGAGAGCGCAACTGAGAGATTTCAAAAAGAACTTTGCGAGTTGCAGAATGGTGTTAAAAAATTTAACGAGCAGCTGAGTCGTACCAAAGAAGTATCCCAGGAAGCGGAAGAGGAAATCAAACGATTTCAGGTTAGGGCTGAGCGCCAGTGTGAATCAATTAAAATGGAATGTGCAAAAGAAAGAAGGATTTTATCGAAACTTGAAGAGTCGGAGGAAATAACCTCCAGGAGACTGAGTGATAACCGTGATGCAACACTGTCCCATGAAGATGACAGCATGCCTGAAGCTGCAAGAAATGCGGCGAGGTATACAACGACACAGAGAATTGAGCGATATGTAAAGATCGGCTACGTGATGTTTCTGGATTCGGTAGCAGCCTATGCGCTGTTTAAAATTACAAAGTCATTCCTTTTGAATTCCAAACGTTGTATATAGGTTTTTACAGTAAAAAAAGGCTACGCTACAGCACCAGGGAAGGCAGACAATGGAAACTGATATAAAATATTAATGTTTCGTCCTTTTCCTTAGTTGAGAAATGATCTTTTCACTGGCTAACGGCTACTCAGAACTTTGGCAGTTCACCTGTGTTGAGACATTCAGGAACAGCCACGCAGGAACGGTTACTAAACATGTGACTGAGCTGAAAGACAAAGAAGCTGAGGATCGATGAGGAGAGGGCTAAAAACACTTTTTAGGATTATTGTGGAGGATCCCTTTTTTTAAAATGTTAGTTGTTTTCAGTAACCATTTAACAAGGAATATTAAGATAAACGTAGGTCAACGTTTCCGATGTTGCTAGCATCATCGCCAACTAGAATAAATAAAATTAACATTGAAGCTAATTACGAATAAAATTATGAATTTATTCCTGTATGGTGCAAGTTATTTGCAAAACCGTAAAAGCACTTGATATGCTCCATATCTTGCCTTTTATATGCATCTCTTTATAAAGCGAAATCACATCAGACAAGTGAGTCTCAGGGTTCTCAAATTTTATACTTATTTACCCCTTTATTACCCTTATGACATGATGAATCCATGAAAATGAAAACGTTTAATATTTTTAGTTGTAATTGATAGTTTGCTGCAACCAATACTTGAGTTCCATCACGTCAGCGTACACTCCGTATCTTCCCTTGCGCGCGCAGCCTATCCCCCAGCTGACGACACCCATGAGGTACCACTTGTCGTTCCTGACACATACCAGCGGTCCTCCACTGTCCCCCTGACATGCGTCAATCAGGCCCTCCTCGTAACCTGCACAACGCATGCGTGTTGTTATGGTGTATCCTAAATCGTTGTAGCCTGCCTGACAAGTGTCACGTGAGACAAGAGGAACTTTTGCTTGCTGTAAAATCTGAAAAATATATGATCATCATCATCATCATCATCATCATCATCATCATCATCATCATCATCAATAGTAGACGAAGAAGAAGAATTATCACCATTGTTTTCAGTTGAATTAATTAAGCAGCACGATAAGCAGGTGCTGGTAGAGTTTAAATATGTCTTTTTGCTGTGCTGCGCGTCATATTTGTATCAACCAATCAGAAGCGCTACCCAGATCCGGGTAGTGCTAACTCCATCAGTACGACAAATTTGAGTTCAGGCGTCTTTGCATGAAAGTCCAAGTGGTGGCGAGCACGAGACGACGTCTGTTTTCTCAGGCTATATTTCGAAGTATCGTACTCATCTTTCAGTGAATGACCTCGAGTAAAACAATATGTTATTACACTTTACCCTTGGGATATTTCCTCCCTCTGTCGTATGTCCCCATCCAGTTACGAAACAATTGGTTCCAGGGTCAAAGTCAGACTTGGCCAGGCAAACTGGTCTCACGCGATTGTTGTACTTGATTGGCGTCTTCAATTTCATCAGTGCCACGTCATAATCGTGGTTTTTGTAGGCGTCATACTTTGGATGTTTGATGATTCTCTCAATGGTAATATTCTGTTCATTTCCCTCCAATCTGTTAAGGTCATGTTCACCTGACATGGAATAAAACCAAACGATTTAGGGAAACTAGCTCATCGGCAAAACTGATGCCACCAGTGGATTTTGCGGTTTAAATTAAATCTCTTCAGTAAGCGACCATCACCCGTATGCAGTCATTTTGCCTAAGAACTCGGTGCAGGCAGAATTTTTAAGGTGGTCCCTAAAAAGAGGTTCGATGGACGAGAGACTCAAATAGAGAGTTTGAATGGAGAGGATCGCACACTGACATCTTTCACTAAACTGAAGATAAAGTGTTTGACTGTGAAAAAGTGCAAAGAGGATTTCTCAGGGAAAGTCAGTGAGGGCAGGTAGGCGCCGATGAAGACAGGAATGGCGTAGTCCCTCCTGCTCCATAATCACTGACGAAAATCGATAGAAATCCTATGAAACTAAAAGGACTTTCTAGTAACTCTTGACAGAAACCTTAAACCCGCGTTGATACCGGTGCTTCCTTTACCTACAGTAATGGTGTATTTATGAGTCTCATCTCCGTAAGCAAAGCAATGAGCAGCGGTGACGATCCAGTTAGGTGTGACAATCGAGCCGCCACACCAGTGGGGTGCTGGCTCCCCACTGTAGTCCATTGTCACTTGCCACGGCCAAAACCCTGGCTTAGCGTTTGTGCCACCAACTATTCTGGTGTGAACCGCTCTCTTGCCGCACTCAACGCTTCCTGTAAATAATAAAGACAATGTCAGTATATGACAGGCAATTATAGATTATGATTAACAACGTTTTAGCCTCGGCTTTTGCCGTTTGGAGTACCTTTTTGTGAACCAAGTAACTTCAAGCAATTTTCTACTAACAGAGCACAATTTTGGGAATTCTGACTTTTCAGACACAAATCATAGTTTTTCTTACTAACTGAGACTACGTTTACGTAAGGAAAAAAAGAATGAGATAAGAGGAGCATTTGTTTCTTGTTTCTCTGACGGGCTCGGTTCCTGCCCTGAACAAACAACTGGAGCCAATGTTCCAGGTTTTCAGCGGGTATTCCACCTACGTAAGTAAGTTACCTAGCCGCCATTTTGAACTTTAAAACTATGCCAATGGGAGTGATAGACGAGCACGATGTACTTGTGAGCGCCTTTTCGCATTTTAGGATCAACTTTTCCCGTTATCGAAAAAACATCTCAGCATTTTTTAATCATTTTTTAGCAAAGGTGCAGAGCTAGGGTTATCTAGGATCAACGTCACCTTTAAATTCAATCCTAACGCTTAACTTTTAATCCCGAGTTAGGTTAATCGGCTTTATAATTCAAACAACGGGTCCCAGACTAGAAGACTAAAACAAGAAGGTTTTTGGCGAGGCCATCATTCTTGTTCTCGTGGGCAAGGTATTTTGCTCACACATACCATGCATCTTTTTGTTCAGACACCGCAAAAAAATCATTATCGATCGAAGTACGTTGCAACATTCTGGGGCATCTTTTAACAAAGGAAGTAGCAATCAGAATGCTGTTAGTCGCTACTAGATAACGAAACATGAAAACATATGCGCCGGCTATAGCTATATGGGCCATTAAATAGGTCTGGGAGAACCATCACCCACATACTTTAGCTACATCGACATTAATTAATTTAATTTAGCTATAGTCGCTCAATGTTGTGGCCGGACGTAGATTTGCAATATGCAATCTGTTTGAGGCTCCCAGAATGAGCAGCGTATGAACAAAACAAAACCAAAACGAGCAACGAGACAATTGAGAGGTGAGAGCACTTTCCGTGTCAGTTAACATAATACTACTTTTACCTTGGTTAACAGGTTTTTCTTACCAGCTTTGTCATTGTTTTGTTCTTATATATTCAGCAAAACAGTTTTTGACAATGGGTTGCGCATACTCCTATACTCAGTATGATAATGTTTTTTCCTTGGTCGGTTGAACTGGTCTTTATTATATTCAGAATAATGTTGTTTTCACCTTGGTAAATGGGCTGTTCTGTTCGAGGAATGGTTGTTGGTGGCAGAGTTGGTGGCGCCACTATAAGACAGAAAAAAACCTAAATAATTTAGTTTTAGTTAAAAAAAACTTTTCACTCTTATAATCTTCTCTGGACTCCCCTCCCCCTCCTAGCTCTTTTGTCAGATGTTCCCGTCCCTTTTCCCGAAGAAATTCTGGATCATTCCACGTTTCTGGGAAACCCCCCACCTACCTCTCCCCTAACGCAACATTTTGCTCTAAGTGATAATAAGTAAAAAATGTTGGGTTAGGGGAGGGGTAGGTGGAACACTTCCTTTGCCTTTCCGTCCCCTTTTCTTTCGGGTCTCCTCCCCCCACCTCCCACCCTCGTCCTGAGCCCGCTTCCCATCACACAAACACAAGAGAAAATTTGACAATCTCACATTCGTTTAAAATTGCGTTTCTAACTGCCAAGGCTGAAAGTATAAATAAGCTCAAACAGTTGAAGACACAATCCATAATCCATATTAAGCAAGAGATTATTTTTCTCTTGTTATTTGGCTATTCGGATACCCGTCGAGAGTTCTTCGAACGACTGAAACACTATCAGTAACGTAGAATTATTTGCTATATGAGTAAACAAATACCTTCACATTCTCGGCATGTCTTGGCACAGTAATACTTCATTGAGCCCTCGATAAGTTTGTCCTTGCATTTCTTTTTGATAGCATCACAGTAGGGAACACGATCAAAACACTCTAAAACAACAGCAAAATATAATTCACGTCGGTTAGTTTACTGGCGTAAAGAAGGGCGGGCTCTCAAGACTTATGAACACCTTGATCACTGGAAAGCTATTGGTGTATTTTCGGCCTCCGACCTCACTTTGGCTTATAATTATTACCGGAGAAAATGAGATAAAACATTCCTTCTGCTACAAGATAGTATATGCCGCTAGAAGCGGTTGGCGACATCTGACCACCAACAAGTCAACTCTCCCTCTCATCTGACCTATAACTGTCACTCTCTCTCAAAGACATTCTCGTCTCCAGAGCCGCCTGGCCCACTAGCTTAGCCGAGGACCAGAGTTTGAATACGCGAACCGTACCAACCTCCTTTTCACGGAGGGATGAAGAGAAGGGCCCTGGGACCAAGGTTATGAATCTCCTCGAATTGTGCGTCTCAATAGTTAGATTAGAAAAGAATTCAAAACCTTTCTTCTGGTTGACAGCCAACTCTCTTTCGGTCTCATAGATTTGTTTGCACTCTCTTGATTCTCAACCGGACTGTACGCACTTTTCCGGCTTATCTTGCAACTCCATAAGTTTTGTTTGATCAGGGCTTAAATGGAGCGCCGGTGACAGCTTGTCAACCGCTATGTTGAGCTTTCCCGAGGTAAAAGCTGGTCATACACAGATGACCAAAGCACGTGGATCAACAGTGTCTATCACTTTGCTTCTCTTGCAAAGTTTTTAACACTCGGTTCACATACTAACCGCATACACACACTATCTTTACCTTTCGGACACAAGTCGCACGTTTTCTTGCAGTAACCTTCGACAAAATCTTTGTAGCTAGGGTGTTTACAGTAAGGCTTGTAAATCTTGCAGTCATGATAACGATCTACGCAGGGTGCTAAAAATAAACACAAAGAAAAATAGATCAGGACTGCTTTAAAGACAGGAACTTAATTCTGAGAACTCAGTATTAACGAGGACACACAAGAAACAACTTTTTTCAGAACGATGGATCCCTGGTATCTAACGAAAATACACTGTCTCTAAGTTGGCAATTTTAGTTTAATTTGTTTCCGGTATAAACAAATAGTATAAATATTGAATGTTTCATTCTTCTCGTTTAAATCTGTTGCCATGGTTTCAACGCTTCGTGCCTTACATACTACAAACCTGCACGCTTGTATCTTGATTTGCGTTCATTAAAAGACTTCAAGATGTCTGAAACAAGTATATATACAACAATTTAGTACTGACTTGTTAAATCAGTTGAATGTATGAGCAAAAACAAAATTATAAGAAAACGAAGCGAAAAAAAAAAAACAACAACAACAAAAAACAATAACAACTGTGTTAGTTTTCCTGTCATACCAGCTGCTTGGACAACTGAAAACGATCCTCTGAGATCCAGAGGCAGTTTAATCAGTAAGTGGCGGAGACTGGGTAACGAGGAAAAGCAAGAGAAAGGTAAACTTTCTTTATTTTTTAGCATCTCTTACGGCAGGCTTTATTCAAAGGCCGGACTATATAAGGAGGTTCCCACCCCCGTTTTGTCAAATAAAGCGAGGTTGCCGCAGAGGGCCGAAAATTATATAATAATAATAAAAAAAATTCTTATTTTCTTATATAATTCAAAGATGTTTTACTGGGGTTCTTACCTCTGGATCCGCCGCGATGTATAACCTAATTTAATTTACAAAAGGTAAGATAGCTACGTAACAAAACCGCGCAAATCGTGGTAGCCGTCAATCATGTAAGACCACAACATCATGGACTACGTCACCTACTCTTTTTGTACGGTGATGGGTTTAGTTTCTTCGAAATCGAGCCAGACTAGCCTGTCTCTCGGGTGGTGTAAGATGCACCAGATCAGAACAAGTCCCACAAACTGACGCGTACCAGTAACACTTACAAATACTAACTTTAAGCTACCGCAAACAGATGCGTAAACGTCTTTGCAGTGTAACGATTTCGGAGAATTTTTAGCGTCCTTAGACAGTCAAATTTTGTACGGAGCGACAACACACTACAAAAAGGGTCCTTTTTTGGTCATAAGCACTGAGACTGCCAGATAAATTGAATCCCAGATGGAAAGGTACGTTTCCTTGTGTAAGCGCAATATACAAACTCTGATTTAATGTTAAGCATACCGCTTGCTTCATCCTTTTCTTGCTTTATTTTTCCTTGGTTGATTTGGATCCACGAAAGGAGCAAAAACAGAACGAGGGGCGTCACCAACATTTTACCTGTGATCAGAATTAGGACTATTTCGAGGAAAGCCAAGAAAATGAGTCGAAGTGTAATTCTGTGTAACTGGCTTCCTTCAAAGTCCTTTTTAGTGTTCTGACGTTGCTCCTGACTCACAGCTATGTAAATAGAACAATGCAATTTACAATGGCTTCATTGAAAATGAGGCAAATTCGTTATTAAAAACAAACATGCTGAATAAGCTGTCAGTGACAGTCAAACAAAATTGCTTTCATGCGTTTTACGTTTTGGTTAATGTTGGTTTTCTGCCGTAGACTAATGGAGTTTTTAATTTCTAGTACATGACCATATAATTCTCAATTGCTAGGTTTTTGCAGCTTTCAGCTGGAGCATTATTATCTCCGTAAAATTACACGAGACCAAGTTTTGTTTTTCACTTATTCTGACCGCATTAACGTATAAAAGAAATACGTTCAAAACACGTAATTAACATTATCTATAGTCATTTAAAATGGAACACTGCCGCAAGATGGATTCATGGATTTTGCTAGTTTGCTTGTTATGAGCTACAAATCGCTTAAACAAACTGGAATTATATATTTTTTATGTTTAAGCTAACTCAATGCAACATTATTATTAAAAAAATTTCGGAAATTTCCTTGACCCAAATCAAACTCATTTGATTCTTAGGTAGGTTATTTGCAAAAATAAAGGCAAGTATTTCTCAATTACACAGCTAAGTAATTCGCCAGACGGAAACTGTTTTGACTTACATAATTGTCTTTAATTATGACATTGCAAGAAAGTTCATATATGCAAGTTCAGGAAGACAAATAATAATTATCAAAGCACTTGTATACTGCAATTTAATGCTGTAGCTTGGTTGATACAAGGTAAATTGGCCACCGTATAAACCTTTTGAGTTTTTTTAAACTGTTCGTTAGAGAAATTCTCTGAATGTAGTTAGCTTGTCTAAATTATTCGTGCCTGTTTGGCTGCAGTTAGGTGTATATACTCGCCAAACAAACTCAATATAAGGTCATTGTAGTATAGCTAGAGCGTTGCATTGGCTTAAATATACAGTCATTCTGAGTACAGTTGAGTCTTAGCTGATCAATTCTTCGTTAAAAGCCCTTAGCGTAACAACTTTGTACGCCTTTCACAGAGGAATTTCTAAACCGGATGGTCTTCTGTGCGGGGAGTATATCACCACAGTTATCACAACAGCTTACAAGGCTAAAAACGTCAAAAACTTGCCTGTGATAATCGTGACAGTCTAGTATACAAAAACTACCTTTTTGCTATTACAAATATAAACGGCCACAAAGCAGTCAGGCGTAAAAAAGTACCGCCACACCCTGTTGGTGGTGCACAGGGAACGATTCTAGAGTCTCTTTATTCTTTCGATTTCTCTTTTATATTTATTATCAGTACTTAGTCTCTCCTTCATTTGTACCCTAGAATTTGTGGACTAATTAAAGGGACTAATTAATGCGTTGACTGTTTCCGAGAAAAATTATTCCAGTACTCAAGTTTGTAAGAAACTAACAGTGCAAGAAATTCGCAGGGATAGACCCGCGAAGTTCAAACAACTGGTCGTTGAAAGTTTATTTCTTTTACATGGGAAAACGCTTAATTTTATGTTTTGTGTGTGTGTGTGTGTGTGTGTGTGTGTGTGTGTGTGTGTGTGTGTGTGTGCTTAAAAATACTTTGTAAAAAATGTTTGGTGAAGGAACCTGTGTACTTGTCGCACTTTTGACCGTTGTCAAAACTGAGGGTTAAAGGGACACTGTCACGGACATTTTTACGGTTTGGGGTGAGAAAAGGGGCGATCTTTAAATTAAATACCTTTTCGCCCTCACAGAATACTCCTAGAAGGTCAAGAGAAGGAAATCAAAAGTTTCCCCAAAGGAAGAACAAACTATAGTCAGTTACTGGCGATTTCTCCACGAAACAAAGGAAAAACTTGAAAACATCAGCCTGATGTTTTCAAGTTGCAAGCATTTCCACCCGCAGCCAAACACACTTAATTATAGCCTCAGAGAACTAGTAGAGTAGTTTTAAATGAAACTCAACCTGTATTTTGGGGTTTCCTCTGATTAGAATATGACTTTAAGCTCTTCAAAGGTATCCTAAAAATTGGTGACAGTGTCCTTTTAACAGTCAGCCTGAACAGTCAGCTAATATATGAAATGAAACGATCTAGCCTCCTTCTCTTGACACTTTTGCGCTGTAGATGCTGTCAGGCCGGTGTATTAATTTGCACACTTATTATGCAAATTTTTGTCCTTTTAGGAATCGTATTAATACTTGATATACACGAGAGTATTCAGTTTATGAACGCAAAGTACAGCGTTTGAAACAGTTGATTGGCTACCCAATGATGGGGGGGGGGGGGGACAGGGGGGCGGGAGACCGGGAGAAAAGGGGGCGGGAGGTGTACGGGAGAAAAGGGAGAAGAGGGGGCGGGAAGCGGGATTCCCAAGGTGGCGGGAAGCGGGAGAAAAAAAGGGAAAAATTACGCAACATTGCGCAATATTTCGTAATCGAAAAATGCAAAGGGGCGGGAGACAAAAAAATACAGGGCGGGAACCGGGATTAAACGGTACGGGAAGCGGGAGGTTTGAACCCCCCTGTTCCCCCCCCCCCCCCACAATGATGAGAATTAGAAACACTATTGTAGAGGAGAATGGGCCTTAAGTTCTGTTTACAAAGCTCGGAAGCTCGGAAGCTCGGAAGCTCGGAAGCTCGGATACTTGGCGATCAACATCAACAACGTAGTACACAACAACCTAATATCACAGAGCATAAGACAGGGGCACCTAACGGTTCGTTTCGGGGAATATCTGTACGGAAGGCCTGAGATATTCGGATTCAGCTGCAGTGAAAGCAAGAGATTTCTTTGGCGAAACACCACTTCGGACTTTCGTAACAAGGGGACTCATTAGTTCCTATTGTTTCCATAGGGACATTTAGTGTGGTTTAGAGTGCAAAATAAGGTCAGCCAGCATTTTCGGAGAGCCAGAAGCACCTCGGAAATTCGGCGGATAGGATTCTGTTTCCTAAAATTTTCTCCGGTCTAAATTTTCAGCTAAGAACGCCGAACGGAACAATCTGTATTACCTTACACAAATATGCCTTTAAAAAGCTCTGAAAGAATCTAAGAAAGCTGAAAATGATATTTCAACTATTTTGTTAAAACTTTCTCGTTGGGTGCCCCTGATATGATCACTACTGGAATTCTATTTCCCAATATGCCTTGCAGGAGCCAAACTATTTTATGATAACATGATAGTCTGTCTTTCTCTGAGTGGGTCAGGGATGTCTCTTCTTTGTCTGGTGCCCACAATAACTCCTGTTCTTCGTGATCCTCTTCTTCAGCCCAGTAACTCTTTTCAGATTGTTTTTTTGTGCTTTGTTTCCACTTTTTCCTTATTCTTGTTTTCTCTCCATGTTTTAATTGTGCCGTAAATGAGGATTAAAGTGCTGAGGATGAAGTACAGGCAGGCGACAGAGACACTCCAGCCATCAAACTGCAAAAACAAAAGTAGCTAGGATTATTGCAAACACTTTCCACTGCGAATTTCACAAACACGAGGTGATCACCAGAAGGTAAATAATAAACAGTGCTGGGGGAAGCCACTGAAAGGTAAAAAGGGTTTGTGATTAAAATATTCAGATGTCGGCTGATGAATTTTTAGCGTTTTCATTAAATTGCTGCCCACAGGTTATCAGCAAATAAACCTGCTTTTTAACTTACATGGAAATAAGATATCATGTCAAGTATCGTTGCGTTCAAAAGTTTTCGCCGCAAAGCATAGGTAAAGTCGTACACGAGCCAAGGAGGCCCACACGGCCAGAGCTTATCCCAGTTTCTGTAACATGAAGCAACTGAGAGTATTGCTACTCCCCCCTGGACGGGATACTAGTCCGTCGCAGGGTTACCCCTAGCAGTATGTCACCGGTACCCATTTATACACCTGGGTGGAGAGAGACAATGCAGGGTAAAGGTTCTTGTCGAAGGAAACAACACGATAGCAGGGACTGGGCATCGAACCACCGACCTTTAGATCCGAAGTCCAACGCGCTAACCACTACACCACCGCACCCCCTACCGCCCCCTGCCGCAAAGCATGTTTTGTCCAAAATTTTGCAAAAAAATTCAGTAAACCACCGTGCCCTCATGAAATATTTGTTAATTAATATTTACAGTAGTGAAACATAGTGGTTGAATTTAATTCTATGCACCTGACTGCTGTCTGGCCCTTCAATAGCAAAAGGGTACTTTTTGTCTGCTAGACTGTCACGACTGTTTACGTTGGAAGATTAATTGCCTTGGAATAATTAATGATGTTTCAGCCTCATAGATTATGGTGACTACTTCTTGGAAATAAGTTCCTTCGGTGGTATCCAGTCATCTCGCCACCAGGAAGACTCGCCACCAACCATCTCGCCACCACAAGTCACCTCGCCACCAACCACCTCGCTACCAGGTGAGGTTATCTCGCCACCACCAACCCACCACCAGTTGAGGTGATCTCGCCACCAAACATGAAATACACTAAAATAAAATTTCGAGCAAGTAACGTGTGATGTGGAACCTCTGATTTTAGGCTAATTTGCCTTTAGACGGTTTTTATGATTTGCAACACAATGTAAAAATAATGTTTATTCACAAAACTCCGCCTACGTTATGTTTCTATTCAAATTTGCAATAATTAAATCTAAATTTAAATTGAAAGGAGGTGTTACTTATCTAGCAATTGTTTAAGTAATGGTTCTAGTAAGAACTAGGCAACCCAACGGCAAGGAATGCAGAAAGGTGTTAATTGTGATATTGTTGAAACGGTCCACCTCATTGGCTAAAACATGAAAATCTACTATCACTTCATCAGGTAGCGCATTTATTTCTCTCTAGTTTACTTATTGATTCCCTTTTAGTGAAAACTATTCTGAGTTTTAATGCAGCAAAATTTCTATGTGGGAAACATGGAAAATTAGAAGCCTTTCTTGGCCATTGTTTTGGAGTCTCATGATTGGATAAAATCTTGTAACACAAAAGAAATATCGCTTTAAAATAAAGTTTCAGTACATTTTATTTCAAAAACGTGTTGTCCATAGGTTGATGTATTCTCAGTAAGAAAATCTAAACAATCTTATGTGGGGAAAGCGAAATGCCGCAGAACAATAGAGGATTGCCCCGTTCTTACACGTATTGTTACTTAAATTTACCAATGGCGTTGCAAGGATGCGAATGAATGATAAATTTGATCCCATCTGTGTGTATAAAAAGAAGGGAGAGAGCTCATTTAACTCATCCGATCTCTGATCACACCATACACTCAATAGTAGCTAAACATGTCTTCGTCAAGCAAGAACTGCATTGTTTGTGCAGAACCAGTCAGCGCCCGTCAAGAAGCCCTGCAGTGTGACGGATGTCATCTATGGAACCATCGAACATGCAATACAGGTACGACTCTTCTTTCTAGATTTTTTCAGGTTGAGTGTGAAATTTAAATTGATTTTACCGGCTTTTGAAGCTGAAATGTTTTCAAACTTAATGTCGAGTTTTGTAGTAAAGTAGATGCCGAATTGTCCGCCTATTTTGCACAGAAAAATACTTAAAACTATGAAATTCTTAAGCAATTGTTTTAGATTATGTACCCGCTTACGTTTCCTTCTACTTCTATGTTTAGCTAAGTGCGTTTTTGTAACATTGTAACAGGTATATCCCAACACGAATATCGGACAGCAGTGTAAGAGGGAAAAGAAATTGAGTGGCGTTGCCGATCGTGCTTTATTTACGATGTCCTCCCAACATTTGAGAGCACTAGAATAGACGAACAGAGCCCCCTAGCTACCCTTTCCTTTGAAGATGGAAAAAGCCAACTTAAGCTATGACAGTAACTGTTATTTTCTTTGCTTACTGATTGCTCAGGAGAGATAATTGCTTTAAAGTTTGAATGCACTGTAACAAGCTTAACTTTGTAATCTAAGTATCGTACTTTAAGCATTTGAAGTATTCTAATTATTGCTTTCGCTACGTTTAGTGATTTCGCGCTATATAGCGAAAAACTGTCTGTAAGCACGCACATACAGACGCAAAAATGACTAGCGACAAATTTGATGACGCGAGTTTATTAGCGAGAAAAACAAAATGAATAACGGTTTAACACTCATCTACAGTATTTAGGGTTAAGCACTGACTCTACGACGGTTAGTTTTGTTATTGTTAAGTTCAGTTTACCTGAGTTCGTATTTTAATTGAATTTGTCATTTTTGCGAGTGAATTAAATTCGTCATTTTTTGCGCGTGCATTCAAATAGTATTTTCGCTATATAGCGCGAAACTTCTGAAGTAACGAAAGCCCTAATTATATAGTTTGTCATACCTCTTCATCTAGCTGTTATGTCACCACCACGCCCCCCAGATTCCACACAGTTGCTAGTGTTCCCTAACAGCTACGGCATCATTCCAACGCCACTACCGCAGGAGAAAACGTTAGAGGAGTCGCCTGTTAGGCCAGAACCACAGTCAGTGCCGCGGCAAGTTGAGACGACATACCACCTTGTGCTGGAGGGTACCATAGGGGGAAAACCAAAGGCTGTTACCAACACTGGGTATGCTTTTAATATCAGAAAAAGACGGCCCAACGGAACCATTGACTGGCAATGTACCACACGCGCCAAAGACCACCGATGCAAGGCATCAGTGATCCAAAGAGATGGTGCTTTCTACGCAGGTCGCCATCAGCACAACCATCCAGGTGAAATTGGTGCCCTAACTGCAGCCCAAATCCAATCCCACGTGAAACAGGTGGCACGAGAGGAGCTTTTTCGACCAGCTACAGCTATAGTAAACGATGTAATTGTTATTAAGCCGCGGCTACACGAGCGTTTTTTTGCTTGCGATGGTGATGTGATTTTTTTGAAAATTGTCGCGTCACCAGCGCGCGGAGAAAATCGCATGTGTAGCCACTCTCGCACAGGTGATGCGACAGATGAAAAAATCGCAGAAAAAATCGCGAGAAATTCAATGAGTTGAATTTTTTGCGACAAAATCACGGACTTCGTCAGAGGGTGGCTACACAGGCGATTTTCGCCGCGCGCTGGCGACGCGACAATTTCCAAAAAATTGCATCACCATCGCAAGTAAAAAATCGCTCGTGTAGCCGCGGCTTTATTCTTGTTTTGTTAGTCCGTCTTAATTAACGACAGTCCTACTTAACATGTTCGCGTGCGCTATTGTGACGTGCATCGTTAATTATCGAAACGCTGTACGTTCTAGAAGTTGGCCGTATGAGAAAAATACACTTAAGTGTGTTTACGCTATTGTAATTACAGTAATTTTGTTTTGAAAAAAACAATTATGAGCAATCGTCGCGCCAACGGGAAAGTCAATCTCCCTTTTTATTTGCTGGTGGAGTTGCTTCACCAAGAAGCCAGAGTCGTTTCAATTCAGATCCGCCTCGTTTCCGAGGGAAAACTGAGCAGAATACAGAGGAAGAAGTACCGTTTGCTGCAGGCGAAGCTTTTTAAGTTTTGGGAGGACCACAGCAACGGAGATTTGTCAGCCCGCCGACTCCTCAAACTGTGCTCATACCTTAACGGACCTAGATGCTAAGTTTGTTTGCTATTAGAAATTTTAGACTAAACCTAGACTCAGACTTTATACTAAGGCCGATGACACAAATTTTATTTCTTATTTTAATAACAATGTATTTAAGCTTACAATTTCGAATTTCGTGAGTTCAATTTGTAAAACTTACTTGGTTTTATATTGCCGTATATTACCAAATTTCAAATTCAGTTTGTCATTTGTTAGATAACTATATTTTTTCACGTGTAATATAACCGATACTTACATTTCCAAATATTACTTTAGGGTAAAAGCAATGTCAAATTGTATGTCTAGTTCTAATTATTACACTTAAGCTTGGGCTTGTAATTTCAAGTATTATGAGTTCAATTTGTAACATAAACGTAATACAGTTGACTCTCGATAACACGAACCTTCAAGGGAAATCCTAAAAGGTTCGAGCTCTCGGGAGTTTGAGTTATCGAAGATAATATTATAAAGCCAGAAAAGGGTACGAATTGAATTACCGGGAGTCAACTGTATTATAATTCTCTTTATATATTTATAGCCGTAACACCTTATACTTATTTTAAATGATTACTGTATGTTACCAAATTTCAATCGCTATTTGTTAGATAGCTATAGTTTTTTTGCAAACGGTAATATAACTGATATATTTACATTTCCAAATATTACTTTAAGGCAATAGCATGTGTAGTTGTGATTCATATACGTAGGCTTACAATTTCAGATTTTATGAGTACACTTTATAAAATAGTACTGTACGGAACAATTTTCTTATTATATTTGTAGCCTGAATGTTAACAAATTTCAAATTGTTATAGTGCGATCTCCATTTTAAGTTCTAGTTAGAACATGGTCACACCCACTCAGCCAATCAGTATCCAGCATTTCGATGCTCTATATTCCATAAACTGTCTTAAATTATGTAAAGTGGCGGGGGCTTTGAAGCACAGGGAAACTGCGGGGTAAAATTACAGAGAATTTCTGCATTCATTAGTGGTTCTATATAGAGCATACTAATGAGGCATTGTTTTCCTTTGTTTAGAAGCCTCATTAGTATGCTCTATATAGAGCATACTAATGACTAAGTAGAAACTACTAATGAATGCAAAAATTCTCTGCGAATATTTATAACTAAATCGATAAAATCAACAGCTTCAACGGCTAGAAACACTCATTATTTTTTGCGTTTTAACAAAAAAATGCAATCTTACGGTATAATAGCATAGCAAAAGGCAAATCGAAAGAAAAACGATTATTTTACATGAAATACGAACTGTTCAGACCTTAATTGAAACAGAAGGACAGACTTGTTTCTCCGTGCTTGCCAGACTACGAGTGTTGTACTTGAACTTGACTTAATTTGGCCTCTTGGAGTTTCCTGCGGATTCCCCACTTGCTGGTGTCGGTGATTGTAGCGCCTCGAAGACTGCTTTCACCAGTGTAAATCTAGAAAATCTTTAGCGGCGATCACTGCCTCGAGTTCCAGATTTCCGTGTATTGGCACACCAACTGCGATAAACTGCGCGGTGAAGCACTCTAAAACATTGCACCTCAAAGGCATGCGTACAATAGCGAAAATATCGTAAACAAAATAGCAACGTGATTTCAAGGTGAGAACTAAAAAATTAAAATGCAAAAATACAATCTGCACGCAAAAACGAAATTCTTCGTGGGTGTGACCATGTTCTAAGACGGTTAGACAATGAACGCTCGTGTCCTATGGGATATAGCGTCCCTCGCAAGATAGAATGCCACTCGGCCTGCGGCCTCGTGCCATTCTATCATTGCTGGGGACACTATATCCCATAGAACACTCGCGTTCATTGTCTAACCCTTACTTGTAAGACTTAATAAAACATGATAATGGTAAAAGAATTCTGAGTATTTATTTTCCAGGTCTACGGATCGGCGGATTTTATAATTTTTCCGGATTTCGGATTCAGTTCGTTAGCTAGTTATAAACCCTGACGAGGGGGCCCTCGGTAGCTTGGCACTGCCTCCAGATTGCGCTCAACATGAAAGAAGCAAGATGGCGACGGTTCGATCGAAGCGTAAATCTCGACTATCAAACGGCAAAATGGGGGACTGTAAACGGTCTAAAGGCAAATTAGCCTAAAATCAGAGGTTCCACATCACACGGTACTTGCTTGAAATGTGTGAACTTTACCTAAATTTTTACTTTAGTGCATTTCATGTTTGGTGGCGAGGCCGTGCTAAAGGACTTTTATTTTAAAGTGATACTACCCTCTGTAAAATATGGTTTAGTTTTATGGGGATCGTGTTGTAACTCTGACATGCTAGACTCTATAGAAAGACTACATTGTAGGGCGGCAAGAATCATTTTCAACTTGCCCAAGGACATGCCGTCAAATGAAGTGCTCAAATATGATCAGTGGTCTACCTTTTCCCTGTATTATAAGCTCGACATCCTTAGGCTATTTTATAAGGCAAACAACGACAGCCTGCCCGAGCCTCTGATGAAATCGATACTAGACAACTCCAGTCACGGCTATTCGCATGAAGGATTCACTCAGATACAAGGGATCTGTACTTTGGAACATTGTTGAATACCACAATCAACAGAAGAGTTTTTCAAGTTTTTTAGAGCTAAGAAAGCATGTTGTAAATAGAGCATATTTTAAAGATTTTAATTTTAACGCCCTGTCGGCTTCAACAACCCGCCACAGACATAGTGATTTTATATATAATTAGCCTTTAGTTAGTTTATTTTAATCATCTAGTATAGTAACAGTTCTAGTTAGTAATTAATTAAATAATTAATTTTACTGTAAACATAAGAATTGTAAATTTTAGATATTTTAATTGTAATTTTAATCTTAAATTTAAATACACGACCCCACAAGCTTTTAGCTTTTATTATTATCGTGTTAAAAATAAAGTTTTATCTATCTATCTCTCTACCTCAACTGGTGGCGGGTTGGTGGTGGCGAGATAACCTCACCTGGTGGCGAGGTGGTTTTTGGCGAGGTGACTTGTGGTGGCGAGATGGCTGGTGGCGAGTCTTCCTGGTGGCGAGATGACCGTAAACCTCTTCGGTTAGTAGAAATTCCTGTGTGATGGGCGTACGAAATTGTTACGCTAAGGGGTTTTAACCAAGAATTTTAGATTTTGGACTCCACTCAGAGCGACTGTATCTTTAAACTAATGCAACGCTATATCTGTACTGCAATAACCTTTGTTTGACGAATATATACCAGTCCACAATTAAGCTCAGTGGGGGCGCGGTGATGTAGCGGTTAGTGTGTTGGATTTCAGGACTGAAGGTCGGCCAGTAGTTTAACACGCAGTCCCTGCCATCGTGTTGTTTCCTTAGACAAAAAAAACTTTACCCTACATTGTCTCTCTCCACCCAAGGTGTATAAATGGGTACTTACGACATACTGCTGGGGGTAACCGATGGATTAGCATCCCATCCACGGGGGGAGTAGCAATAGTTTCAATTGCTTCATGCTACAAAAACAAATTTAGTGCAATTCTGGCCGTACAATAAACTGTTATAAACAAAGACAGCACGATGGCCACCGGCCGCATTCAAATCCATTCTCGTCCCCAGAGCTGCGATCCTTTTGGCCAGCGCCACGGATCGAGAGCTCTTGGCAGGGGCCGAAAGTAGGAAGTCCGCGAATCACGCATTTACCGGCTTTCTGCGCACAAGAGCTCTCGGTCCCTGGGGCTGGCCAAAACGATCGCAGCTCTGGGGACGAGAATGATTCAAATCCACCCACAATTGCGCACCCACAATGCCTTGCACGCCAGTCAAAGGGATCGGAGGGTTTCGGTTTACAGTTTCAGTTTCCGTTTTTTCTTTTCTTTTTCGCTTCTTTCATTGAAGTGGGACTAAGGCTTTGTCGATTGTGCTAACACCAACTAGCACCTTTTCCGGCACCCATAATCTAGCAAAATGAGCGTATTTTAAAATTATTTTTCTATACAAAAGAAGCACTTCTTGCTCAATCAATTATAATTTAGTCTGTAAGAGCATAACTAGGAAATGTCGGGAGATTCTGCAAATGCGATTCACATTCAGTTTAGTGGATTTTTTTTACTGGCTTCGTGACCTTATACTGATCCGGAAATATTGTAGACCTCCGCTATCTCCAACCTCGTTTTTCTCGAATCCCCCGCTTTGAACGAACTGAAATTTGTCTCCCTCGGATGACGTTACACCTGCAAGCTGCGTTACGCTGTTATTTGTTCTCAAACTCTCTCTATCTTGGACAATTTTTTTGTTCCCCTAGAGTGATGAGATAGTGGGAGGCTGTAGTATTCCCAGTATTCGGATACTACACGTTCTCCGAATAGGCTGTGAACAGGCTCCGCGGTAAGAAAAAAAGCGCGAAAGGAAACTCGGCAAGCGAAACGAGCCGAGGGTAGACCAAATTTTTTTCGCGTTTTTTCCCTACTGCGGAGCCTGTGTCTACTGTGGACAACTTTCGAACGGAGGATAGGAGGTCACGAAAATCTCGTTTCCAGGTTCTTTTCTCTACGTCCCTCAACGAGGTTGAATCCCAGCTTCTAAATTAAAAAAAGGCGCTGAAAATGACAGAGAAAACAGAGATCAATAGCTTACTACCGAATAAATTGTTTCCTGTATTTGCTGACTTGGCTAGGGCCTAGTTTATACGTCGCAGTATCGTCGAATTTAGTTCAGACGAATTTAATTCAAGGTCACTTAAGCAATAAAATTCGACGATAGTGCGACGTTGAAATTGAATTAAATTCCTCTTAGACATTTAAACTGCCTGGGTAAGACGGATAAAACTTCTAAGACGACGAAGTTAAGAGCCGTGAATCGTGATCCATGCTGACTTTGAACAGTTTTTTTGAAACGGGGAGTTGGAAGGTTTTAAGAGAAGGCCGGATAAATCAAGGTAAATTTTTGGACAATTATTTTTAAACTTCATTTCTTCCAAAAGAAAGCTGATTATTCGGGATGGATGGGGGGGGGGGGGGTCATTGTACGGACAGTTGTGCGCGCTACCTGGGTGTTCTGGAATGAAGCGCGCGCTTCTTAGACTACAACTTCATTGTTACGTCAGTTTGTAAGACATACAGTAAACACTACAAGCTTTTACAAGCATTTGAAAGAGAGATAGCTTTTTTAGACTTTGAAGGAGAGACTATTAACAGTGCGATTGTCAACAACTGCGTGGTCGAGGGAAAAGTGCGTTATGAAAAGGAGAGTGCCACTAAGAGATTTCAAAAAGAACTTTGCGAGTTGCAGAATGGTGTTAAAAAATTTAACGAGCAGCTGAGTCGTACCAAAGAAATGTCCCAGGAAGCGGAAGAGGAAATCAAATGATTTCAGATTAAGGGCTGAGCGCCAGTGTGAATCAATGGAATCTGCAAGAGAGAGAATTATTTTATCGAAACTTGCAGAGTTGGAAGAAATAAGCTTTAAGAAACTAAATGATAACCGTGATGCAACACCGTCCTAAGATGAGAGCATGCCTGGAGCTGCAAGAAATGCGGTGAGATATACAAAGACACAGAGAATTGCGCGATATGTAAAGATCGGCTACGTGATCTTTCTGGATTCGGTAGCAACCTATGCGCTGTTTAAAATTCCAAGGCCACTCTTCTTTTCCTGAATTCCAAATGTGAATAGGTTTTTACAGTGGAAAAGGGCTAAGCTACAGCACCAGGGACGGCAGACAAAGGAAACCGATATAAAATATTACTATGTCGTCCATTTCCTTAGTTGAGAACTGATTTGTTCACTGGCTAACGGCTAATCAGAACTTTGGACGTTCACTCGTGTTGAGACATCAGGAACAGCCACACAGGAATGGTTACTAAGCTTGTGACTGAGCTGAATGACAAAGAAGCTGAAGATCGACGAGAAGAAGGCTAAAAACACTTTTCAGGAGAATTGTGGAGGATTGCTTTTGTTATTATAAATGTCAATTGCTTTTAGTAATTAATATTTAACAAGAAATATTAAGATAAACGTGTGTCAACGTTTTTGATGTTGCTATCATCATCGCCAATTAGAATGAAAAATAAAATTAACATTGGAAGCTAATTATGAATAAAGTTATGAAGTCATTCCTGTGTGGCGTGAATTATTTGCAAAATCGTTAATAAAAGCAATTGATACGCTTGATAACTAGCCTTTTACAGAGATCTCTGCATAAAGCATAATCACACCAGACAAGTGAGTCCCAGGGTCCTCAATTGTTACATTTATTTAAGCCTTTATTACCCTTATGACATGATGAATCCATCAAAATGAATAAAGATCATTATTTCTTAAAGAAAACGTTTAGTATTAGTTTTTAGTTTTCATTGATAGTTTGCTGCATCCAATACTTGAGTTCCATCACGTCAGCGTACACTCCGTATCTTCCCTTGCGCGCGCAGCCTATCCCCCAGCTGACGACACCCATGAGGTACCACTTGCGGTTCCTGAAGCATACCAGCGGTCCTCCACTGTCTCCCTGGCATGCGTCAATCAGGCCCCCCGCGTAACCTGCACAACGCATGCGTGTTGTTATGGTGTATGCATAATCTTCGTAGCCTGCCTGACAAGTGTCACGTGAGACAAGAGGAACTTTTGCTTGCTGTAAAATCTGAAAAAAATAAGGTGATCATCATCATCATCAGAAGTAGACGAAGAAGAAGAAGAAGAAGAAGAAGAAGAACAACAACAACAACAATAACAACAACAAGGAGACTGATCACCATTGTTTTCAGTTGAATTAATTAAACTGCACGACAAGCAGGTGCGTTGGACATGAATTATGACAATTTTTAGCAATAACAGACGAGGTAGTTGTTCCTTTTTTTTTCATTTCGCGGTTTCGCAACGATTTCACTGCGGTAATAAAAACAGATTTCAGGCGCTTGTCAATGAGCAATTCCGGAAAAAGGAACAATAGATAAGCATGCAATTTATTTATTGAACAGATATTCACAAAAATACGCACTGCCTTGCCAATGTTCTCAGGTAGGTCAAGGTATGCAGTGTAATCTCAACAATAACGCTGTACAAGCAGAGTTTTAAAAAGTCTTATTAAATTTCAAGCTGCGTGTGGCACTGAAATCAACCAATCAGATGCTCTACCCAGATCCGGGTAGCGCTAACTTCACTAGTGCGACAAATTTGGAGTTCAGACTTCTTTGCACGGAGCACGAGACGTCGTCTATTTTCTCAAGCTATATTTCGAACTATCATGCTCATTGTTTAGCGAATTTCCTCCAGTAAAACAATCTGTTATTACACTTTACCCTTGGGATATTTCCTTGCTCTTTCGTAAATCCCCATCCGGTCACGAAACACTTGGTTCCGGGCTCAAAGTCCGACTCGGCCAAGCAAACTGGTCTCACGCGATTGTTGTACTTGATTGGCGTCTTCAGTTTCATCAGTGCCACGTCATAATCGTAGTTTTTGTGGGGGTCATACTTTGGATGTTTGATGATTCTGTCAATGGTAATATTCTGTTCATATCCCTCCAATCTGTTAAGGTCATGTTCACCTGACATGGAATAAAACAGTTAAGACCAAATGATTTAGGGAGCTAGAATGTCACCAGTGGATTGCGGTTTAAAATCTCTTCAGTAAGCGACCATCGCCCGTTAGCGTATCACAAAAAAAAACTGACTACTTACAGAAGATGTTCGTGATAACTAATAAGAGACTTACCGTGTGGCACTAAATTTTTGCGGGAGTTTAATTTTGCGGATTGGCAATTTTTTGTGTTTTTAGGGAACTAATTTTTGCGATTGGAAGAGACTGGTTTTTCTTGCTGGGAATTAATTTTTGCGATTTTTTGAAAGTCTTGTTCAAATGGAACTGATAACATTTTTGTTTTTTATTTGAGTACATGCAATCGAAATACAGATAAAACAACATGGGGATGTAAGCAGCTCAATCGATGTCACCATATTACACTACCATGGATCGACAATAACTAGGGTCACACTGTGATGTATTATCCACCGAGTTATCTATGAACACGTTCTAAAACATCTTGGCATATTCTAAAATAGCGAAAATCCGGCAAAAAGTTTAAGCATCTTTGTTTTTTTTGCCAAACTTGACGTTCTTAGCTTTACCTTTGGAAATATTTGACTCGATTTTGCTAAAACGTGCCATTCTTCAGGGTGCTTTGGCAAAATATGTCAAACTTGGTAAGATTTTACCATCATTTTATTTGGTTTGGAAGATTCTGGGGAAAAAACTTTGCAAACACGCTGGTTTTCCCGGAAAAAAATTTCCTTGTAAAAAAATGAACTTATTTGCAATAATAGAGCTATGGATACTCATGCTTAGAAACTTAATTTTTCGGCTGCTGTCATTCGTCGATAGGAACAAGATGTCGGTGGAATTTTACATCGACATTTGCTACTGTCCATAAAATGTCGAAGGAATTTTTCGTCGACATTGTGCTTCAGCCGTTTTTATGTGGACGAAAATTTTTATCGAAATTTTGTACGTGTCTTCAAAATGTCGCTGGAATTTTTCATCGACATTTTGCTTTTAGCAGTAACATGTCGATGGAAATTTCAGTCGACAGTTTGCATTTGGCAATTATGTTCTCATTTAACGTTTTTTATCACGAAGTTGTCATTTTCGGCAAAACTATACCCTTTTGAACGTTTTCTTGTCAAGGATGTAAGAATGTTTTCATGGTTTCGGCAAATTTTTTATTTTCTTGTCAAATTGTGACATTTATTTTTGTGTCTGGCAATAAATCGCTTATCTACTCAATTTTTGCCACTTGAATCTGGCAAAAAGTGACCATTCTTACCATTGTTTTTACTTGCTGCTAAACAGATTCTCAACATCGTCCCGTTTTGCTGATATTTAATGTTTTCGTAACATATTGTTTTCGGCAAAAAAACGTTACGTTGAGTCTTTTTTGTCATAATTTAAAACAACTCGTCAAAAACGGCCTTTAAAGCCAGTTTTTTGCCCAATTTACAGTATTTCTTTGGCAAAAAGAAGGAGAAGTGGCTGAATTTGTCCGTAGATTTCATTTTAGAATATCCGGAGATGTTTTAGAACGTGTTCTATGGCATTTTCTCCTTCAAACCAGTATTTTTGTATATAATTTCTACAGTGGAGTAAATTTTTGCGGGAAAAAAATTTGTGGTAATTTTATTTTGTGGGAACTTATTTTTGTGGATCGCGAAAAAAACCGCAAAAATCGCAAAAATTAGAACCCGCAAAAATTTAGTGCCACACAGTAAATGCTGTGTTCGTCTAAGAACTCGGTGCAGGCAGAATTTTTAACATGGACCCAAATACAGAGTTTGAAAGGAGAGTGTCACACACCAATAGTTTTCATTGAACTGAAGATAAAGTGTTTGACCAAGAATAAGTGCAAAGAGGATTTCTCAGGGAAAGTCAATGAGAGAAGACAAGACAAGACAAGAATGGCATAGTCCCGCCCACCTCGTAATCACCTGCGAAAATCAGATATCCTATGAAACTAAAAGGACTTGCTAGGTCCTCTTGACAAAAACCTTAAACCGTTCATATCAGTGTTTCCTTTACCTACGGTAATGGTATAGTGGCGAGTCTCATCTCCGTGAGCAAAGCAATGAGCAGCGGTGACGATCCAGTCAGGTGTGACAATAGAGCCCCCGCACCAGTGGGGTGCAGGTTCACCACTGTAGTCCATTGTCACTTGCCACGGCCAAATCCCTGGCTTAGCGTTTGTGCCACCAACGATTCTGGTGTGAACCCCTCTCTTGCCGCACTCAACACTTCCTGTAAACAATAAAGACAATGTCAGTATATGACAGACAATTACAGATTTTGATTGGCAACGTTTTCGCTCTCTGCTTTTGCCGTTTGGAGCAAATTTTTTTGGAACAAGTAACCGTCAAGCAATTTTCTACTGACAGAGCACGATTTGGGGAATTTTGACTTTTCAGACACAAATGATGGCTTTTCTTACTGACTGAGACTACCTTTACGTATAAGGAACTGAAAAAGAACGAGAAAAGAGGAACACGTTTTTTTCCATTATCGAAGAACTTTTCAGCATTTTTAAAAATCATTTTTGAGCAAATTTTCAGTACATTTCAGGCTCCTTAAGGACGGTGGCCCCTAATAGGAAGGTTTCTTTTCCTGTTTGTGGCCATGTGGGAATTGTTACTCGTACCTAGGGCTGTTAAAATCCAGAAAAAAAATGGGGGGTCACCGTGCATTTTTCAGAGATAACTAGGCCCAAATATGGTAAAAAAGTGCTGATTGAGCATTTTTTAAAAATTAGGAAAAAAAAACTTTCTAAAATAAAAGATAGCCATTATTTGACTTAAGTAGGAGATGAAGATGTCTAAACTGATAGGCGCTTTGTAATGAATAACAAATATACAATTCTCAACATGCTTCCGAATTCTATATGCGAATTTCCTGTTCTTGGCGGGCCATTATTTGACCCAGTAAATTGGAACGTTTTGTAAAATAACTTTTGACGGACGGTTTTTCTTCCGAAAAAAAATATTTCACAATACCTAACAGTTGTCCTGCTTTTGATTGATTACATAAAAACTAAGGGTAACCGTGCATTTTAAAAAGTTAACTTCACTTTTTCCTAACTCACGCACGACATGTTTTCCATCAGTGACGATTTTCTTAACGCTCTCCTCCCCGGTGGGGAATAAAATGCAAGTCGAAGTGATGGATGCTGGGAATCGAAAATGGCGGAGGGGACTCATGGTGAAAGGATGCAGCAAAGCAGAATCCTCGTAAAACGTCGATTGATTTTATCTCTGCCAACTGTATGGGGATTTTACAATTGCCTTATCAAATAACATACTATAACGGAGTGCCGTTAGGCGATTTCATTGTTCAATGAATGTTGTGCAGCGAGAATCTTGATTGCTGTTTACATGCTTGGAAGTTCTAGAAGGCTACTGCAAATTGTCAGTGGGGTCAGACCAAGCCTATAATATAAATATAGCTAGGCTAGCTAGCCTAACCCCGGAGCTCCCATAAATAAGCTGGTGTTCGTTTCTCAAAAAACCCTAAAACTCTTCGGGCCCAAAAATTTTGCGGGGCTAGTTTCGGGCGCGATGTTCTTTCGATAGTGTTTGCACAGTGCCGCAAAGTCTTGCAACATTTTCCCGCGAATTGCTCCACAACAATCCGAACTCGAAAGTCACACTACTGTTGTTATTAATTTTGTTCGAGCTTCAAACTGTCTGCATGAAATATTTTCTTCTTCTTGCGCCGTGTTCCTTGGTTTTTACAATGTTTCAATATCCTGTCATTTAACTGTCAAGGCGTGTCAAATCATCTCAGACTTTTTGGCTGTTTGTTTGAATGCACTGGAAACGTCGCTTATCTACAGCAGCTAAATATAACTTATTGTTTTGGGTTTTCATCGTGTTCGGATCTTGACAAATAACACGAAATGCCACCAAATCGGAATCTGTAGCTCTGAAGCGAACTAACCTAGCTGTAATCGAAACCTGAAATTTCTCGTCAAGTTTTCGATTTGTTCCTTCTCATTCGGCTAGATCGCTTAGTGGAGTTATCAAACTCGGCTACTCGTCTACTTCAGCAGGTCAACCCGATTTCATTCCATCGGTTGCTGCAGTTTATAACAGCTATCGACATTTTTCCAGACCGACAGGAGGTAGGTTTTCTTTTAATATTTCATAGACTATCGGGCGGGTCAGTTAGGTGCCGTTTTTGTTTTTCTTTCAAGAAGTTGCTTCACAATTTGTTTACACTTTTGACTCTTTCCAATCTCTTACGAACAAATTACAAATGGAAAGATTTTTCATCAGATGTAAGCCTTAGATACGTTTCCTTTCCCTCTGCTAAGAAAATGCCACACGTGGAAATGACAACATGTTAGTACCTTAAAAATAGGAGTGATTATTTCACTGCAAAAGATCTGAAATACAATACTGCTCAAGTGTCTGAAACTTTCGGTTTTCGCGTTAGGTGAGACACAGTTTCAATCTAAACAAGTAGTTTGCTTCAACTTTGTCCTCTACACAGTGCCTTTTTACGACTTTCATTTTGAAACACCGTTTTAAAAGCATTCTAAAAGAGAGAGAGGAAGGCCATGCCAGCATAAAACTTCGTGCTTTTCTACTAATTGTTCTGCGTTTTTATCCTGATCACGCTAAACACTCATACATTGGAGTGCATTTGTGGTTTGTAAAGATTCTTCTCAACTCATTGGCCCCTAAAATACAGTACATTTCAGTCGTTATTCGCCAAAAGATGAAAAACGACAATGGGAAAACATAAAGGCAAAAACAGAATGCGGACCGCTGAGGAAACAGTGAAGTTGACCTATTTTTCTTCAAAAACAAGACTTCAGCACAACTTTCACAGGCAGCTCTTCTTCCAGCATTCTTTGGAAAGCTAATTAACTTCAAGGAGAGTACTCGTGAAACTACAGTTGCTCTAATAATGCCATTTTAACTTGCTGCCGGCAGCGACTTCACAGATTTGTCAATGTAAAAACGAATTTCTTACTGATTCGCATGCATCCTGCTGGCTGTTAAGTTCTGTCAACCATCAAACAACTTTGCTAAAATAAATAGTATTGCTACCGGCGGTATCTGGCAGTTTACGGGCCAAAATAACCCAATAAAGGTTTTTGGAAGCTTCCAAGCACATGTAAATTATGGAGGAAAATGGCACAAGTTTTTCGCCTGCGAAGTGTTATTCGGCAAAGAGATTAAACTCGCGATCAGTTGCTGTATTATTTTGTTCCAAAGATTTGAAAAATTACTCGGAAGCAATTCCATTCGATCATTCACTTTAACATCTTAAGAATATCATTTTCAACATATGAAGTCTCTCAATTAAACAATTCTTAAAATATGTACTGATCCACAATCAAATTGGTAATTTTCTTTACCGTGGAGGTGGAAGCGAAGTACTTGACAATTTAACCGAAAGGTTGACGCTATCGTGGTCTTTTCAGAAGGTCGCTTTCCAGAAAAACAAGTCTGTTCAGCTAACACGCCGAGATCCACTGTTCGTCCACCTTCTCGCCAAGTCAACTTCGTCCCTCCCGCGCTACTTTCCTTGTTTCACTTGTTGTCGGAAGCCGGTGTCGATGTTTGTTTTTGTCCTGCAAGCGCTGGCGCTTCGACTGCCCGGATTCTTTCATTAACCTACCATTTCGTTTTTGGTTTCACGTTCCCCATTTGCGGGCCAACACTTCCACAGCCGAAGCGAATTACAAAAACAACAACTCAATACACCTAAAATTTTATTTTCGCACCACTGCAGACCACTGCACATACAGGAATCGCGCGATCGCGCGGGCAGTCTCGTTCCCAGAGGCTGCATTCCTTTTGGTCAGCACCAAGGATGCAAGACCTCTGGGATAATCAATGTCAAAATGCTGGCGAATCGAAATCTGATTGGCTACTAAAATTTACCGGAAGTCTACGAGTAAGAAGTTTCAAAACAGGAAACGAAAATGTCTTGCGATGATTTTGCTGGACGTTTTCGATCACGTCAGAGACGGACAGTGGGAAAGAAATCAGACAATGGGCTATACAAACTCCCAAAGAATAGATAAATGCAGTTAAATTCACATTCATGTTAGACAAGACCTAAAAAGGGAACAAGTGTCGGTCGCATGATTAAAACGAAAAAGGCGCCAAAACCTTGTGATACGTTGCAGCGGCTCTTGACAAAGCTGAATGAATACCCGCTTCAAGATAAACGACGGTCGAAGGAGCACAATTTTGGAATAATTCCTCTAATTTCCAACTCTAAAGTATGGTTCATGGACAATGGTGGCTTGAAAATTGTTTTCAACATTGTCTAAAGCGGATAGAAGCTGACAGTCTGTCCAGTGCAGTCGTAGAAGTTAAAATAAGCGGCTTTGTGTTCAAAATCCGTTCACTCCGCGGAGCCATGTGCGAGTTTGATGGAACAGAAGACAGGATTTAAGCTTATTTTGTTGAACTGGAGCAGATACTTTCACTGTAGCTGAAAAGTGAATGGTGGATTGGCTTCTTGAATAACATGGTGCAGAAACTGGTGCAGCGGCCGGACAGAATGACAAAAACAACGAGAACAGCGATCTTGTTTATTTAAGCAAGACATCCTATCTGTCGTATTTGTAAGCTTTGAAAGTTCAGACAGTTTGCAGCTGGCAGGACTAGTAAACCTCTTCGAGTGTAGGTAAAAGGTCTTTCTTTAGTATTAAATTGTTTCACCCTCAACTTTGATTGTCTGTGTACGAAATCGTCTATCCTTGATTGTGATAGGTTTTTAATGTTTCTAGCTGTACTGAAAAGTGGCTGTTCAGTTTGCCTTGATTCATTGAGTTGAATTATTTATAGACCTGAGATACTCGTTAATAAATTGTACCTAAGTCATTTTTTGTGTTTATTCTATGTAAAGTTTTAGTATTTCGGCAAACCAGCTTTCCGTACAAAACCTATACCGTAGTAAAATATTTGCCGACGTAGCGGTGGAGAAAACACAACACCAGCACAGTCGAAAGGCGAACATAACACAACGCCGGCTCAGGTACGTTTCATAAATAAATGACCCCTCTACTTTGTCCAAGACCGTTTAATAGCATCATGCAGTGCAGTTGATTTGCTCTGTGTCTTCCTTAATAAATAAGCAGTCGCACTCTGTAAAAAATTTAGCTAATTTTTGCGCGTATATGCCGCGCGCTAAAAACAAGGCCAAGTTTTTTTAAAGGTTGATTTCTTGCTCAGCTAGACTTTTCAAATTAGTAAGCTTACAAAACACAAAAAGGTTTTACACTCTATTCGACTGCTAAATGAACCTCGTCCATGACTATCGTTTTCTTTCAAGATGTCTCTGAAAATTTGTTAATTTTGTAAAGGGCCGTTAAATGTGAAATAAAATTTGCGGCGGCACTTCAAACTTCTCGACAATTGCTACGTTTTCAGTACCCTTGATATTTGTTCTTCTATCAAAAAGTTTAATGAAGATACGACTACAATAAAAGAGTTAATTTTCTCTTCCCCACTGTTGTTAAAAAACACACACAGTTCAGTCACAAACGTATGGAGGCAGCCAGTCACTAGAGATCTTCCATATTCAGCTGGCAGTAAACCCTGGCAGTACACAAATGGTATAAATAAATAAATAAATAAATAAACATATTTATGCAGGATGACCATTTCAGTTATAAAAACTGCTATCAACATGGTATCTTTACCAACAACAGTCTTCAGCGCCTCATATTGGCGTTCTTTTCATAAAAGGTCCGCCCTCCTTTCTGAACTGAATTTTCTGACGGTAAGTGAAACAAATTTATAGAAACCGGTGCGGCAGTCTTCGCGAGACTGCGAGCGAGGATTATTTTCATTTTCACGCGAGTCTCGCGTGAATATCAAAGGCGCCAAAAACAAGGGGATGTCCTAATATTTCGCGCCTTTTTTGTCTTTACTCGACCCATAACGCATGCTCAGTTCGTAAACTGCCGCACATTGCCGCACATGCGCTTTAAAAAACCGGAAGCCTAAAAAGTGGCATCCGGTTTTTGATTATCCCAGAGCCCGTGGCATTTCGATCCCGCTGACCGTAAATGCGCGCGGGCTCTGGGGACGAGATTGTCGCGCGGGATGAACGTACGATGCGCAGAAAATGTGCGCGTTAGCAATAGGGGCCACCGTCCTTAAGAGCCCGGGGTTGAGAGGCTTAAGAATCGAGTGCTCCACCCAAAAAAGTGCAGATCTAGGGTTATCTAGGGTTAACGTCACCTTTAAATTCAGTCCTAACGCTTAATTTTTAGTGCCCGAGCTATTGTAGGTTAATCGGCTTTATAATTCTAACAACGGGTCCCACACTAGAAGATTAAAACAACAGGGTTTTTTGGTTGAGGCCACATTCTTGTTCTCGTGGGTAAGGTATTTTGCTCACACAAACCATGGATCATTTTGTTTAGGCATTGTAAAAAATCATTATCGAAGTACGTTGCAACATTTTTGGGCATATTTTAACAAAGGAATTAGTTATTAAAATGCTGTTAGTTGCTACTAGATAATGAAGTTATGCAAAAATATGCCCCGGCTATAGCTATGTGGATCCTTAAATAGCCGGTCTGGGAGAAACATCACCCACATTCCTTAGTTACATCGACATTCATGAATTTTATTTAGCTATGGTCGCTCAATTTTGTGACTGGGGCGTAGATTTGCAATATGCAATCTGTTTCAGGCTCCCAGAATGAGGCGAGAATGAGAGGTGAGAGAACTTTCAGTGTCAGTTAACATAACACTATTTTTACATTGGTCAACGGGTTTTTCTTATCAGCTTTGTCACTGCGTCGTTCTTCGTCGTTCTTATATTCAGGAAAACAGTCAATACGTTTGTTTTATTTTTATCTTAGTCAATGGGTTGTACAGTGTGATAATGTTGTTTTTTCTTGGTCGGTTGAATTGGTGTTTCGTATATTCAGAAGAATGTTGTTTTTACCTTGGTCAATGGGCTGTTCTGTTCGAGGAATGGTCATGGGTGGCAGAGTTGTTGGCGCGACTATAAGACAGGAAAAAAAAAACAACTAAATAATTTAGTTTGGACAAAACAATTTCCACTCATAATCTTCCCTGGACTTCCCTCCCACTCCTAACTGTTTTGGTAGAAGATCCCGTCCCTTTTCCCGAAGAAACTCCCTGATTTCTGTTTTCCCATTTCCTTAGCCTATCCGTCCCCTTTTCTTTCGGGTTCTCATTCCTTCCCCCCACCCTCCCCACCCGCGTCCTGATCCCGCTTCCCTTCACACAAACACAAGAGGATTGAAGAAGTGGTTGACGACAGCTGACCATCAATAAGGCAACTCTCCCTCTCGCCTGACCTGCAACTGTCGCTCACTCTCAAACACACGTTTGCCCACTCAGCGGCATGGCTCACTATTATAGCCGAGGACCAGAGTTTAAATCTCCTAACCTCGTTTCCAGGGCCCTTTCTCCTTTTTGCCCGAGAAAGGGGAAGAATGAAGAGAAGGGACCCTGGGGACAAGATTATGAATCTCCTCGAATAAGATTAGACAAGAATTCAAATCCTTTTTTCTGGTTGACAGTTGACTCTCTTTCGTTCTCATATATTTCTTTGCACTCTCCTAACTCTCAACCGGAATGTACGCTCTTTTCACTTGTCTTGCAACTCCATGGCTTAAATGGAGCGCCGATGAGAAACAGCTTGTCGACCGCTATGTTGAACTGATCCCGAGGTAAAAGTTGGTCATACACAGATGAACAAAGTACGTGGATCAATAGTGTCTATACCTTTGCTTCTTTTACCAAGTTTTTAACACCCTATTCACATACTAGCCGCATGCTCACTCTTTCCTTACCTTTCGAACACAAGTCGCACGTTTTCTTGCAGAAACGTTCGAGAAAATCTTTGTAGTCAGGGTGTTCACAGTAAGTCTTGTAAATCTTGCAGTAAGGATTATGATCCACGCAGGGTGCTAAAACACACACACAGAAAATAGATCAGGATGCTTTGACCCTTTAGACCCCTATATTAACATCCATATTCTCCTCACGTTTCTCCCTATATATCTTATGTTACTAGTTTGGAGAATTTGGTGAAAAATCATGACATTTGATCATTAGTGATCATTTTCTTGATTCTCATGACTTGTTTGTTTGATCAAGTAGTAATACTGTGAGGAGAAACTAGATGCTTGTCATTGTATTGATGAGAATACATAAGAGACAACTTTTTTTCAGAATAATGGGTGACTGGTATCTAAGAAAATACACTGTCTTTAAGCTGGCAATTTTAGTTTCATTTGTTTCCGGTATAAACAAATGGAATAGATATTGAATGTTTCATTCTTCTCGTGTTATTCTGTTGCCATTGTTACAACGCTTCGTGCTTTACATAGTACAAACCTGTACGCTTGTATCTTGATTTGTGTTCATTAAAAGACTTCAAGATGTCTAAAACAAGTATATACAACAATTTAGTACTGACTTGTTAAATTGAAATATATGAACAAAAACAAAATAAAAACAAAACGAAGCGAAAAGGAAAAACAACAACAATAACAACTGCGTCAGTTGTTCTGTCATACCAGCTGTTTGGACAACTGAAAACAATCCTCTGAGATCCAGGGGCAGTTTAATCAGTAAGCGGCGGAGATTGCATGAGTAAGGAGGTAAAGTGAGAGAAAGTTAAACTAATTTCGCCTGCCCGATCTCTAGATTGCCTGTTTTAGCATCTCTTACAGCAGGCTTTATTTAGAGGCCAGCCTAAGAAGTTCCCCACCCCCTTTTTTGTCAGAGGGCCGAAAATTATATAATATAAATAGTCCTATTTTAAAAATATAATTCAAAGATGTTTTACTTGGGTCCCTACCTCTGGATCCACCGTTGTGTAAATAACCTTAATTTCACGGTATTTTCATTCATTCTGATGACTGACCTGACAAAATTATGCACCGAACATCCCCCCCGGGCAACCCCCCGGGCATTTGAACTTTTGAAGATTGGCTTGTTCAAATTCCCTCCCCTCGGGGCAAGAAAGCCGTTCAAATGCCCCACCAATTAGTACTGAAATACCTCTGCTCAAAGACAGATTTCGTCTTCAATCAAGCACTTTACAAGCTTTTCGGAGAGATATGCCATAATGACACCTTCAAACTTCTTTTAAAGACCCTTTTGAAAGAGTTATTCACTAACAAAGGCGAAATTCTATCTTGTAAATCCGTCAAACTCTGCAAAAACTGAAAAAACCTCAGGGTGTATTACGTCAAAACAAGAGATCAGAATCGGGTTCAAATTCCCCACCCTTCCAACGCAACGTTCAAATTCCCCTCTCCCCGGGCACGGTGCACAGTCAACTGCCCGGGGTATGCCCGGGGGGGATGTTGAAGTTTCGAATTGATCGGCGCATTACTTTCACATTGAGCGAAACCTCGAAATAATAGTTTCCTCAGGTAGAAAAACACCAACAAAGTAATAACAAACCAAGACCAAACAAGGATGGTTACGACTGAAGGAGAATAAAACGGATTACAAAATGTCAAACTTGAAAAGGTTGCCCCAATTTCAGTTCAAGATGCGTTATCCGTAAGATGCGTTATCACGTAGATGCGTTATTACGGTTTTGTTACGTAAGATACCTACGTAGCAAAACCGTGAACATGCAAGACCACAACATCGCGGACTACGCCAACTACATACTACGCAAAGGGGAAGGAGGCAAACTAGCCTGTCTTCCAGGGAATCTAAGAGGTCAATGCACCAGATCATGAGAGTAAGTCCCACAAACTGACGCGTACCAGTAACACCACAGGTAGCCAAAGCTTTAGTTATAACTGAAAATCAATAAATTTCTGTGAAACTAATAGTGCTTCTTTGTTAATATCTTACTTACTTGCTATATGGGGCAAAGGTTCGCTCGCCGAGCGAGAATAACTGTCTTTCTAATTTATCCTCCCAAAGAGTATTATAATTATGAAAGGTGATACACAATTCACCCGCACCAATCATACCCCTGTTCATTAAATGAGCGATATTTCTTGATTTTCGCCTTTTCCACTCACAAGAAAATCAAGAAATATAGCTCATTTAATGAACAGAGGTATGCTTGGTGCAGGTGCATTGTGTATCACCTTTCATAATTATAATACTCATTGGAAGGATAAATTAGAAAGACACTTATTCTTGAACGGGGAGCGAACCTTTGCCCCAGATAGCAAGCAAGTAAGATATAAACAAAGAAGCACTGTTATTTTCACAGAATGTTATTGATTTTCAGTCATAACTAAAGCTTTGGCTACCTGTGGTAACACTAACAAATGCTAACTTCAAGCTACCGCAAATAATTGCGAAAAAGTCTTTGCAGTGTAACTCAGGGCACAATTTTATGTGTACTTAGACAGTCTAATTTTGTATGAAACGACAGCAAACTACAAGCAAGTTCTTTTTTTGGTCATAAGCACTGCCAGATATATTGAATCCCAGATGGAAAGGTTCATTTCCTTGCATTAGAGCAATATACAATACCTGATTATATATTTTATGTTAAACATACCACTTGCTTCATACTTTTGTTGCTTTATTTTTCCTTGGTTGATTTTTATCCACGAAATGAGCAAAAACAGAACGAAGGGCGTCACCAACATTTCACCTGCGATCAGAATTAGGACTATTTCAAGGAAAGCCAAGAAATGAGTGTAATTGCGTGTAACTGGCTTCCTGAAAAGTCCTCTTTTATGTTCTGGCGTTGCTCAAACTCACAGCTATGTAAATAGAACAATGCAATTTACAATGGCTTCTTGATGTTGTTTTTCTACCGTAGACTAATGGACCTTTTAATCTGTAGGACCATGTAGTTTTCAATTACTAGGTTTTCGCAGCTTTCAGCTGAAGCATTTTTTAATCTCAGTTCTTAAAATTCGGTGCACGAGACCAAGTTTTTTCACTTATTCTGACCGCATTGACATATTAATAAAAGAAATACATTTAAAACATGTAATTCACATTGAAATGGAACAATGCCACAAGATAGAGTCATGGATTTTGCTAGCGTGCTTGTTATTGCTTGTTATGAGCTACAAATCACTTAAACAAACTGGGCAGTGAAAATATATTTTCCAATGTTTAAACTAACTCAATGTATAATGCAACATTATTTGTTAAAAAAATCTCGGAAATTTCATTAACCAAAATCAAACTCATTTCTTAGGTAGATTATTTACAAAAATGAAGGCAAGTGCATTTACACAGCTAAATAATTCGCCAGACCGAAACTGCTTTATCCTCACGTAATCGTCTTTAATTATGACATTGGGAGAAAGTCACATGTATGTAAGCTCAGGAAGACAAAACTATGAAAAAAAAAAGCGGTTTTTGATTCGAATCAGTTTCTTGAAAATAAGTACGTTCACTATCTTTAATGGCAAGTTGATCATAATCTTCTGTGACTTTATTAAATTGCGGACTGATATACACAATTGCCGGCAATAACGTTGTCAAACAAAAAAAGAGCCAAATAGGAATTAATCAACCATGCAAATAACATTCTCAGATTTCAATGGCACCCAACGGGTTCGTTTCGGGGATCCGAAATCTGTTGTGAAGGTCTAGAATCGCCTGAGATTTCGAAGTTAATTGCAGTGAAAGCTAGAGATTTCTTCTGCGAAACATCACGTCGGAGTTTCGTAACAAGAGAACATATTTGTTCCTATTGTTTTGGGAGGGACAAATATGTCGCTTAGAGTGCAAATTCGGCGGACAGGATTCTGTTTCCTAAAATTTTCTGTGGCCTAAATTTTCAGCTAAAAACGTCGAATAGAACAATCCGTATTAGCTTACATAAATATGCCTTTGAAAAGCTCTGAAACAATTTAAGAAAGCAGAAAGTGATATTTCAAGTAACCTATCAAGCTAAGAAATTTTGGTATTGACGTAATAGCCACGTGACCGTCCGTCCGTACACCCGTACGTCAGTACATCCGTACGTACGTCCTTCCGCACCACAGGGTTACCAATACACTTCATACACGGGATTCAGCACAGGCTTATATCCAGTGTATGAAGTGTATATAAGCCTGTGCTGAATCCCGTGTGTTTTTGGCGCGAAATCGCATGTTGACCCGCGTTGTAGCAAAACAAGCAAAGACAACAAAAGTCAAAAATAAATTTGTTAATGGAAAAAAAGTTCAAAAGAATAAATACTCAGTTGTCTTTTTGGTGGAGGAGGAAAAGTTCAATTTAGGCGAAAGAGATTAGGCGATGAAGTTCAGGCGAAAAGTTCAAATTTGGTTCGTCGGTTCTGTTCAAACTCGGTCGCCACACCGCTTGATTTCGCAGCTTTTCGCAGCGGTTTCGACGCCAAATATAGCAGAGCTAGTGCTTTTTGGTTTTTTCTGTCCACAACCATGGTTTTTACGGCGTTTCGAACGCATTTTGCCAGGAAAAACACCAGCATTTTCATGCCGATAGGCAGCTTGTCACGAAGAAAGAAATAAGTATTAAAATTGACTTTAAAGATAGTAAACGCCTATGGCCCAGTGGATTAGTCATCGACATCTCATGCCGACGAACTGGGTTCGACTCTCAGCGGGGGTAGAGATTTTTTTCTTTGTTTTTCTTTGTTTTTGTTTTTTTATTTATTTATTTAACGACTTGAATGAGAGTATTTTCACAAATTAATAACTGCCAGCAAAAACAAAAACAAAAATCAAACAAAACAGACAAAACAAAAAGGGGGGCTCCGCTTTTAGCAGTGTTTAGGTTTGGCTAAATCTATATATTACTGCAGATTGGTATCAGATGAGTTAATACAAGGTAAATTGGCCGCCATATAGACCTTTTAAGCTTTAAATGTTCTTTATAGCAATTCTCTGAATGTAGTCAGCGTGTCTAATTTATTCATGCCTATTTGGCTTCTTCCTTTTCTTTTCTTTTCTTTTTCATTTCTGTATGTCAAAGATATTGCAGTTAGGTGCATTCTTGGTCAAACGCCCTTAGCGTAACAACTTCGTACGCCTCTTATACAGAGGGCGTATGGATGTTCTTATGTCCAGGGAGTATAACACCACAGTTATCATCACAGTTTATAAGGCTGTAACGTCATAAATTTTATTAATCTTCCAACGTAAATAATCGTGACAGTCTAGCATACAAAAAGTACCTTTTTGCTATTAAACGGCCACAAAGCAGTCAGGCTGCGCAACGAAGTACCGCCACACCCTGTTGGTGGTCCACAGGGAACGATTCCAGAGCCTCTTTATTCTTTCGATTTCTCTTTCATCTTATTCCTCTTTTATCTATATTGATCTCGTGCAATTTAACGGACATAGACACCGTGAAAATATTCCAGCTGAAAGCTGCAAAAACCAAGCACTTGAAAATCATTTTACGCTACAAATAAAACTGAGACTCCATTTATCTATGGCAGAAAACCAACATTAACCAAAACGTAAAATGCGTGAAAGCAATTTTGTTTGACTGTAGCGGAAAGTTTATTCAGCATGTTTGTTTTTAATAACGAATTTGTCTTATTTTCAATGAAGCCACTGTAAATTGCATTGTTCTATTTACATAGCTGTGAGTTTGAGCAACGCCAGAACATTAAAACGGACTATATAAGGAAGCTAGTTACACGCAACTCACTCTTGTCTCAATTAAAAAGTTTAACTAATTAAAAGCTTCATTGAAAATTTCAATTAAAAAATTTAGTTAATAAAAACATTTTAATACTAGTAGCGTGATCAGGTTTTGCTGTACAAAAACTATAAACAAGCGGGAGCCACCAAAGAACGAGTGGGAATCTCAGGCGTCGAACCTCATTCACAAAATTAATAGTGCCTGCGGTTGTAGACGTTTTATTCACAGGCGAGCTCTGAATTACCGCCACACCCTGTTGCTGGTCCACAGGGAACGATTCTAGAGCCTCTTTATTCTTTCTATTTCTCTTTTATATTCATTATCGGTACTTTGTCTCAAAATGATCTACCTAGTGTCTCGTTCATTTGTAACCTAGAATTTGTGGACTAATTAAAAGGAGTAATTAATGCCTTGACTATTTCCTAGAAAGATTATACCAATACTCAATTTTGTAAGAAACTAACAGTGCAAGAAATTCGCAGCGATAGACCCGCGAAGCTCAAACAACCGGTGGTTAAAAGTTTTTTCTTTTACACGAGAAAAAGCTCAATTTTACAGGTTTTTTTGTTCTTAAAAATACTTTGTAAATAATGTTTGGTGAAGGAAACTGTGTATTCGTCGCGCTTTTGACTGTTGTCAATTCAAAACTGAGGGTTAACAGTCAGCCTGCGGAACAGTATATATAAAGATCTAACCTCAGCTAGTCTTGACAAATTCCTTATCTCGATACTTTAGCGATGCAGATGCTGGCAAAGTGTATTACTTTTTTACATCTATTATCCAAGTCATTGTCCATTTAGTAATCGTAATACTTGATATACACGAAAATATTGAGTTTGTGAACGCAAAAGTACAGAGTCTGAAACAGTGGCTGCCCAATGATGAGAATTAAGAAAACTATTGTGGAGGAGAATGGGCCTTGAATTCTGTTTACAAAGCGCGGAAGCTCGGATACTTCGCGATCAGCATCAACAACGTAGTACACAACAACGACGAGGACGTACAACAAAGTAAACAAGTACGAATAAACAACATGGCTAAGTCTGATCGGAGTAAAGCAAAATATTGCATCTGCGAGGATAAATACTGTAAAGGAGATATAGGTCGCTAGCACTAATGCGTTAAGCTGTTCCTCTAGAATCACATAGCATAAGATCACTACTAGAATACTATTTCCCGCTATGCCTTGCAGGAGCCAAACTATTTTATGATAACATGATAGTCTGTCTTCCTCTGAGCGGGTCAGGGATGTCTCTTCTTCGTCTGGTGCCCACAATAACTCCTGTTCTTCGTGATCCTCCTCTTCAGCCCAATAACTCTTTTCAGATTGTTTTTCGTGCTTTGCTTCCACGTTTTCGTTATTCTTGTTTTCTCTCCACGTTTTTATTGTGCAGTAAATGAGGAGTAAAGTGCTGAGGATGAAGTACAGGCAGGCGACAGAGACACTCCAGCTATCAAACTGCAAAAACCAGTGGTAGCTAGGATTGTTGCAAACACTTTCCACTGTGAATATCACACAACACGAGGTGATCACCAGACGATAAATAATAAACAGTGCTGGGGGGAACCACTGAAAGGTAAAAAAAGGTCTGTTATTAGTCAGTAAGATGATGGAAAACAAGATATCATTTCAAGTATCACTGCGTTCAAAAGTTTTCGCAGCAAAGCATGTTTTATCCAAACATTTTGCAAAAAAAATCCAGTAACAGTTTACCGCGCCCTCATGGAATACTCGTTAATTATTTATTTTCCCTTCCTTTAAGCCCTGGCGAGATGGAGGTGCATGTCAGTGCAAAGTTTAAGTTCGCGACATCGAATTGCAACTCCATTAGGCCCGCAGCACTGTGGCATATTGTGACCTATTGTGAAACATTGCGTTTTCCCCTTTTAGCGGCCTTTTTCTGTGGGGCCAAAGAGCGCTGAAAATCCTTCGTATGTTCAAACGTCTCAACCCTCTAGGTTCAGAAAATACTAAGACCGAGTCAAGATCGAAGTAAAACATACTGGTTGAATTTAATTCAGAGCTCGCCCCTGAAAAAACGTCTGCACTGCTTGCACTATTCTGTATATAGACGACGCCTGAGATTCCCACTCGCTCTTTGGTGGCTCCCGCTTGTTTGCACTTTTTGCACTGCAAAATATCACACTAATGGTATTGAAACTTTTTTGGAATTTAGTATTTTTTTATTTTCCATGTGCCAAAAAAAAAAATTCAAAAATTGTGCATTACGACAATTTCAACTAACATCACCTACATTTGCAAAACAGAAAAAGATTACATTTACAGGTACAATAAAAGTTACAGTTTTACACAAAAAAGAAAAAAAACATTAGGTACACAATCATTACTTCTCAATTTGTTTTAGTATAAATATGAAACTCATACAACAGTGACAATTTGGGAAAGAAGGATAAGGAGGAGAAACACTTTCAAAATTGTCCTTTACTGGATCAGCTTGGCAAGAATTTTTTTCCGTTTCTCATCGGTGCTTATAGGAGCTTATTATGTTTAGTTCCTATTTGTCGCTCTATTTCAGTAAACTGTCTTGGTCTTGGCTATGAAAACTTTCAACGACGGATTCCTGCTGTTTATCTTGCATTTATAGGTATAAAACTTCGCCATAAGAATCAAGTGATTCAAAATGATGTTGTCCTCATTTTCACTGAATACAACAAACAAAATGTTCACTAAAGTTAAAACTTTTGCAATTTATCCCGCTTCTAGTGCGCCATGAACATTGTCAATCCAGGCTTTTGTCCTGCTTTGGTGCCTCTTATAAACTTCCCGCTCCCTTTTCTGTCGTGTTCCTACCCCTTGCCCCCCCGCCCCCCCACCCCCCCTGCCGCTTTACTGCTTGCTGTGCCGTATCTCTGAACCGGACTGAAACCAAAGAATGAAAGTTGAATTGTCCCCAAGCACTTGATCATTTCTTTCTCAAGTGAGCACATGTAGAAGATGTTTCTAAGAGAAGTTGCAAAACTTAAGTCTGAGCCATGATCAAAGCACAAGCTAATATAGAATCACTAATTTATAAACAGCCTTCCAATCCCCTCCCAGAATGTTGTAAGTAAAATTGTTCCGGAGAGAACAGCATATAAAGTAGAGTTTACGAGCAAAGAAAGTTAAATTTAACGAAACCTGTTGTAAAAGGTTCATAATCTTCCAGTAAAGAACAGAATTCAAACTAAAGTAGCTGAGCAATATTCACGAGCTACAGTGTTTCGCTTGAAGAGGCAACTCTCAAACAAAGAAATCTTCTAGTTTCTTTCAAAGCACTTACCGGGGATTCTGAGAACAACTCAGGATTTGAAAACCTCAGCAACAAGCCGCTAAGTCGACATTCCTCTGCAAATACAGCTTTCAACCACTTTTTAGAGTCTGGCATACTGAAGCATCAAATTTTCGCGCATTCACTAAGGTAAGGCAGTGAAGCATTCAATTATACCTACGGTATGCATATTATAGAGGAGATTGTTTAAAGGGCGTTTTGGCGGTGAATAGGTAAAGAAAACGCTTCAATGAACTCAAGACAAGAGAGACACGACATAAAATATCACTAAAAAGTAATAGACATGAATCTAAAAAAGATTGGTTTCCTTAACCAAGATAATGCACCAACTGCTGAGAGAGAAATATTTGCGTCATTGCGATTTAGCGGAGAAAAGGCTAACAGCTGATTTTAAAGTTCTTTGAAATCCTCAAGCTTCAATGAGCATTTAATTAGCATTGTTCCGCTTGAGAGAGAAGTTATGGAATGGCGCCTAAAAGTGAGTTATGCAGATTTACCTAAGCCATTCCCAAGAGCAATTATTTCATCGTCGATCGGAACTGAGGTGGTTGTTGAAGTAATTATGGGCCGTTGTTGTAGAGCACTTGGCGAGGAATGCAGTATAAGAAATCTTGGAACAAAATTTCATGATGCAAGAGCGTTTACCGATTCTCCGGTAAGTGAGACGAATTAATTGCGCAAAAAGTCATTTACTAGAAGGCCTTTCAAGCAATCAAGGTGTCGTCAGTCTTTAACAACAAACTCCATGTTTAGACATCTTAGCAGCGCGATTCTATTGCAATTTTTTTCGCCTAAGCTCGGTTAGGTTTTTGAGTCTTAAGATGGTTAAGAAATTGAGATCAACCAATCGAAGAACTAAGAGTTTAAGAGCGCAGTGCGCGCACCAGGGTTTGGGGAATTTAAAAATGCCTCCGCAAACAATACACATTACTTTGTAGTCGTCAACAAAAACAAATCTCATTTTGTTTTGAGAAACGTTTTGTTTTCATGCTACTAACACTGAACTGGAGTCTTTGAAACGAAAAATCATAGGAAGGATTTTTGAAATGGACTTTAAGAATGGGTAAAGAACGATTTGTTCTGTTCATGGATTGCGCTGTTTTTGAAGTATCGGGGATTTGCATACATAATAACAATTTAAGGTAAAAAATTTAATTGAATTGTGGAAAGCGGAGGCAAAGAGACTTATGAAGTCATATAAGTAGTGCAATTTTTCCAAAAGAAATACGGATCTGTGCGTAACTATTTTTTCTTAGAGTCGAAATTAGTCAATTCCATGACAATTGATGAGAAACTTAACAAACGTCGTGTCCTTGAAAAGAGCGGTAATTGCATTCGGTTCTTCTGAAAACTTACGCTTGGTTGATCCTAAAGAATTGCTTTTTCATGGTTCGCTTAAAATGTCAAATAAATCATGTCTGTTTTGACAGAAGAACAAACAATGAGAAAGTTCAAAGTTCAAAGTGCAGTTTGCTTCGCGATCATTCAACCACTTACACTTCCTTCCTGAGTTCGATACGTGGGAGTGAAGAACTCACTATCGCATTGCACAGTAATTTTTCGAAATCAATTTTTCGCGACATTCTTGAAAATGTGATGACCCGGGCGAAAGAAGAAGCTCCCTTAATTCACATCACTTAGTATGGAAAGGATGTTTAAATTTGTGAACTTCTTCTGTCGCTAGATATATTTCGCTCTTTCTTAGTCACTTCACAAAAATTTATTGTTTGAAGGTAGGGGTCAGGTAGATGTCCGATGACTGGGCGCATTCACAAACCGATGCATGAAATGCTATATATGACAGAGAAAAAATAATGAAGGATTTTGAAGGACTTTAAGTGGACACTTTTTCGAACATTCATGAGTGCTAACCGTTTGTGAATAGTAGAGGATCCTTTATAGTGGGTTGACTAGCTTCTCAGTTGTCGATCGGCTCTTTCCGCTTGCCAACCATGATTCTTTTTCCTCTGTTTCCCTCATGTCAAAGGAGCCTGTTCATTAGTGCTCACTTAACATTCTTTGCAATTTTCTTCGAATTTGCTGAACACATCACTACAGCGGACATGTCATACTTCCTTCCGCTGCGTCCGAAACATTTGACATTACAGGGCACAGGTTACAAGCCGCACAAACGTCTTCAAAACCATTGGTCTACAGTATACGTTGAAGAGAGTATATTCCGGTCTAATTATAACCTACTTTAAAGTCAACAGTTGTGTGCGATTTCAAACTTTTTCAGATCTCTTCTAGGAGCCAAACGGTGACGCCTAGGATTGTCATTTGAATTGCCCTCCCCCCCCCCTTACAAAAAAATTACCATAATAATAAAAACAAAGAAATGAGGGAAGGATCTGAACGGAAATAAAAACTTTCGAAAGTTTTGCAAGATCAACAACAATAAACCTACCAATATTAGAGCACTAGCGTTGCCACTACCGTTACCACGTGGACAGTTATAGAATAACTGGAGTATAACTGGGAAAAGCTCAAACCATAGCTGCCCCACTGTCATATTTGAGAATGAAACCTCTGATCACCTGCACTAATGAAAACCATAAAGTCCTTTTAGCACATTACAACGACAGATTGTCACCGCGTATTCCTTTAACAAATGTCTTCATATTTTACAGCTTCCAAGACCATTGTTTGCCGTGCTTCGCTTTTTGTACGCTGCCTTAGCAATCGGTGACCTGGTATGGATTGGACTGGACCACACTAGAGGAGAGTGGATCATTCACTTGGGGAATTGGAGTCGTGTAGTAACAGCACTATACTTTCTGCTTGGCTCAATCACCGCGTTTCACCGCTCAGTGTGCGGATCAAAGGAAAGTGATCAGTACAATAGAGTCACCCCAGATGGCAGCAAACAGGGCTATACATTTCTTGACAACGCTGAATCCGATTCCTGCGCTTTGATTCCCGGAGAGAAAGACGAAAGCGTGGCAACGCACACAAATCGCCTTTCCTGGCACCATGAAGTGTTGTGGATCCTGCACACACTCGCATCCAACACCACATTCGTTTGCATGATCGCTTATTTCTCCTTCTTCTACGAAGAGCGTTACACAGTTATTGGATTGCTGGACTTTCCCCGCCACGTGCTGTATCTAATTGTGATGATTGTCGACACACTGGCCAGTTACATCCCCGTAAGGCTCTGGCACGTCATGTATGCCTACATATTCGGTGCCGCGCACGTCGTTTTCACTGTGATTTTCATTTTAACGGAAATCAAGATTGACTTACGTCTTAATCCAGTGGTGTACCCCTCGCTGGAAGTTGGTGACGAGCCTCTAATCTACACAGCTTACCTATCTATTTTCATGATTGCTGGGTGTCCTGTGGCGCAGATATTTTTCTTCCTCATTTACAAATTTAGAGCTCGGCTTGCTTCGAGCTAAATTAACAGTCATGTTAGTAATACAGTTAAACGATTTAAAAATATTAACGGATTGTCAAAACAGTATCATCCAATGTTGTCTCGTTTCTGAAAGCCTGCACAGGCGGCCATGAAGGGGGAAAAGGAAATACCGTGAAATATCCGCGAAAAATATTTGTTAGTCAGCAATTTTCACTCATTATGCACCTTTCCGTAAGAAGTTCCCAAGCTATTACTTGTGTCGCTCGCGTTTCGCACGAGTAGTGATGACGAAAATTCGTAACCACGCGTGCCAGTGGCGATTGACCAAATCCAGCGAAAGTACTAGGCTAGGCTTGGATAAATTCTGCCGGCAGAATTTCGAGCAGAATAAGCGATTTTTGAGGAGAGCATTCTGCCGGCAGAATTTGAGCAGAATAACGGAAAATCAGTGACACTAACGATATGCATAACAGTCGCAAGAAAAATTGAAATCTAAATACGAAACAAATGGAAAATAAAAAGCACTCACATGATTCCATCACCTATTTTGAAGTCAGCGGCATTGCATAAAAGTACACACGGCATACTCTATACACTAATATTAGTGATATAAAGTAAGATGAATTACAATGTTGTTATGCATAATGAATACCTAACTAGAATTTAAGGGTAAGGCCCAGGCTTCCTTCCATACTTGCGAAAATGTATAAGGCCGAGGGTACCGAGCAGAATTCGAGCAGAATAAGGGTGTCCGGGAGTGCGTCCGGGCAGAATTTCGAGCAGAATAAGCGATTTTTACGAGCACTGCCGGCAGGCAGAATAAGGCGTTTTACGAGCAGAATTTATCCAAGCCTATACTAGGCTCGATTTTCAGCCGCGTTTGTGGCCCGCGTTCCTCCACCCGAAGAAGGATGACAACCTTGAGAAAACTGGAATCACTGACAGTCAAACAAAGAGGCTGCCAGGATTGTAGTTTCTTCGTAGCTTTGGGTACTCGCTACCGGTATGCTTGGCTACGCGAAGCGCCTTAAAGGTCTGCTCGATTAGAATTGGAATTTTTGACCATTTTGTTCTTTCGAGAGACTTGTATTTCATCAACATTAAGAATCGGATGAGTTTTTACTTTTAATTTTTGACTTTTTACTAGTACGTTTCCCTCAAATATCACACTAGCATGACACAAGGTCTCCTTAACTCAACAACTTCTTGAATATACCCACATATACATTTTACTTTTTAACTACGAAAAAATAATACACAAATGAACAATTACAAACGTACAATAATGATAATTCTTATGAATACCACTTCACTTGAAAACCAAAACATTTCCATTTCAATCTTGGATAATTTTTTCTCTTTTTCTGTTTTCCAAGAAACTTACTGAGAAATGCAAGTGCTTTCTTTCCATAAGCCACCTACGTTGTAGTAAACTGAAAAGGAATTTGTATAAGGGCGAGAAACTACATTGTTGCATAATTGTAATTAAACAAAACAACTGTGAAAAGCCCGGGTAAAATGAAAGTCACCAAGCGTTGAAAGGATTTATTATAGTTTACCCTTTCTTTGACTTCATGGTTGCACGCTCAGAAAGGCTGATCTCTAGTCAACTCCTGTTGGCTTTCGTTTATGCTTTACCCAGGCTTATGAAGCAGCAACTGCCATTCATTTTAGTAGTACTAGCAGCTGCATGTTCAGTAACTCTTAATCCAGTAAAAAATAAGTTGTCATCGTATTTTAGAACTGAGAGTTAATCCATTACTTGAAAATACTACAAAATAAATGACACTTTCACTTAATTATTTCAGTATAAATATTTTCAACAGATCTTGGAAAAGCAGTAATTCGGCAGTGTACATTTTCTAATGTAAAAAATCTATGACTAAGTTTCTGTTTGAACTCTCATTTGGAGAGCTCATTTGAGAGCCAGTCCAATCCTTCATAAAGACCTTGTCCCTGAGTGGCGCATGTAGCTTGTACATACCACTAATGATGAAAAGAAAAACAGTAGTTACAACCAACAAGCAATGAAAAGGTGTTCATTACACAGGACCAAATAAGAGAGTGAAATTTAGATTATTAGGGGAAAAGCAGAGTTAGTTACATTTTAACCACTACCCAGTGGGGGAGGGGAGGACGAGGTTTACTCATCACAATTTTGGGCCAGAAGAGATTAATACTTTTACCATATTTTAGACCAAAATAATTTGCTTGTCAAATCTTTGCCCTATTTTAATCAACCAGTTTGGCACAAAATGGCTCGTACTGAGTTACTCTTTGGGGCAGAACATATCTAACCTGCATTCAGCCTTTCCCCCTTCCCCCAAAAAATGCTTGATTATACAGTGTAGGTTACTACATACCAACACAAGCTACATAGACAGGTCCCGCCCCTTTACCACCACTCTGCAGCAGACATACACAAGCCCAGCTAGTGGTAGTTCTGTATAGTACAAAGCAACTAACAGTATGACTACTTTACTCCATATGGTATGATTTTGCAATGACGAAATACAACTTAACTAGCGAGGAAGTTCTCTTGGGGGTGGTGGTGAGGGTAGGAGAAAGGGGTGAGGTGGGGGTGCGGGAGAGTTCCTCACACCCACCCCCAGCCTCAAGAGAGCTTGCTTGCCGGCTAATGTCAGTTGAAATCCACTCACCTGTGTTAACTGCATGTCTAATAAATGAGAACATGTGATAACAAATCTCTAACAGTAAAATAACCAATCTTTAGTCCTCACCTGTCTGTTTCTTAAGCCATGAAGTCCAAGTTTGTCTGTTAATTCGGAGACTGAAAAAGCATTTGGCAAATCTTGCTTGTTTGCAAAAACCAGTAAAATAGCATCTTGCAACTCCTCTTCTTGGAGCTGTTTATTCAAAAAAAATGAGGAGGTATCAGTAAAATGCTCCAAAAACAACAGCAATAGTGTAGAATTATAAACTGGTAATTGTAACAGAACTGCAAAAAAGAATACAAGGTACCATCAAAACAACTGGATGGATATAGGCAGATCCTTGTTTTTGTTTGCAGTCTTTGATCTTAGCATTATCATAAACTATTGAAAATTTTATAGTTAGCTTGGCAAGAGAAAACACAAACAATTGAAAGACTGGCATATTTAGTAAAAATAGAAAGTATGAGAGGAGAATGTTGAAAATTGAGGGAAATGTTCCTTTTTGAAAAAGGTCAAATTTACACACGTTTGTATTGAAACCGGTTTCCATCCTTTTTCTTTCAAACTTCGCAAACTAACTAAATGTTACATGCTCTTTCTAGTAACAATCTTTGTTTGTTTATCGGATGAATTTCAGTTCTTAAGATGTAAACAATGACATCAGCCTATTGACCAAACAATACAAAGACAAGCATTGTACCTGAGAGCCACTTTGGAATGAAACCTAATCACATTGCAGCACAGAACATGATACATCTGTACAAATGTGTGCTGTATTGCACTAACATTGATTGGCTAAATAACAAGGTTGGAAGTTAATATTTCTGTTGTACAAAGTAATTCAGTTTTCAGTTTCCAAAGCCTGGTATGTACTCATATATTACTGAGGCATGGTCGTGACCGATAATTTTTTAAAAATATCATTGTGTTATTTGCTTACCATTTTTTGCAGTTCGTCATTAGCCTCTCCTATTCTTTCTCTGTCGTTACTGTCTACAACAAATATGAGGCCCTGAAAAAAGAAAAACAAACGAAAATTCTCAACATTATAAGGTTTATCCTTATCTTCTGTTATCCTCTCTTTGTCATTACCGTCTATGACACATATAAAGGCCCCCAGGAAAGGAAAACAAAGCAAGAAATTTCAGATCATTTGTTGTAGAGAATTACTTTTGCATGGTTATGTAGGTTTTACCTGTGTGTTTGTGAAATAGTGTCTCCACAATGGTCTGATTTTGTCTTGGCCACCAACATCCCAAACAGTAAAGGAGATATTCTTATATTCCACTGTCTCAACATTAAATCCTTCAAAAAACAGAAACAAGAAAACCTGTAAATCCACACAGCATGATTTCGTTAAAGTCACCCCATTTACATGAACCTTTTTCACTGTCAACAACATGCAAGTTTGAAAGTGGGTGGGGATGTGAAGATAAAACAAAAGACATTTAATCAACTTTGAAGTGAAAAGGCACAGTAATGGCAAATTGTCCCATTTCACCTACTTTACAATCTTCTAATTTGCTGATCCTGTTAAAATGTGCTGTGCCATAAAGATACAAGCTTCAGTCAAACCCTTAAAATGTCACCCTGGAGAATGGCTAACTTACCACTCATACAGGTCGAGATTGGTCATAGCATATTACTTTGGTTTTGGTTTTATGATGTCCAATTAAAAACTACTTTAATCCAGCACAAATAACTAATCAATAAGGATTGTTTCAAACGTTTTCACCCTTCAGTTTTGATTTTCTCCACCTTGCACTTAAAAAGCTTCTGCACACATTTCCAGATGAAGACCTTGATTTAAGTGCACATAACCCCAAAATATTTTTTTCGCTAAAATAACTCTTTGCACCTGTTCGAAAAGCATTACGCCTTTTTTTTATGAAATCCCCCTCAGTCTTGATATTTTATAGGCTGTAAAAGTTTCGAAATCTAGCCATCATCTGGTACACGACCAAGCTAGTGAGGGCATGGGTCTATTCTGGATTTGACATCACAAACTGATTTGCATCTCCTTAAGTCTTTGTAAACATGCATGCAAAGCAGTTTGTGACGTCAAATCAAGAATAGACCCATGCCCCTTCTAACTCGGTTGTGCGGCAAATGGAGCTTAGTTTGTCGTAAGTTTTGAAGCCCATAAAAAAGTCAAAAACTGCAAATAATGGCAAAATGTTTTTAAAATAGGTGCTAAGATTTATATTGATGAAATTATGAATATATGAAATTCATATATTTGAACTGCGGAATCAAGAAATAAATGTAAACTACGAGGATCTTCTTTACATTTAAGAGGATCTTCTTTACATTTAAGATTTATATTAGCGTAAAAAATATTTTGGGGTTAGGTGCACCTGGGTAGCATTAATCCGTTTTTGGACAATCTGACCTGGAAATTTTAAAAATGCAACCATCCTTGAGGCACATTCCACTGCAAAAAGTTAGGCATAATTTCCTAGTTGAATGAATTGAAATACTCGTACTGCCCTCTGTGGGGCTAAAGAAGAGTCCCCTCTAATTTGAATTTATCAAATGAGTTAATAAGGCAATTTGGCCACCATAAACAGGGTTCAAAATAAAATCAGAGCTTTCAGCCTGAATTTGACGGCTTTTTTTCTCAAGGCTGATTTTTAGCCGGCTGTCAACAAGTACAAGCACAAGAACAAGCACCTATCCCAAGTATGGAAAATGCTGACAGGCCAAACGCGGCTCATTTGCTCGTGCTAATGTGTTTGTACATTTCTCTTAGCGATGGTCGATTTTTAATTAAGTGCCATTTGCTCATAAGGATGTTCTTAAAATTAGGCAGAGCTGGGTGGTATGTTGTTACGAAAGGCAGATTTTTTTCCGCACTGTCTTTCTTTGTTGAAGTGCCTTCCTTTCATTTGACTGCGAACGTTATTCTTTATTCTTTCTACTAGACTGTTGCGGTAGTCTCTCGCACGGAGTCGTGTTTTGAATTGGGTGCATGGTATTCTCAAAGGAAGGTTTCGCTGAAGAGTTTGTTCTAAGAAGACGTAGGGCTTCACCTTTGATAAACCCTTTTCTAACCCTTGGTGGATGGCAGGAAGAGAAGTGAGTGTACCGGAAGTTTCTGTGGGCTTAAAATGTGAGCGGATATCAAGGATTGCTTGCCTATTAAATTGTTCACCTTTGAAAAGAGTGGTATCCAGGAAGTTTATTTCCTTGTCTGAGATTCAGCCATAAATTTAATTGGGTCGGGTGGTGAATGTTTGCTAGGACAATAAACTCTTCTATCTCCGTTTTGTCAACATTCCACAGCGAGAATAAGTCATCGATGTATCTTTTCCACTCAAGTAGCAGAAGAGTGTAGAACATTTGTACTAATGTTTGACTGAACATGTGGCGTTATGCTAAGCCTGATCAGTGTCTCTCTTTGACCTACATTTATCAGATTTCGCTCTTCGCAACTTATCATTGTTGCGTTCAACGCGGCGATAATGAAACTTGGTCAGTGTGCCTTTAAATTTTCGTCCGACCTCTCTCTTTATGGAGTGTATTTCTGTCTTTTACACTGGAACGCCTTGTCAGGAGTGATGTTTGCTTTTGCAACATAGCACACGTCTCTTGAATATGTGAATTTTTCTGTGTGGTCCTGAAGTTTAACTATCGACGTTTCTGACTGCTTGATTTTTCTATTGAGCATGGAAATCTCGTCGAAGGCAGACTGGCAGGGTTGCTTGCTGGCGTTTGTACAAATTAGATCAGGCCTTTGAAAATAATAAATGCCGCAACAGTGACGCTGATTTTCAGCCGGACGGTTTATTTTCTTTGGTCTCCAGCAAATTTAATTGGACGAGAAGGCAAAAGCACACGAAAAAAGCAACAAGGTGCAAAGTGGAACAGGATCGAAGACGCATTAGTAACAAAGAAATTGTGAGTGAAAATTTGCCCGGTTCCTAAAAGGGAACTGAATTGCTGCGGCACTGCTACCCCGTGTCTGGCCTATTTCCTCAAAAGTCGCGTTGTTCAGTGATCATGTATATAAAAAAAAGAGTGCCGGCAAATAGAGATAGTCGCTAGAACGAAGACTTGATTTACAAGAATCGAGACAATAATTGTTAACCTAACCTAACGTTAACCTAACGTCATCCAAATCACTTTTGGTATGTGTGTAAGTGTTTCACGGCTGCATTACTTACTGATATGAAACGTTTACTATGACGTTCTAGGGACGTTGATTTTGCCGGTCAAGGGATGGGATGTCATCTTTTTCTATTTCTTGGGTGAAAAATCGCCCGCAAGAGTGGCCAAAGTGTCGGCTGTCGCTGGCAGCCGGCTACTATTTTGAACCCTGATAAAGATTTTGAAAAGCTGACTTTTCAAGCGTTAGCCCTTCCTCCAAGCAAATCATTTCCTTTAAGAAAGGTTTAAAGCTAGAACATCAGCTTTTGAATTTCTTTGTGGTGGGTAATTTACCTTATCAACTCAGTTGATTGATGCAGCACCACAGCTTCTTTAGAAACCAAACCCATTCTGTACAATTCCCCCCTGGTCATCCATACAAGTATGAAAATTTTAAAGTCAAGGGCAAGGGCAAGCTGGAATTAAAGTTTTTGTCAAGACCTGCTCTGGCTAAAATCTTGCTCACAGTGGACTTGCCAAAAGCATCCTCAGTACTTACCAATAGTAGGAATGGTTGTGACTACCTCTCCTAGTTTAAGTTTATACAAAATTGTGGTTTTACCAGCTGCATCAAGGCCGACTGTAAACACAAGAATAGAGATTGTCATGTACTAGAAGAAAGAAATGCCACCCCATAAATAATCTGGCTGTCACCATATGCCGGGTCTAGTAATGCCTTTTCTTTGTTGCATTCACTTTTTTGTCAGTTACTTACCACAGACTTCTTGTTTTTGCTCAGCCAAACAAATATGCACTGTAAACTTCCGATTCTGGTCGTGACATCATGTATTTGCAACAACAGGAATTCAGTGTACAGTCATGAATGATGTTTTTCTCCTACTGCAATACCTTAATAATTTTTTCTCAAGACAATTTAATTCCTCATCATCAAAGCGCTGCTAACTTTGTGGTAGCGGTACATGTATTACATAACACAAATGCACAACTAATTTAAGGTCCTCACGTGGGCTCGTATCTGGAGTGACGCTAGTATCTTTTTACCCAGGGGGTGGGGGTTAGGCGGGGGATGACGGCCAGGTCTAATGCCCCCAGGGCTTTTCTTGTTTTACCCAAAAGAAAATAAATGTACCCACTTGCAGTAGCTGCAGAAATGATAACATGTTACTTGAGTTAAGTATCTAAGAATGGAGCAAGTTGTTTGAAAAAAAAGAAAAGAAGAGAAAAGTAGACAGTGAGTGAAAAAATAAAACTTTGAGAATTTTGTTTAATTCATTGTTTGCTTAAGCTTACTTACACTGGCATAAAACACTTAAGGCATTCGAACAAAATCGACAAACGAGGAAAGCAAATGCATCCAGATAATTCTTTTCACATTTTTCTTGCATTCTTGAATGCCTGTTGTGTTTCATGACACTACAGTACATGTTTTGCCTTCTTTATTTGTTAAGTAAAGTAGAGGCGGAAGAATGTTCTTGAGTAATTTAATATCACGGACTGTAAAAATATTACATGCTCAATCATACTGACCATACAGTTACCCACCGGTATACAATCAACTGCTTGAAGAAACATTTACGTTCAAATGGAAACTTATCCAACCATGTTATCATGTCTAAGCTTAAATAACCGAGTTTTGATTTAGCAAAATTTCAAACATCGAAAGAGGTAAAAACGCGAAAATTCACGACGAAATACGAGTGCGTATCACTTGACTGCAAAACTTGAGTATAAAGCTCGTACTAAGTAAGCCGGTCTGATCAGCTGATTTCAAACGAAATGGCAGTTGATCATGAACCCTTAACGACTCTTAAAGACCTGGTGAAAATGCGAGAGAGCAGGCAGACAAAAGGAACTCTAGTTGATGATCCAGGCTTATTTCCCAACTGAAGCAAAAGCTCGGAAATAAGACCGGGCTTAGAAGGAGTTCAAATTGCCGTTTTCTTTAATTTAATAACATGGAGGTTACTTACGAACTTAGAGAAAAATATGATAATCTTACCCATCAAAATCCTCATTTGTTTCTTGCCAAAAAGCCGAGAGAACAGGCTTGACAAAGTGAGACCCATGTTGAGGTATTCTTGCCGAAACTGAGCTAAATATCACGGTAAAATCTTCTATATTCTCGCGTGGTTCAAGTCGACAAGAACTCGGCCACGTCAAGACTTCTCGTGCGCTTGCGTAAGTGACAACTATTTCCGCTAGCACCCAGAGCCCTCGCGTTTCAGTAACAGCGGCGCCAGCGCCATCTTGGAAAATCAACGATCTATTGAAATCAGGGCGCCCTGATTAAAATGGACTAGTAGAATATGCTATGGGTGCATTTATAGGTTGTGTTGGCTCGGCAAGGCTCTTAGATGGGAGATACAATGCGATGAAATTATAAAGAAAACGTTCCTGACTAGTATGCAAAAAAATTAAGTAAATAAATGAAAATTAAAAAAGTAATAATAATAGTAAAAAATCTCAGTTGTTAAAATCTTGGCATTATGTGACAGTGATTATCCACTGTTTCTCTTTTGGAGTTCTTGGAGTGAGAGATGGCGGTCTCTTCAGTTTTCTTGTAGGGCTTCCATTCTTGAGCCTGCGATCTTAACAATGAAAATAAGACAGTATGCGTGGAAGTCCAAACATCTCCTGCGCAGGAGTAGGGTTTTGGTTTGGAGGATCACCGGCAAATATGGCTCTTTCTCGCAACTTTTTACGAGTCCCAAGCAAGGTAAATCCTTTTACACTTTAAATTTTATACTTTAGAATACCTCAAGCGTATTATTTTGGTTTGTTTGTGACAGGGTGTCCTTTCAAAGATTTGTCGGGCTGGTTTTAGCACAACACCTCAGGCTGCTGCGACCGTGAGTAGACATGTCTGCAAATATCAGTGTCATGTGCCGAGGCATTCTAGTCATAGCTGTTTGCGATAGTCCACTGTAATTCTCGTGTTGTTGCATGTAATAATGAGTACTTAAGTACGTATCAAACTAGCTGCTGACCTCTGCCTTTGCTGGATTTTAAATAGTTTTACTTGTTACAATTAAGGCTTTACGAAGGCTACAATTTATATAACAAAGTAATAACTGAAGATTGGATCTAGTGGTAACTCCAAAGATCTTTTGATTATTCTCTCGGGTATGATTCTTTTTTGTTTTTTAATGCGTGCAATAATGCAAATCATCTTTTGTATGTATTAAAGGTAACTTCCAACATAAAGTCAATTACTAATCATTTAATTATTTTCAAGGGGATGACATAGAGGCAGGCGAATTGGCTCTATACATTATTGCTGAACATGATGGCCACCAAACATCAATGTATTATGCACCTGTCAATGTTCAGCCCCAGGGTGGGGGAGACGGGCTATCCCCGGGAAATGATACGAGGTTGTTCCTTGGGAACATACACGGTGCCCCAATTAGTTGACTTTCAGAGAAAAAGTTATTGTGTTGGCTGAAATTTGTCATTCATTAGTCGTCCAGGGGTAGGGAATTTGGCTCTGGCCTCCCTAAAATTGTCAAATTTCCCAGGGGAATAAAGATTCTAAGGGCAATAGGCACACAAATTTAAAATGAGCAATGAGCTAACTTATTATTCCACTCTGTATACATGAAGTACCTCTATTTAATAGAAAAAGACAGTTGATCTGTCTTTTACTATAAATTAAAAGTTGTAGGTTTTCTCAAAGTTGTTGAACTTTGCTGTCAAATAGATGGAACTTAACTGAACTGGACCAGGTTATTTCTTAAATTTTCGTTCGGTACAATGATATTGTTTTCCTTTGCATCAGATGGCAGTTCGAGATGCTATAAATGCAGCTATGGAGGAGGAGATCAAGAGAGATGATCGAGTCTTCTTGTTAGGTGAAGAAGTTGCCATGTATGATGGTGCCTACAAGGTGATTTTAAATGTTGTATGAAATAAGACTCCAGTAAAAAGGGCTAGCTCTCCACAGTTGAATAAAGGTGTTAGTTTCTAAAGAAGCCATGGTGCTGCATCGATGGGGAAGTTAAAGACAAAAATTGGGATTTATCAACTGAGTTAGTAAGGTGTTTACTTTTATTTATTTATTTATTTATTTATTTAAATGAATATTTATACAGGAGCATCCAGTTTAGCATAGCTAGTTTAAATAGAGTCCTGATATAACACAAATTTACAAGCAACATAAATGTACTAGACATAATATTAAACTAAACTAAACCTATGGGTTATAACTACCAATAAAATATCAATGATAGAGAAGGTATTATTCCTTAAGATGGTGTTTAAGCTTAATCTTAAATTCGTTGAACTCCTTTATTTGCCTGATGTTTTGACGACAAGCATTATATGCGCGAGCACTGTGTATTGGTCATTCTAGGTGTGGATCATTCCTAACTAGCCAACACATCATGATCTGTGACCTTTTCCTACATCAGAGCAACACGGAAAGCTGTAAAATATAGAGCAAACCAGCACTCTAAATCCCCTTGGAATCAAGTAGATGCTTTTCATTCAACTGATATTATTGGTGTTTTCATGTAGCCATGTTTCCACGAACAGCATAGCTCCACTATCAATATATAAACCATGTGCAATCCAAAGTTCTGTGATTCGCTGTGATGTGTAGCTAATGCTCAAAACTTCAGCTTTTACTTTTCTTTTTTCTTTTTTACTTTTCTTTTTCACCTTATCATCTCCGCTTAAAGACCCCAATTTTTTTAGCTCACCACAAGTTTCCTTGTAGCCGTATGGTTGACACATCATAGTGGTGTCTAGAACACCATTGGTTTGACTCCTGTCGGTGGCTTAGCATTTTTTTACTGTACCCTCGCAATCATTGGAGGGGCAGGGGGGATGGCAAATTTCTGTTTCCTAAAAATAATCTACTTGTAGTGGCAAAGGTGCAGTGGTGTAGTAGCTCCTACATCAGACTTTCAGTTGAACTTTCAAACAGAAGATCAGAGGGTTGGTACTTCGAGGCTAGGTTGGTCTCTCCACTGTTGTTTTGTTTCCTTAAACAAGAAACTCTTCATTTTGTCTCCTCTCCAGCTGTATAAAATGGGTAATGACAAAAAAAATGCAGGGGAGAACCCTGTATTGGACTGGTGTCCCATCCAGGGGGGAGTAGTGGTGCTCCTAGTCGTGCCATGCTGGGTATCCTGTGAAGGACTGGTGTCCCATCCAGGGGGGAGTAGTGATGCTCCTAGTCATTTTAAGCTGGGTGTCCTGTGATGGACTGGTGTGCCATCCAGGGGGGAGTAGTGATGCTCCTAGTCCTTCACAGGATACCTAGCATGGCACAACTAGGAGCATCACTACTTCCCCTGAATGGGATGTTAGTCCATCACAGGGTACCCAGCATAAAGTGACTGGTGTCCCATCCAGGGGGGAGTGGTGATGCTCCTAGTCATTTCATGCTGGGTGTCCTGTGATGGACTGGTGTGCCATCCAGGGGGGAGTAGTGATGCTCCTAGTTGCATCATGTTGGGTATTCCTGTGATGGACTGGCGTCCCATTGAGGGTATAGAAGTGATGCTCCTAGTCACTTTATGCTGGGTATCTTGTGATAGACTGGTGTCCCATCCGGGGGGGGGAGTAGTGATGCTCCTAGTCTCATCATGCTAGGTATCCTGTGATGGACTGGCTTCCCATCCAGGAGGACAGTAGTACGTGTAATACAACTAACTGCTTTATTTGATAGAAATTGGATCACATGCATGCTGTATAAGCCACCTAGGCCCAAATGGCATTTTTTACTAGTCAATCTGGGAGGCCTTTTCATAAGTTCTAAGTACTGCAGTAGGCATTGCATTTTCTTAGGTCTGTCCTTGTCTTTGTAGGTGAGTCGAGGATTGTGGCAGAAGTTTGGCGACAAGAGAGTTATAGACACACCCATCAGTGAGGTATGCCAGTTCTGTTATGAATACCATGGAATTATGAAATTATACCTCTCTTCCCCCCCCCCCAAAAAGTTTCAGATGTTTCTACTAATCCCAAAAATAATGACTCTCCTGAATGTATCCCTCATCTTCTCCCTGAAAGTCACAGACCCTCAGCGAAAGCAATGGTCTGCAAAATGCTACAAAACTACTATAAATCCACAGTGACAATTGTATTCCTATATGTGCAGGGTATGCGTGGTTCTGTTTCATTTGTTGCCCATTGAAGTACACACCTTTCTCATTGAGTATTGTGTGTGTGGGTGCCGTGGTCAGGTGTAGTGGTTAGAGCATTGGACTTCAGATCTGAAGGTTGGTGGTTTGACGTCCAGTCCTTGCCATTGTGTTGTTTCCTTAGGCAAGAAGCTTTACCCCAAATTGTCTCTCTCCACCCAGGGGTATAAAATGGGTGCAGGCAACATACTGCTGGAGGTAACCCTATGATGGACCTGGCATCCCATCCATGGGGGAGTAGCAATACTTTCAGTTGCTTAATGGTACAGAAACTGGGATAAGCTTCAGCCGTGTGGGCCTCCTTAGCTCATGTGTGACTTTACCTACCTTACCTATTTACTCATTGTAAGGCCTTTATACTTGCAAATAAAGTTCAATAAGAAGGTGTCTTGAGGGTTAAAGTGATACGAACGTTTTTCACAGTTGTAAGTGCTGTATTTACCTTCAGTGAGTTCCTTATCTTCACTGTACTCACATATTTTAGCTGTCCTGCTGAAGAGTAACCTGAAAGTAGCTACAACCCAAAAGTTGTGGCCTTAGGCCTACTCATTCTGAAAGTAATGAGGGATATTACTTTTGGAATTCTACATGTGGTGTGATTGGGTTTGTTCAATGTACACTTAATTGTTTCAGATGGGTTTTGCTGGTATTGCAGTGGGAGCTGCTATGGTGAGTCTGTGTTTTCTTATTTCATTGCAGTTGTACAGAATCTTTGTAGTGTAGAAGCTTCTCTTTAATATGCCCACCCAGTTTACATATCCATCTCATTTTTAAATCCACTTTATTTTGATCAAAACGAAAGCTCCTATAGTCATTTCCTTATGTAAGACCCCTTCAATTCTGTCACCCAGTTAATGCTACCCGATTTTGTGGCCTAATAGGGGTCAGATTAATTGGCCACCCCTTATTTCTTTGGAGTAACTAAATGTACACAAATGCAGTCTCAGATAATAAACTTTAATGAACACTATTTACAAGGCTAAAAATGTAACAGAAAAAACTGAACAAAAACGTTTGTTTTTTCTTTTTACTTTTTAGCCTTGTAAATAGTTTTTTTGTCTTGAGTGAATATTATGGACATAAACTTTTGTGTTTTATTCTTTTCTAGGTTGGTCTTAGACCCATTAGTGAATTGGTGATTTTAAATTTAGGCTATCAAGCACACAAACTAACATGTGTTTTTGTTTTTTTTTCTAGGCTGGACTTAGACCTATCTGTGAATTCATGACATTCAATTTTGCAATGCAGGCTATTGACCAGGTGAGTAAACCTTGATGTGTGTTTCCTGATTTCATGTTGTGAGGAACTGGTGCTTAGCTACATGAGATTAATGCCAAGGTCATGCAACAAATGTTTGAAAGCTTTATTGTGTATTTCATCCCCAACCATGTACTTTTTCATCTTGCTTCCACATGATGTGTTTGTCTGTTTTGACTGATATCTCATAAATATTAATCTTCTTTATTACATGGACTATTTTTGTTAGTTTGAGTCTCAGTGGGGTGGGGGACAGGGGCAGGGGGTTTACATTTCCCACTTCCCACTCCCTTTATCCCATTTCCCACCATCTCCTTGCATTTCTTGATTGCAAAGTATTGTGCAATGTCGTGTAATTTTCCCCTATTCTCTCAGTTCCTGCCTCTTTGGAAATTCTGCTTCCCACCCCCTCTGCTCCCTCCTCCCATACACTACCACCCCCTTTTTTCCTGGGCTCCTGCCCCCCTGTCCTTCTGCATCTCAGATAATCTAGGTTAAGCTGTAGTGCAGTTGCCAGATGATGTGGGCCATGTTGAATGTGAAATTCCACACTGCATGTATTCAGATGCATCACAAGGGTTACCTGCTTGGCTTTCTCCACACCTGGGTGGGCAAGGGCTAATACATTTTTAATACTAACAGACATGCCTTTGCCTTACAGATAATAAATTCTGCAGCTAAAACATTCTACATGTCTGCTGGCCAGGTAAAAAAACACTGTTCAAGCATTAAATCAGAAATAAACTCCTAGGGAACAGATTGAAACAAGTTTTCACAAAAATGGTGGCTTAGGACCCATATATGTGAGACAGGTTTTTATGTACTCTCCACTGCTATTTTTTGTGTCAAATATCGGGGGGTTGGGAGTGCTACAGCCCATCTAGCGAATACAGCTTTGACTGTATGATACATGCAAAAAGAACATTGATCAGAGTACTGTGTGGCACTAAATGTTTGCGGGCTCTAATTTTTGTGGGTTTTTTCGCGATCTGCAAAAATAAGTTCTCGCAAAATAAAATTACTGCAATTTTTTTTTCCGCAAAAATTTACTCCACTGTAGAAATTATATACAAAAATACTGATTTGAAGGAGAAAATGCTGTAGATAACTTGGTGGATAATGCATCAAGTGGTACTCTAGGTATTGTCGATCCATTGTAAAAGAGTGACACAGATGAATCTGTTTTACATTTGCATGTTGTTTTATCCATCTTTCTTTTGCATGTACTCAAATAAAAAACAAAATTGTTATCAGTTCTACTGATTTGAACGTGACTTTCAGAAAATCGCAAAAATTAATTCCCAGAAAGAAAAACCAGACTTTTCCAATCGCAAAAATTAGTTCCCGCAAAACAAAACAAAAATTGCCAATTCGCAAAATTAAACTCCCACAAAAATTTAGTGCCACGTGGTACTTGCTTGTGCATTGTATGAATACTTATAAAGAATGATACTAGAATGGTTGGTGACACAGGAAGTAAAGTTGAATAAATCACGAAAGGACTTAATCATTTGCTTCACTCGTAGGTTCCTGTCCCCATTGTATTTAGAGGTCCAAATGGTGCTGCAGCAGGAGTGGCTGCTCAGCATTCACAGTGTTATGCTGCATGGTACGGTCACTGCCCAGGTCTGAAGGTTAGCATTCAGTCAACACTTATCTTGCAGTGGGAGTTGTATTGCTTGGTCACCAAATTTGAGTTGCATGCTGCCTTCAGTGGGAGAAAACTAACGTCTTGTGAAACTTGTATCTATCACAAATACTGTCAAACAGTGACAGTGTTGAATTAAATTTGGTTTGCAGTGCATGAGTGGAGCTGGATAATGTTGTGTGATACAGTGTACAGCTCACATATTATTAGGGAAGTGGTCAAAACTATTGTACATAGACAGGACCCACCATTCCACGGAAAGACTGGTGGTGTCTGTTCCTAATCCCCTCTCCCCACCATAAAAAATGGTGTCCAGAAAAAATTGGTGTCTCTTCTGAATAGCCCCCTGTCTATCACTAGTGGAAAATAGGTACAAGACTTAAATGTCTTTGTGCAGTTTGCCTTAAAATGCAAGATTCATGCACACAAAAGATGAAAGTCTTGTCTCAAATTTTCAGGCTTAAAATATGTGTCTATCAGGCTCATAAGATGGGTGGTGTTTGTATAGCCCCCCCCCCCCCCACCCTTAGTCAAGGTGGGTCTCCCTTGAGTTCACTTGTTTTGACGGCATCCCTTTCGTTATGTGTAAGTCTGATCTTGTTTGTTTTAGGTGGTCTCTCCATATTCAGCTGAAGATGCAAAAGGTTTGCTCAAGTCAGCTGTCAGAGACTCTGATCCAGGTACAATTTTACATGTGCCACATACAGTTAAGTTGTAAACTTTTAACATTTGGTGGAACGGTGTTACCAAACATTGTGGGCCGGTTATTTAAACAAAGTTTAGACGAGGGTTATCAAAACCATGGTCGAAATCGATTTCAATCTGAGATATCCAAATGTGTAAGCCTTCTTTACCACAATATGTAACATGCCTGCTTTACATTAATTATTAATGTAAAGCAGGCATGTAGCACAGACTACAAGAATGTTTATTTCCTACAAATAACCCACTTTCAAACAGATTTAGAGGTTTATTTGTTGCCTTAAACCACAGTCTAAGTTAGACTTCATTTAAATAATCGGCCCTGTAGCTACAACAATACCTTTATGACAGGACACCACAGGCACTTTGGTTTAGTGATGGTAGTTCTACCACAATGATAGCTCTACTGAAACAGACAAATATTTGTAAAAATGGTGATAACTCTAATGGAAACATGGAAAAAGAAAACTTTTTTTCTAGTTTCCTTTCTCAGCCACCCACTTAGAGATACAATATGTTCAGTTCGTGAAGAATTGCCTCTTCTCTGTGGTGAAATTCAGTTGTCTTTTCGAAGAATTTCAACTGTTGTTTTTTGATTGGTGTCCACCAAAACCCAACTTTCCTTACGTAGAGAGAGGTGTGCTGGCTTGGGTAACCATGGCCAACTGTTTAATTTGGCAGCCTCATCATTATGGCCACTAAATTCTGGTGCAAAGAAAAGCACAAACAACCATGCATACACCATGCATAAGCTATTCACAGAGGATCCGTCCCCTTTTAACAAGCCCTTATGGCTTCTAATAATAATATTATAATATTATTGAAAGCACTTGCAGTCATTTTTACTGAAAAACTTCTTTAACTCTGCCCTAAAGGTGATGAAAATGAAATTTCTCTTTACAATGTATATCATCACTTATTCAAACATTCAAGTGATGAGAATAATGGAAGTAATCACCAAGGATAAAATGCCTTGATATTTAGACAAATTCTCCTCACTAGTTCCAGAAGAAATGTATGGAGAACAGTAAGGAGAATAATATGCGTTTTCATTTGAGGGCTTAAAGAGTCCATCCAGTCACCCCGTCATTACAGCCAGATTTTGTGTTACATGTTTGTGGCCCTGTAGCTGTTGTATATTAATGGTGTTCCCCTGTATAAACTGAAGATGCTGTGTTGATACATTTCCTGTCTCCATTGCAGTGGTGGTTCTAGAAAATGAAGTTATGTATGGTGTACAGTTTGAAATGTCTGAGGAAGCCATGAGTCCAGATTTTTTATTACCCCTTGGTAAAGCCAAGATTGAAAGAGCCGGTGAGTTTTGTGTTCCTTTGACATGTACAAAGGCCATTTGCAGCTGAGGTCATGTGACCTACATGTGTACACTTCTATTAATATTATGGAATGCAACTAAACACTAGTCAGAAAAAATGTTGGTTAATTTTAAGCTTGGTAAAGAAATAATAAAGTTGTAACACTCAGCAGGATACAAGCTTGGGGCCAAAAAACAATCTGAGTCAGTTGGTTGTTCTTTTCACTGGCCTACTGGGTAACTTGTGACAAGTTAGGTCATATTTCCTAATTTCATTGTCACTCATAAAATCTCACTCTTGTATGTTGACCGGTGTCCTTAAAGTCAACAGCCTATTTTCCACTTTTTGTCTTCTTTAAGTTGTATACCATGATTTCAGTGGGGAATTCAATATATCGTGATAAGCATCCAAGGCACATGGAGTTGTGGGGTAATGGTCATCTTGCAAGACTTTCAATTCAACTTTCGATTAGGTCATAAGAGGTTTGGTGGTTGGAGGCATGGTCTCTGCATTGCATCATGTTGTTTCCTTAGATAAGAAACTTTACTGAGCCACAGTCTCTCTCCACCCAGGTGTATAATTGGGTATCAGAAAACTGCTAAGGGAACTTAGCAGAAAAGATGGGGTAATCAGTCAGTGGACTGGGGCAAGTAGTGATTCTCCTAGTGGCTTTATGCTGGGTATCCTGTGATGGACTCACATCCCATCTAGCGGGGAGTAGTAATACTCCTAGTCACTTTGTGCTGGGGATCCTGTGATGGACTAGCATCCCATCCAGGGGAATAGTGATGCTCCTAGTCACTTTATTGTGGGTATCCTGTGATGGACTAGCATCCCATCCAGGGGGGAGTAGTGATGCTCCTAGTCACTTTATGCTGGGTATCCTGTGATGGACTAGCATCCCATCCAGGGGAAGTAGTGATGCTCCTAGTCACTTTATGCTGGGTATCCTGTGATGGACTAGCATTCCATCCAGGGGAAGTAGTGATGCTCCTAGTCACTTTATGCTGGGTATCCTGTGATGGACTAGCATCCCATCCAGGGGAAGTAGTGATGCTCCTAGTCACTTTATGCTGGGTACCCTGTGATGGACTAGCATCCCATCCAGGGGGAGTAGTGATGCTCCTAGTCACTTTATGCTGGGTATCCTGTGATGGACTAGCATTCATCCAGGGGAAGCAGTGATGCTCCTAGTCACTTTATGCTGGGTATCCTGTGATGGACTCACATCCCATCTAGCGGGGAGTAGTAATACTCCTAGTCACTTTGTGCTGGGTATCCTGTGATGGACTAGCATCCCATCCAGGGGAATAGTGATGCTCCTAGTCACTTTATTGTGGGTATCCTGTGATGGACTAGCATCCCATCCAGGGGAAGTAGTGATGCTCCTAGTCACTTTATGCTGGGTATCCTGTGATGGACTAGCATTCCATCCAGGGGAAGTAGTGATGCTCCTAGTCACTTTATGCTGGGTATCCTGTGATGGACTAGCATCCCATCCAGGGTGGCGTAGTGATGCTCCTAGTCACTTTATGCTGGGTATCCTGTGATGGACTAGCATCCCATCCAGGGGAAGTAGTGATGCTCCTAGTCACTTTATGCTGGGTATCCTGTGATGGACTAGCATTCCATCCAGGGGAAGTAGTGATGCTCCTAGTCACTTTATGCTGGGTATCCTGTAATGGACTCACATCCCATCTAGCGGGGAGTAGTAATACTCCTAGTCACTTTGTGCTGGGTATCCTGTGATGGACTAGCATCCCATCCAGGGGAAGTAGTGATGCTCCTAGTCACTTTATGCTGGGTATCCTGTGATGGACTAGCATTCCATCCAGGGGAAGTAGTGATGCTCCTAGTCACTTTATGCTGGGTATCCTGTGATGGACTCACATCCCATCTAGCGGGGAGTAGTAATACTCCTAGTCACTTTGTGCTGGGTATCCTGTGATGGACTAGCATCCCATCCAGGGGAAGTAGTGATGCTCCTAGTCACTTTATGCTGGGTATCCTGTGATGGACTAGCATCCCATCCAGGGGGAGTAGTGATGCTCCTAGTGGCTTTATGCTGGGTACCCTGTGATGGACTAGCATCCCATCCAGGGGGGAGTAGTGATGCTCCTAGTGGCTTTATGCTGGGTACCCTGTGATGGACTAGCATTCCATCCAGGGGGAGAAGTGATGCTCCTAGTCACTTTATGCTGGGTATCCTGTGATGGACTAGCATCCCATCCAGGGGGGAGTAGTGATGCTCCTAGTGGCTTTATGCTGGGTACCCTGTGATGGACTGGCATCCTTTCCAGGGGGGAGTAGTGATGCTCCTAGTGGCTTTATGCTGGGTACCCTGTGATGGACTAGCATTCCATCCAGGGGGGAGTAGTGATGCTCCTAGTCACTTTATGCTGGGTATCCTGTGATGGACTTGCATTCCATCCAGGGGGAGTAGTGATGCTCCTAGTCACTTTATGCTGGGTACCCTGTGATGGACTAGCATTCCATCCAGGGGGGAGTAGTGATGCTCCTAGTCACTTTATGCTGGGTAATCTGTGATAAACTAGCATCCCATCCAGGGGAAGTAGTGATGCTCCTAGTCACTTAATGCTGGGTAATCTGTGATAAACTAGCATCCCATCTAGCGGGCAGTAGTAATACCTCTGGTCACTTTATGCTGGGTATCCTGTGATGGACTAGCGGGTAGCAGTGCTGCTCCTAGTCATTTCATGCTATGGAATGCTAGCCTTGATGAGCCTAATAGGTGGACCAATGCAGCTGACTGGGCACAAGTCTCAGTTAATCTTTTTTACCAGTTAAAACATACTGTACTAAATAGAAAAAAAAATTTTTCTGGTTTCTTTGTGCTGTAGGAAATAATCCATACTAAATTTGTTTTTTTTTTTCTGTTTTCTTGGTGCTGTAGGAAATCACATCACCATAGTAGCACACTCAAGATCTGTTCAAATTGCTTTGGATGCTGCTAAGCAGTTAGAAGCAGAAGGCGTTGACTGTGAGGTTTGTGCAGAATGTTATGGGTTAACAACTGTTAATTTGCTGTGGTCACATCTTAGCGTGAACTAACAGTGAAGTGACACATCTGGTCATAGCGTGAAAAAGTAGTAGTTGGAGAATTTGATTAAGCATCAAGACATTTTATCTTTGGTGTTTACCGGCACATTACCGTCATGATCTGTATGATTAATCAAGTATTGATACTGCGAGGAGAGCTTGGATGCTTGTCACTGTTGGGGCTTCAGTTTGAAGGTGCAATTAATAGACGTAAGGTGTGTGCTTGAAGTGCTTTGGATGGTAGTGAAGTTTGAATGAAACCCAAAATGTCTTAGCCACGTCTAATAGTAATATATATTTTTTCTGTTGAAGTAAAATCAATTGCATGTCTGTTAACCGAACTTATTTCTGTTTGACAGTTATAGGTAAAGGGAAAGTTTGGGAAAGGCACATTAGACTTTAATTAAACATTTGAAATCAAGTCTTGATCGGTTGATGCCCTCTTGGATCTTATACGTAGATGCAACCAGCAATATTGCATTCCCTTAATATTGCAAAGAGGAATGAAACCTTAGTTATCTTGCGTGATTTCAACACCATAAACGTCTTTCTTGGCTGCCATTATTAATAACTACAGTCCTTGAAAGATGTGGCGTCCAAATCTCTTTTAACTCAATCGTGATATTTGCTTTTTATTATCAGGTAATCAACCTTCGTACCATTCGTCCAATGGACACAGAATGCATCGAAAACTCCGTCAAAAAAACAAATCATCTTATTACTATTGAGGGAGGCTGGCCTCACTTTGGTGTTGGGGCGGAGATTGCTGCTTCTGTTATGGAAGGTGCGCACCGCAAACTTGGTTCAGTATTCTCCGGTATCTCAAATTCCAGCTACCTCGAATACCCCGCTTTCTCGATTTCCCCGGTATCTCGAACGTCATCAACCTGGAACACCCCGCTATCCCGAACGCTAGTTGCCCCGCATACACCGGTATCTCGAACGCCTGCTACCTCAGATACCCTGCTATGTTGAAGACCAGCGACCTCGAATTATATTTCGAACTGAAACCAGTTTCCTTTACAGAGTGTATGCATTATTTTCGTTATCTCGAACTGTTGTCAGGCTATCTCGAACAATTTTCTGTTTCCCTGTTCCCGGTATGGTCCCTGTCCACCCTTGCAGGAGTGAATGCGATTGAAAACTCTTCGAAAACGTAGATTTTCAAAAACGCTGTCCAAAGTGGAGATTGTTGTAAGCGGGTGTTATTGTTGACGTGTGGACGGCAAAAACAGACAAAAGTGGAAATTTAATATACGGTTTAGTCCACACAGACGAAAACGACGAAGTTACATCGTTCGACAAACCTCTAAAAAGAAGTGTACCTTTTCAGCCCCTTTCGTTAACTCACGTGGGGCGTATAAAAAATCTCCTTTTTGAATAAAAAGGATTGCAAACGGATATGCGTGAACAAGGCCTTAAAATAGAGAAGTTTTTAATTGAATATCGAAAGTAATGTAGAGTTTGTTGCTTTACCTCGCTATCTGATTGGTAAAAAAAGTTGGCGTCACTTTCTCAACCAATGAGACGTAAAACCAAAACCAGTCGTGACTTGCTCGCACGCGTTTTCCCGCGCTTAGCGCTAATTACTTGCATTTGTGTTTTGTTCCTGTTGTGATTGGTCAGAGTAATTAGGGCCTGTTTACATGGAAGTAGGGGACCCCAGGTAGGTGAGGTACCACGGCTAGGCGAGGTCCCGGGCCTTTCCAAATAATCTCTCCTTTTTCCTTTACTGTGTTTACATGAGAAGTGGGGTACCCCACCGAGGCGGATTGCCCGGTCAGCTGGGGTAGGGGATCTCACCCAGCCGGGGTGACTTTTCTCCATGTAAACGCTTGAGGTGGGGTACTCCGGCTAGCTGGGGTGAGGTTCATCCGGGGTTTTAAAGTTCAAATTTGCGTGCCAATTCCCGCCAAAACAACATTGCTGCCAACAAGTATCGTCCTGGTTCAATTTTTTGTCGAGTTTATCTTCCTAATAACAAACCAAGGCACAAATAGCGATGATAGTGGGTAGATGATTGCACTAATCGCAAGAACACATCTTTGCTCGCCATTTTGTCTGTTTACGTACTTAGCAGCCGCGCCACAGCATTTCAGGACCTCACTTCAGCACCTTGGGGTTGTACAGATTGCACGTAAAGGCGACGATTTTACGACCGCGGTTGAGCGGGGTACCTCAGCTACCTGGGGTCCCCCGCTTCCATGTAAACAGGCCCTAACTGTCGTTTTGGTTCCACGACACTCGTTTGGAAATCGCTGTAAAAGCGTACACTGATAACTGTTTTAACAACTGACTACTGTTTGTTTGCTTTCTAGGCGATGCATTTGACTACCTTGACGCTCCAATATTCCGAGTCACGGGGGCAGATATCCCTATGCCTTATGCTCAACTGTTAGAATCAAACTCTGTACCTCAAGTGCAAAATGCTGTCCTTACTGTGAAAAAATGCCTCAATCTAGCTTAACGAGACTCCAACTATCAAGAATAGAATCAGATTAATTAGGTCTTAGATGTAAATTGATGCTAATGAAATACGTTTTTATAGTGACTGGGCAGAAACTGCTGCGTATATTATAAACAATGCACGTATCTATAATCTCTGAAGATCTCTGTGCGTCTTTTTTGTCTGATCTTTGGTTGAGAGCAGATTCTGCAAATGGTGAAAAAAGTCTTGGATCAGTCTCTCTCTATCCTCAAGGATTTATCGCGTAACGATAAGCGCGCCCGTTTTTCTCCACTGGATTGTTTATCCTGAGCTAAAAGAGGGACTGGTCATAATAAGCTCCAAAGTACGTGTATTGGTAGCTTAAAGGAGATACTTAGACTATAGGTGCGCGGTTGATTGAACTAGGGCAAGGTTGAAGTGAACTTAAAAGGCACCTTTAACTTTTGTCTGGGTGATAGTGCGACTCTTGTTTTGTAATGTTCGATGACATTGAAGACCACGTTTGTTAAATTACATGAAAGGACCAACGTAAACTGCAAAGAAATGGAACAACTTTGCCTTTGTTCATCTGCTTTATTGGTCGTTAAGTTTTCCATTGTAAAACTGGTCGCAAACTATTTGTAAATGGTTCCACATCTTTACACACAAAGACGACCTATACATACTTAGGAACGATCCTTATTCTGGTGTGGTATTTAACGCAAGACTGTCTATCTTTGGGATTATTTTTAAAATCGTGTGGGATATATATTTTATCAGAAGCACATCACGGAATAACTTCTGATCATATAAAACCGTATGCTATTGTAGGCCAGTTATTAAACGGTTTATTAAATTTGATTATATAACGTGTGCTTTGATTGGTTGCTGTGACGTCAGGTAACACTCTGTTTGGCCTCATTCTATAAAATCTCTAAACCAGTTAGAAAACGGCAGTTTTGCGATTTCATAACCAGGTGCAAACTCTTGAAGTAGTTAAGGGGAATTCGAAAGTACTTTAAAAGGTAGACATCGGTCTGTTCTTCCAGACTACCTGGAGTGCTCGCATCTAGTTACAGATGCATGTGTGCCAATTTTTTTTTATGGTTGTTGATCATTTCACTCTCGAGTGCAAAAGTGCGGATCGGATAAAAATACCGATCTATTATATACTTTTTTGAAAGCAACGAGAAGCAAACGGTTCCCTAGAAAAGTACTGTTTAACAGCTTTCATTTTGACTATTACGCGATGGGATTTCAAAAGTGGAATCACATAATTATGAACCAGCATCTGTCTTTGGGAGTGAAAGAGCATTTGTACAACTGTGATGTGTAAACTTACATGGTATTTGTAAGGTCGTCTCCAATTGTGCAAATCAATATTGTAGCTGTAGATCTGTGCTAACCGATGTGTGTTGGATGGACATGCAGTTTAAGGGAATTGTAAGGTAATGAAAATTATCGTAATAAAGTACATGATTTAATATACACGCAGTGTGCGGTTAGTGCTCTACCTCAATGTGTTCCGGCTTGGAGGACCAAATCGAATCTAGAGTCACCGCCAAGGCAAACGCTGCATATAGGAGGCTTCGTTTGTCAGTGTGGAATGACGAAAAGGCGGGCCTGTCCAGCCTCCTCTACTCATGTGAGACTTGCACAAGCTCTCATTGGTATCAGCCACGCACAAACACCACACTGCTAGTCTCTCACTTTAAGACCCAATAGTGATCAGCACAGGTGTTGAGAATTTAGAGAATGATCACCAGGGATGAACTCTTTCGATATTTGAACAACTTCTCCCAACTAGCACTTCAACAAATGTACGGCGACCAGTAAGGGGAATTGACATGCTGACACTTGGCATTAAAGGGTTAAGTAGACACTCGCTCGTAGTTCGAGCCACAAACACTTTTTAGCCTTCCATATAAAGGACACCTCTTTGCAAGCAAGGGAGAGGGCTAGTTTCCAAATAAACTGGAGCTGCATCGGTGGATGGGGAAGTGAAACCGTGGAACATTTGGATTTATCAGCTGAGCTGATAAGGTAAACTGGCCACCGCAGAGAAATTGAAAACTGACGTTTCGAGCGTTACCCCATCCGGTCAGAGCCATTCAAGAAATTGTAGGTTGTACTTGGTTCATATCGGAGAACGGTGGGACCATATACAGTTACGGTAAACAGTGGAATTACCCTATTTGCAGGAACATGGCAATGTACAAAATAAGACTAAAATTAGTTAAATAGAAAAACGTTTGTCGATATCGTGGGAATTAAGTGTGTCGATTTGAGAAGTGTGTTTGCCGTAGATTTTGACGGCTTTCTGTATTTATACCCTGATGTTGGGAAAGGCCGCAGACCGTCAATGCCACGAGTGATCAGGGAAATTGAAGTGTCGGGCGACTGGCTGACCGAAACAACAGCACATTCACCGCAATTTTAAATCTTCCCGCTGAGCCTGAGGGAAAAAACCTGCGGTCATTTTTCAGTCCATTTTTGAAAAGTTCGCCTTTTTCTTCTTTCATATTCCAATATTTCATATTTCATATTCTATTCATTCATTTAACAATTCTCGCCGTTCCGATTCTGCCTATTCTCATTCCAGAAGAGGCTAAGCCGAAAACGCACCCCAAGCCGCGAGAGGCAACGGCCCCAAGGAAAGCGTTATTTGATGCTGAATTTTTGCGGAAGTCGTCATTATTTTTAACCTGGTATGTCAATTGATAATCATTCTAATGTGCCAATCAATTCGAAACTTCAACATCCCCCCTGGGCATACCCCGGGTATTTGACTGTGCATCGTGCCCGAGGAGGGGGGAATTTGAACCGGATATATCTCTTATTCTGACGTGTACGCCAGTGAATTTTTTCGGTTTTTGCAGGGTTTGACGGATTTAAAAGATAGAATTTCACCTTTGTTAGTGAATAACTCTTTCAGAAGGGGCTTTAAAAGAAGTTTGAAGGTGTCATTACGGCATATCTCTTCCTGAAAAGCGTGTTAAGTGTTTGATTGAAGACGAAATTTGTCTTCGAGGAGAGGTATTTCAGTACTAATTGGTGGGCATTTGAACGGCTTTTTTGCCCCGAGGGGATCGAATTTGAACAAGCCAATCTTCAAAAGTTCAATTGCCCGGGGGGTTACCCGGGGGAGGATGTTGAACTTTCGAATTGATGAGCGCGTAAATCGTCCGTTTCCCTTTACCAGAATAGTGACTTGAATAGTGACTTGAAGGCAAACTTGTATATACTGTTTTGGGGGATGACCCTTCATCAGTTTGTTCCCTCGTCGGTTAATTGTTTTGTTTATTAATTGATTAACTAATTAATTAATTTTTTGATTGGTGGGAGGGGGGGGGGGGGGCGCAGGGGGTCACATAAAGCTCCTGGGATGTTAGCCCCGAGCAACCCAGTGAGGATTACCCCCTGTAGACTCTGGATCATCTTACAAAAATACGCAGTCACGTGAAATGCAGCCGGCCACTAACAGTAAAATGGCGTTGATTGTATTTCGCACAGCGGTCCTGGTTTTGCTTTCGTTTTGCACTATAATCAGTGCAGACACTCCTGCTAACTGCACATACGAGGAGATAAGAGGAGCATGGCTGTTTTCAGTTGGAGAAGGAGGAAAAGATAACACGATCGACTGCTCCAAGGACTTCAAAGTTGTGTCGGAAGTTCAAGTTGATCTGTTGTTTCCTGACAATGCAATGGACAGCGACGGCAATGTTGGCTTCTGGACCATGATCTACAATCAAGGATTTGAAGTGCAGATAAATGGGAAGAAATATTTTGCGTTTTCTGCCTACCAGAAAAGTGGAAAAAAAGTTGTGAGCTTGTGCGACCAAACGTTGAATGGCTGGAGTCATGACGCTGCGAAATACAAACCGGGCAACTGGGCTTGCTATAAAGGTAAGCTTAAATGATTAATCTGCCTGGGTTTAGGAGTTGATCAGTCGCAATCGCCCTCAACCAAAAATCTTCTCAGCTCAGTGAGGATATTTCAGGGTGTGTAAGTGAGATACTGCGGCAAAGATCTGTTGTGGGGGGGCGGGGGGGGAATGCGGGTCCCCAACTCTTGACATCCGGCGGAAAAACAAGACAAAAGACCCCAAAACAGTAACCTTATCCTTTCCCTAATCCCCAATTGGTCCAAATGAGGTGTTCCCTTCCCGTACTCCTCCCTTTCTAGACAGGAGATCAATAAGCAAGCAAATGAAGCAATGACCTCTGTTCTGAAAACCATTTGAGGGCTAGTCTGATGAAGTAACTGGCAAGTACAGTGTAAGCATTCTTATAGCAATTTCTTTTGTTGCTGGCAAATTTTATCTAGATAAATGAATGCAATAACTTCACTTTAATAAGACAACTTCCCAGGATTCAAAAAGAAACTGACTACTATACAGTGTGTTGCCCAGTTTTCGTACACTTTAGTTTGTAATCGCTATATCGTTTCGTCAGTGAGACGGAAATTTCTGAAATTTCTTTTACAGATACCCCATTTACTTACCTTCAATATATAAAACGATTGGCCCCTTGATCGACGTATGTTCAAAATTATGCCATTTTCCCCAAAACTCCTAAGTTGCCCAGTCTTCGTACACCTGGCCCAGTTTTCGTACATCGACAAAACAACATTTCTCCACAAAAACGCTCGACGCAAACTGATGTGTCAGCTACCCTGCTGAGTGCTTATCGTGTTTTCTCTTCGATTTGTGAATAAATATCGGCTTAGCGACCAATCATTTGGTGTACAAAGCAAATGGTTATTCGGGGGGTGGATGTTTAATCGATCCTGCAGTGTTGATTTTTTTGTCCCTCACTTTTGGGCGGCTTTTCTTACGCTCAATCTACTGTCTCGTACGTCATTTACTGCCTTGGTAAAGGTAGTTGACAGGTTACTATTCTGCGTATTACAACTGTTAAGAAAAGGCCTGTATAAGATTCCCGTTTTCCTTCCGTTTTGCTTACGCCTTCAGAATAGCATACGCTTTACTTCCGTTTCTGCTTACGCTTGCTTTTCTTACCTACTTTTGTAAATGTTTATTAGAATCGCAACGGAGTGAAAAAAATGGGTAAAACCGGTAAACTAACGATATTTCAAGGTGTATGTCAACATTTCTATGCATAGACATCTACCTTAGTTAATTATTTAACGATTTAGATTGATTGCGTGGGATTGAGTTTATTAAATATTCGTGAACTTTGCATGACCTGGATGTAAAGCGTCGCTGTTATACCACAACAAACACATGTAGTGTATCATACTTTGCAAGGATTGTTGTGTAATCTTTGCTGCACTTGCGACTTGTTAGTTTTCGAACAGTTAAGTTTAAAATTCAGTTCTTTAACTTATTTAAAAATAGGTTTTGAGAAAGGCGCAGCTAAGTGTACGAAAACTGGCACAGTAGGTCGAAATGTATGCGAAGGTTCTCACCGCTAAAATTCAGGAGCAGTTAAATTTAAGCTGGCATTGAAAGTTTTTCCATTCACTTTCATCTTTTATCTATCATCTGTCCAAAAATTATGAAATTCCTTGCAAAATTACCAACAAAACGGGCTGTTTGTTAATCTACAATACCTTTACTGTGCAGTGAAAAGTGCACATATTAGCCGCTAAACTTTTACTCACCTCCAAAGAAATTGTCCGCCCTGACCGGCTTCTTCGTCAAAAAGCCCGGCAAAACCGGCAATTTATAGCTGAAATGTTTCTTTTACTTTTGGAATTCTTCGGTTGACGAAGATTTAAATGACCAACGAAAATAATCAAATAAAGTTCTTTTTGTACGAAAACTGGGCCCGTACGAAAACTGGGCAACATACTGTATGCCACTGCTACTCTAGTGTATACAGTATTATTATAAGTATTAATAATTCTAAAAACTAATATAAAAGTTAAATACTTCCTGATGTACTGCAAACCTGCTTTGCATTGTTGCCATGTAAATCACTAGAAGAATAATTTGTTTGCAGCCAGCGCTGAAGGGTCCGTGGGTGTTTACTTGCTGCAGCTCAAAGGGAAGGCTATTGCAAAGAACTGCCCAGAGTAACTGATACTATTTTTCATAAAATTTGTATCATGGAGCAGAAGAATAGCAAGTTTGCCACATGTGTCTCTAAGAAATGAATTGGAGACACTGCAACTGCCTTGCCTGTCAATATTTCTCCAAACAAGTTTTCTGATAAGAGGTCGGTAATTAATGTGTCATAGCTTGAGTATAATAGGATATGTGCCGATACAATGTGGGAGTTTTTGAAGGTTGCTTGGCAGAGTTTTGTTGCAGTTTCCCCAGTTAACACTTCAGGATGAACGTTTGATTTTCTTCAATGTAATTGTTTGGTAAAGTTGAGTTTGCACCTGTCAGAGAGTAGGGGGCATCCAACGGTTCATTTTGGGGAATATCTGTTCAGAAGGCCTAAAATTGCCTGAGATTTTCGTATTTAATTGCAGTGAAAGCTAGAAATTTCTTTGGCGAACATCATGTTGGACTTTCATAACAAGAGGACTTATTTCTTCCTATTGTTTTTGGAGGGACAAATATGTCATTTAGAGTACAAAATAAGGTCAGCTAGCATTTTTGGAGAGCCATCAGCAGCTCGGAATTTCGGTGGATAAGGATTCCGTTTCCTAACATTTTCTGTGGCCCAAATTTTCAGCTAGAGAATCCAAACAGATCAATCTTTATTAGTGAAGAAATTGGTAATTGATCCTGTCATATTGAATCAAAACAAATCAGGTTTCATCTTTCACAGGATCCAAAATTTATGTAACCACAACCTTTCGACTCTGTCGCGGAATCTTTATCAAATGATGGAGTTTGACGTTTTGTCATGTCATTTAGGGTGGTGAAACACGCGACAAACGTCCCCGTAGATCACCAGGAGCTCGTATCCGTTGTCTCGATTCATTTTGGGGGCCTGGCAGTGTATTTCAATCATGGCCTCTCTTATTCTTCTCTTGAGAGCGTCATTTTCCCTTGCAATGATCAAGGAGGAAGAGAAGTCAAGGGTGTACCCCAATCTTTATTAGCTTGCACAAATATTCCTTTAGAAAGCTCTAAAACAATCTAAGAATGCGGAAAATGATATTTCAAGTATTTTGCCAAAATTTTCTTCTTGGGTGAGAGAGGGGTGGGGTAGGGGCTGGTGAGGGACTGCAATTGCAGTCTTTTTTTTTTTTGCTGGTGCTTCTCTGAAATTATGCGCTTTGGTTTCCTTCCTTAGGAAAAAAGCTTTCCAAGGTTCCTCCTAAAGAACAAAAATTGAGAGAGTTGACAGAACTTAAAAACCAGAAGTTTGTCTTCAGTCAGAAGTTTATTGATCAAGTAAACAGTGCTCAGAGTTCATGGAAAGCTGCTGTATATGAGGAGTATAATGGGATGTCTGTGGCGCAGTTGATGTCCCGTGCCGGTGGTCCCAAGAGGTTCCAGTTTCCTCAGGCAAGGTTGGTTAGAGTCTTGTAATTGTCTTCTTGTCTAATAAGTATTAAGAGTTTATTTTCTAAGTCTTTATACAGTGTTAAGTAATATTTATTTATTGTTGTGTTAATTTGCATATACAGTGATGGAGAAGTGCAAAGTTTTACTGGTTTGAAATCCAGTTTTTTTTTTTCAGGAGAGGTAGAGTTCAAAAGAGTCTATAATTTAGTGCCTTTGTTGGTGAAATCTGATGACCTGAAAAGGCACATTTCATGCATTTGCATGTCACTCATCAATATTTGCATTGATATCTCAATAACTGCCTCTCTGCCAGTGGCTTATGAAATATAGTAAACTAAAATGTATTTCCATTCATACTGCCCGACATGGGCAATCCATAAAAATCGATATCGGAAAACCGCTCGATAAATCGATAACTATCGATATCAATCACATAAACGTTATCAATTGTATCGATCAATCGATAAAAATCGATACTCACAACTCTTCTGGTAATTAATCGATTTTATTGATTTTATCGATGGATGTTGATCGCACATGTCTTTAATTTCTGATGTTGATTTTGCTTTTAAAAGACGTTTAATCGCAGTAAAATGATTGCGGTGGCTTTGTTCACATATTTTGTATTTCAGTAAATGTGGTTTATTAAGCTGGCTGGATAACTGTGCTGTATCGATGCAAGTATCTGCAAAAGTGACATCTCGCCTATTTACCTATCTAAGCAACCGCCAAGGAAAACGTTTTGAGTGGAAGCGACGGCAATCTTTTGTTTAACCCGATAGAGCTGGTTATAGAGGTTGTCGTTATTATTAAAGCTCACATATTTCGACACAAAAAATGTTACCGAAAAAATCGATAATTTTCGATAAAATCGATAAAACTGATTGAAAAATCAATAATTATCGATTTCTCACAACAAATCTGTTTATAGATTTTTATCGATTTCCCATACAATCAACAAATTTTATTGATTGTTATTGAATGTTATCGATTATCGAGTATCGATTGCCCACGTCGGGATACTGGAAATAATAAAAATATTCAAACATGTTATGTGTATAGATGTGATGTAGGTAATTTGGAAAACATGGAATGCCGGAATGCCGGAATCCCTGGAATCCCGGAATCCTCGGAATAACTACAAAAATTATGAATTAAAAAGTAAATTAATAAAATAAAATTAAATTCATGACGGTTCCAAGCGTTGGCGCCTAAGACGTGCGCAGAATCATTATTACCATGCAAGCATGACCTGCATTAAATAGCGAAATCCTGGTTTTAAAACAGAATTGCACCTTACAGGCATTGCTGGAAGGTTGGAAGGCGGACTTGTTCTTACAAATGAACTGTGGCGGGAGCTTTGGGAAAGGTTTGGGCAAGCAATATTTTGCTAGTTTTTGAGCATCATCAAACCAAACAAAATTGAACACGCACAGTGAAATATACAGCGTGACAATACAACCTCTTAGGACGAGTTGTTTTATTGCCTAATGAAACAATAGATGAATGACCCAAACAATGTCGCTATCCCTAAAAACAACAGTGGATGTGCTTTCAAGGGTCAATCAAAATAGAGGTTTCTGAAAGCTTCGTGACCACTTGGGGCACAGTTGTTATTGTTAAAAAGAGAAATTTTTGTCCAGGTTTACTGTTTTTGTGTATTGTACAAATCCATTGCCACTGACAGCTGTGAAAAAAAAAATTGCCAATCTTTTGACCAGTTTTGAGCCCACGGAACATATTAAGTTATTTTTAAAGCAAAATAATTAAAGGAGAGGGGGCATTTGTTCAATATTTTTATTGGATTCCGAGGATTCCTGCCACGGGATATTAAATAAGAAGGGCGTTTATTCAATAACGTCGCTACATTTTTAAACATTTTTTAATGTTCTCGCCTGGGGCCAGAACATAAAGAAAGAAAAAGTTCTCTCTGCAACCTTATTGTGTTGAGTTAGCAGAGAAGGCTTCAAAATGAGTTTTTATTTTATTGCGTAGCAATAAGATAAAAAACTCCTGTATTCCTGTTGCTGACAAATGTGCAGCGTTTTTTGACCAATTTTTTTCGTGGAGATTTTGGTTGAGCTCGACGTTACCTCGACCGGTTGTGTTGCATTGCTTTGTGTGGCGTTTTGTTGTCTGCTTCGTATTGCGTTGTCTTGTGTTGTGATGTTATGTGTTGTGATCTGTCTCTTACTTGTTGGCTCAAAATTTATCAGTTTTCCTGTTCCTTCATTGCACGACTCGACGCAACAACTAGATGGAAGTACAGTAATGGTTTGAACAGCTCGACCAACTCGACGACTTAATAGGCAAAACTTCCACTGTGTATTCTCCACAGGCAAACACCGTTTTCTCTGTGGAATTTTCGTAATCACGACTACTTTTTTATGTGCCTTCAGTTGCCCTGGTTAAGTTAGCCAAAATTTCATCTCTTTCACTAACGAGCGCGTTTTGGTGACCATTTCATGTGCTAAAAAGAATTGCTACCCTTAAAGGGGCACCGTAAACAATTTTTAGGATTGCAACAAAAAGCTAAGAGATACCGTATATTCCTTTAATTCTGTTAATGTTCTAGAAGCATTTCATGTACGAGAAAAGATATATGAAATATTTTTCAGAACAATCTTCTACCGAAAACCGGACTTGAAAATCACGGTGACAGAGCCCCTCTAAATATGGTGCAAGCTTTAACAAGGCAGCCCTTTACCCAAAAACTTAAAACATACTGTATATTCAATTGCAAAAATTGGTCTACATTTTGAGTAAAGCCAACAAAGTTTACAGACTTGAAAGTTTAATCTTTCGGAAGAATATACTGTTGAGTTGGCTTATAGATGAAAAGAAAATAGTGAAAGAGTTAAGATCGTCTAAAACAATTGTTAGTAGAGTCGGTGGAGTTTGTTGAGTTGGTCGTTTGCCGAGTTTACAGTGTTCGATGAAATCCGTCTGTTGACTTTGTCGAGTCGTCGAGATGCTTTGCGGGTCGGTCAAGTTTGTCTAGTTGGTTCACATGGTGGGGTTCGTACTGTCTTATAGTACATGTATGTAAGGATTGTTGATCGATTTTTTAGTAAGGCTCGTTGTGTTTGTCGAGTTGTGTCGAGGTGTGGAACATTTCGTATGCCAGTGAGTGAGGTTTGTTGAGTTTGTCTAGTTGGTAAGGGTCGTTGCATTTATCGAGTTGTGTCGAGGTGTGGAGATTTTGTCTGCTGGTGAGTGCGGTTTGTTGAGTATGTCGAGTTGTGTGATTCTTACTATCTTTGAGAAAGTGAGCATTATCGAGTTTGCCTATTTTGTAAGGAGTTGCATCGAGGTGTGAAGTTTTAGTCTGCCTCAGTGCATGACAATTAGTTGACTTTGTCGAGTTGGTTGCGTTGTGGGTTTGTACTGTCTTAAAGTAAGTGAGGATTGTTAAGTTTGTCTGTTTGGTAAGGGTCGTTTTGTTTGTCGAGTTGTGTTGAGATGAGGAGATTTTGTCTGCCAGTGAGTGAGGGTTGTAGAGTTTGTCGAGTTGGTCGCGTACTGGGGTTCGTACTGTTTTAAAGGAAGTGAAAGATGTTGCGTTTATCTATTTGGTAAGGGTGGTTGAGTTTGTCTAGTTCTCTGCTGTAGAGATTGTCTGCCAGTGAGTGAGGTTGGTTGAGTATATGTCTTCCAATGTACAACTTTAACATAGACGGAATACTAGAAATGCTGAACTTGTCAACAACGCAACACAACTCAAGGCAACGCAACACAACGGATCACAATGCAACACAACGCAACACAACACAAAATAATGGATTGCAACACAACGCAATGCAACACAACAGATGCAACACAGCAGAACTCACCTCAACACAACAAAACAGGAAATAAAAACCATGCACATATGCTAAACAAACCAGTCCAGGTAACGTCGAGCTCGACCAAAAACTCCACGGAAAAAAACAGTCAAAAAACGCTGCAGGTATAGTTGCTTAGAGTTATAAGTGTAACTTTAGCATGAGATTTCTGTTTTAACATTGAACGATTACTCTGGCCAATATAATGAACCCTCACAAGCTTGCAAACATTGTTGCCTGGATCAAGTTTGTTCCCATTTGTTTCCTGTCGTCATTTGGTCAATGTTTGACAATTTTTCACAGAAATGGAGGTGAATAGGGGTGGATATTCACGGTGAGGTAAATATCTATTAGTCTTCGCCAACACTAAGGTGAATAATTGTTTTAGTAAACCAGTGGATAGCCAGCACCAAAGAGTTCCTTTATTCTGAGAAATGAGGGAAAACTTGCACGCGAAATCCAGAAAAATGCTGGGAGTTGAATACCAGATACTATCCTGAGTTTGAGTAGCCAATCAGAGTCGGCAAAAAACACTATCCACTATCCACCATCTGGTGAGATACGGAGCACTTAAACTAGGCCATTGTAAGTCAAACTTTGTTTGAGAAGGGAAGAATCAAGATAACTGAGTTCAAGATGGCAATAGTAAAAGACAGAAAAATGCTAAGCACATTATATTTTTTGGGAGACAAGTTTCTGTTTAAGAGAGAGCAGGGGATTTGAAATAACTGGTGTTCTAGATCATGGGAATCTAGGGTAATTGTAATCCTTCTTTTCTATGAATTTTTTACAGCCAAGTCATGAAGGCAGATCTTCTGGCAGCAAAGGCTTTGCCAGAGGAGTTTGACTGGAGGAATGTAGATGGAAAAGATTATGTCAGTCCAGTCAGAAATCAACTGTCTTGTGGCAGTTGTTATGCATTCGGCACATTGGCCATGTTTGAGGCACGTGTTCGCATTTTGACTAATGGTACTAAAACTCCTGGGTTTTCAACTCAAGACATTGTGAGCTGCTGTGAGTATTCCCAGGGCTGCGAAGGAGGTAATAACAGCGGTTCTTCTTTAGTTCATTATTTATTTGGGAGAGATAAAAATTAGGGGTGTAGGGGATGCAGGGTGATACTTAATTTGGTATTGTGTAATGACCCAGTTTAAGGGTGGCATCCATGGCCAGGGGAAGTCAACACTTACTGAATTAATACTGTCCTGTTTATGCTGCTGTACTGTTAACCATCTAGTTTACATCATTTTCTTTTTGTGTGTGGAGAATTGAAAAGGCAGAAACAGCAAATTGGAGCTGGAAAAAAGTAAAAACAGGGTCCCACAGTCAGGGGAGGTCAGGGAAATTCTTTATTCTGCCTCAACAAGAGGCAGCAAGTCAATCATTCCTCAGGGAGATGATTGACTTGCCACTAGGTTTGATAATGATGTTTTATTGTTTTTGTAAGGCAACTGAATGTCAATTTAAAAAGTATCTATGGGTCAACTTATCAGCCGGCCGTTGCCAATATGGCGACAACCTGATCTAGTAATACCCATTTTTCTCTTTCATATTGTTCGTCTTCTTGTTTTTTTACCCCACTGTCAGGACGGGGTCTAGTAAATCCCATTTTTTCTTTCGTGTTCCATTTTTTGTGAGTCACTAGACCCAGACTCCCGGTTTTTGCTCAACTAAACAAATATTCATCGCAAACTTTGCTACAACACTTGGGCTCATATCTTGAGTGACCATAATAGTACTATTTTTTGCACCCTGAGGGGAGGGGGAACAACGGCAGGGTCCAATGCCCCTGGGGCTTTTCTTGTTTTTCTTTGGTTACTTACCCCAGACTTTGGTTTTCGCTCGGCCTAACAAATGTTTGTGGCAAACTTTCGGTAAACACAAGCATCATCTGTGATCATTTAAAGTGTCTTTCTTTAAGTTCGTGTTAGGTTAAAAATCGTATTTTCTCATTGACACTTTAAATTTAAAAGTATTTAATGTGCTGTACACAGTGATTAATCACCCCTGTGCTCTTTGCTGCAGAAGTTTTAATCCTGACCATCATTTCTTTGTTGTCTTTTCACTCTATTGTCAGGATTTCCTTACCTAATCAGTAAGTACGCTGAAGACTTTGGATTAGTTGATGAACAGTGTTTCCCATATGAGGGCCACGACTCGGCATGCCACGAGGAGAAATGTCCACGGCATTTTGGGACTGGATACCACTATGTTGGGGGTTTCTACGGAGCATGTAACGAGGCACTGATGAGGTTGGAGCTGGTGAAGAATGGACCGATTGCAGTTTCCTTTGAAGTTTATAATGACTTCTTTAACTACAAATCAGGAATTTATCATCACACAGGTAGGATGTACAATGTAATAGCATTTTCCAGACTAAATTAAGGTGGCTCAAAGTTTTTAAATGTTATAAACCCTTTGAAATGAGGAAAGATTACAAAGAAGTACTTCTGAGCGTGTGGGCAGTCTATGAATATCTTGACAACTCTTTTATCGGGCAATACTTTAAGGCTGGTTGTGACGTCATAGCCATCACCATGACAACCCTAAAGGTTCACAAAAAGAACCCCCAAATTTCAGTTTTCGCCAGTTATCCGAAAAACTAAGTTGGTGACCTTCCCTTTTTATTACATTTTTAGAAAGCTCCCTAAATTCTTTAACTTCTCTGATGGTATGGCAAAAAGTTATTCAGTAGAACTTAAGTTATATCAAAAAAGCCATTTTATGAATTACAAAAAAATTCCAAGTGAACAACTTTCTTCCAAAAGCTTATATTTGAATTGGCACGCTTAGAGTGACGTGCATGCAAAAAATCAGGATGGGTCACCGAGCAAAATTTCCAGATAAAAACAAATGTTTTGTGCAAGTTTTATTTCCGGTTTGCATGTCTTTTTAATAGAAACTTGGATTCACTCAGCTGATGTGTGCATACTTGCTATGTCGTGTGTAGGCTTAGCATGTGCGCGGCTAAAAACCCTTAAGAGCCTCCTTAAGGCTATTTTTCATGCTAACAGCACTGTAGAAAATTTCAAATGGTTGTGCTACCAACCACAAATTTACTGTGACTGTTCTAGATAAGTTGCAGTGGTTTCAGTAAAAGGCAGGCTTTGAGAGAACTTCTGAATTTTTCATCCTTGCTGAGCAACAGTCATATATTTGATATGGTCACTTTTGAATTCCTTCTTTACATCTAAGCCCCGGCTGAAATGCATTATAGATTGATCAATTTTATTGGTAGATAAAGAAGGGTAGATAGAAGCCTTAAATATGTGATTGGTGTGACATAGTCGGTAGTATACTTGATATAATGTCACCAATCTCTCCAATTACTTAAAGGCATGCTGATGGCCAAACCCATCCACAGCTGAGTGATGAAAAGTGATGATTGTGAAATTTGTGCTCAATACTATGCATTACCAGTACCACTGTAAAGTGCGTGTTATTCGTCAGGTTCACCATTTGCTGCATCTGTTGAGCTTCAGTTCAGTTCTGCTGTTTTACATCACACAGGTTTGAAGGACAAATTCAACCCATTTGAGATCACTAATCATGCGGTGCTGGCCGTGGGGTATGGAGCAGATAAGGAGACTGGGGAGAAGTTCTGGATTGTGAAGAACAGCTGGGGAGAGGAGTGGGGCGAGAATGGATACTTTCGTATCCGGCGAGGAACTGATGAATGTTCGATTGAAAGCATCGCTGTAGCAGCTGAACCAGTAATTAACTGAGAAGTGGTTGGTTAATGATATGACTGTTTAATAATTAAGTGAATTTATGTCTTTTGAATCTTATTAGGAGTACCCGACGAAAAAATTAAAGCCAAAGACTTAAAAGCGGTCAACTTAACAATATAAATTTATTGTATCTAGAGCCGTTGCTATTAAGGGATTGCTAGGATGGTATGTTATACAAATTTGTCTTGGAGCGTTTTGTTCTGCAAAAGTGGTGAAATTTACGAGGGTGGTCATCCCGGGTTTAAAAATCGACACCTGCATAAGAAATTACGGTTTCTGCAGGAAAAAACGCTACTGGAGAGAATGTATTAGTAGATTGTTTATGACAAGATAACTTTTAATTAATAATCGCGATTAACTTCAACAAACCGAAAGGTCATGTTAGGCAATGTTCTTGAGGTTCTGTAACTTTTGAATTCAAATCTTTTAAGTTCGTAAGACCACAGCGATAAGACGTTGAGAATTGCCGGAACTTTAGGAGACCTGGATCAGTAAAATACTTGAAGTTAAAAAGAAAAAAAAAACAGACATTACTCATTTTGTTCTTGTAGCTCCCGAAGACGGTTTGTTTTCCAAACCGAAATATCGGGCAACTTATTGTCACACATATTTTTACTTTTTATATCCAACTTTTTTGTTTTCGTCTTGTGTGTATTTTACTGCCGCAGGGATCAATCTTAACTTTCGAAACGATTGTAATGTCCAGTTGAGCACCTTTTGAGTTGTAGGGTTTTTGTTTCCTCGTAACGTAACTTACTAAATGAAGTGTTCGCTCGAAAGTCTTGGAGGAACAACAAGGGCAAACAGTGTATTTGTGACTAAACCGCTTAGTAACGTTGTATTAATGTCCCGCTTTGACGTCTTTTTGTTTTTGTATGTCGTTTTAGGGCTGAACACTTCTTCATCTAGCTAGAAAATGTTAATTCAATTTTAAGATAAGGAAAATGTAAATTAAACGTCAGATCGAAAGGTTAGATAAATTATCTTAGTTTGTGAATTGATAGGAAAATTTTCAACGGAATTAACTAATTACTAGTGGTAGTTTGATGTCCCGCCTTCGTTGTCGCGAGCTAAAGAGAGGAAGCCCTAGAAGGACCTAAATCGTGCCAGTCCCAAAAGTGGGTATTGGTCGTGTTAAACGCAAATTGTTCATAACTAATTTTAAGATTTGTATGATTCGTGGTCAGTAATTATTGCTAATAAAGTTTTTAACTCGTGCCTTGTTTAATTATTTTTAGCCTGGCAGAGTTGACCATGTTGTGGTGGTGGAGCTCAAGGGTAACTTACCTAGCGAAAGCGGATTCAAAACTTTGCATATACAAATCAAAACGCATTAGTGAGGACATCTGAAACTATACGACAACGCATGTGCGAACTAAAATATTTTGCCATGTTTTCGACTAAAAGGAAACAGACTTGAATACGCATTAGTGCTGACGGGTCTTTGAAGTACAAGCAGTCTTTTGCGTTTTCGTGATTAGGATCAGGCTGCAAAGGTTTTCACCTTCCCACTGAGATTAAGGACGACATAATCATAAACACGAGAAAATGAACATTGATTTTCTTCTGATACTGTTGATCATAAGTACCCTTGGCATATGATTTTGTTATAGGCGTTCCCAATGAGTCATAAGCGTCATAACATGTTTGCGCTTATAATTGTATTTAGTTAAATTAAGGCCTGATGTCTTTAACCGTGTTTAAATAAACTTAAATGAACGAACGAAAGAACAAACGAACGAACGCACGCACGCACGCACGCACAAACGAACGCACGTACGCACGCACGAACGAACTAGCCAACGAACGAACCAACGAACGAACGTTATGTCGCTAGTGGGAACTAAGGTAAACCGATTCGCCGGAACTGGACTAAAGTTGGAAAGAGACAACTTGGAACAAACTTTCTAAGACAGAGACAAGAATTATCCAAAATATTCTGTCATAATCACGACACGTCATTCGAACGTACACAGGCTTGTTTTTTTTATTTGGTAAATAAATTAAACCCTTATTAATACAACCGATATGTGTACGTTATATAAAGTGCTTCCCAGCTTTGAATAACTGAGTCTAGTAAAGTCTTAACTCACAATATACTTAAACAAATTCTTCCAAACAAATTTAACTTCTTTTAAAGACCTTGCTTTTAGGTGATTTTAAATCAACCTACATCACACCTCTACAAAAACGTATAGTCTCCAACTATAACACACCTACTCTACATTTCATGCAACTGAACATATTTTTCACCAACACGTTAATTGACTTCTTTATGCCCTGCTTACGATGTTTCGAATAAATACAAAGAAGAATCGTGTTCATGCTGCCTGGAACATAAAAAATAACGACACCTTAAAACAGTTCACCGCTTTTTGTCGCTTCTTGTTCACGAAAGAAAATATTAGGAATTACCCGTTCGCGTTAAATACGGGACACATAAAAATTATCGACTGATGAATCGACATCTCACATTTAAATACACCATTATCAATATTTAACAAACACCAGTTGATAAATTTTGTCAAGTCTGAACATTTGTGAAAATGTCGCGTCGCAAGCGCGCGGTGGAAATCTGACGTGCGACACAAGAATCTGAGTTTCCCACCAAAAAAAAAACAAGACAAAGCAAAAACAAAAAAACAAAAAATAATAATAATAATAACATCAACAACAGTGAGATGAATTTCTGCGAGTTTTTTACAGCTGTCGAAGCTTCGGCAAAAATAGGTGTACGTGCGATTTCCACTGCGTTTTAGAGCGACGTAGAATTACTCAAGTGACTCCTTTAAAATGTTCACTTATGATCCAACTTGATCCTCTTTCCTGGAGGAGTGACGTCGTCGGTTAACACGCTTGCAGTTGGTGAAAATACATTGTTGGACATTTCCTGACATGCTATGGTACTGAAGTAGTTCGTCATGTATGGCGAGGCAACTTCCCAGATCTGCGAAAAGATTGAACAGTGGTGTGATAAAACAGCAGAGAGAGAAGTTGTGCGAAATGGGAGGAGGAATCAAGTGCTTCTTTTTAAAAGCAGTGTTTCTTTGGCAAATTTCGAACATTTCCCGAGCAATTGTTGCACTTTATCTCGTAGAGCTTTAACTCTTCGCTCGGCACCGCACGCCTCTTTGGTTGTGATTTGAGACACCATTTCGTAAAATAGTTATTTATTTAAAAATTCTCATTCTTGGTTAATGAAGTTCTAGCTTTCTCACTGGTTCATTGAAAGAACCCTGCGTTTGCCTTACGAGGAAATTGATGCCATGTCAAGCGCCGCGCCGTTCAAAAGATTCAATAGGCCGCGAAGCAAATGCTTAGTCCAAAAGTATAGCAGAAGTGAATGAAAATGAAATAGAAGCCCGTAAAATTACTACCATTTTGTTTTGCTTTGAACAAGGCTTGTTCTCTTTCTCCAATTTTGAGCGAGTCCGACCGTTTTTTGGAAAACTGACACAGAAAAACGAGCTCTTGGAATAATTATTAAATAAATTACTTCAAATAAGAGTTATCAATCCAGACTGGAAAAGACAAAGAATAAAGGGATCTTACTTTGCCTTCCTTAACAAGCTTGAGTGCAGCTTCAATGTCAGCGGCCATGAACCGATCCTTATCCCAAGACCTACAAAAACACAACAAAGGATTAATTGAAAATGGAAAAAAGATAGGTAGCTTTTTAACAAGTAGGAGAGAAAATTCCACTTTGTCTACGAACAGTTAGTGCGTATACACTTTGTCTACGAACAGTTAGTGCGGAACTGACTGTTATAATAAATATTATTATTACTAAAGCTAGGAAGGATGACCTGGTAAAAACAGCAAGCTTTTTCTGAGTCACTGCGGCAAATAATCCGATATCGGGGCTTATTGTTGGTGGAAGGATGTTCGGGGGAGCGGGGTTAAACAGGAGAAAAGAAGGAGAAAAAAAGAACTATCCGCCTATGGCGTACGTTTCTCAAAAGTCCCGAATACTTGTTCAGGCCCAATAACATCTGAGGTTTATTTTGGGAAATATTTTCGTTTCTTACTTGATATTTTTCCTTACGAGGGAATGAACAGCTTCGAGAGGTTCTGTCGTTTTCAAAGGGCGCAGAAGATCAATTCCCTGGCAAGCTATCAACAACTCAATCGCAAGCACTGAAAGTAGAAAGGAGAAATAAAATCAAACCAAACTACTTACAGATCAAACATAGCTGCACACAAGCGAAATACATGGTAACCTATTCTATGTACTCAGAATTTGGAATTGGAAAAAAGGCGTATTCTGAGAAAAAACCTCCAGTGCTCGCAATAGTTTTGAACAACTCAGATGGCTAACCGATTATGTCGTTTAGTTAAAAGCGACTAACAGCCCACGCCCATGGACGGGATGCTAGTCCATGACAGGGTTTCTCTAGCATTTTATAGATTAAGATTTCAGGCTATCGGTTCGTTACTACTCGGGGTCTCAAAGGGGAGTTCTTTGGATCTCTGAAGCCCCGAAAGTTTTGCTTTGAGCCCGGAGTCTGAATACTACATGATCTGTGCTTGGACCCCGGACAAAAATACTGATTTTGGCTAAATGAAGCCTCGGTGTAAAACGATGGAGCCCGGATCCTTGGAGCTCTTAACTCTTTGGGAACCTGAGAACTCATTTGTACAGCTGGGTAGAGAATGACAACCTTGAACAAAGTTTCTTATCTTAGACAACTCGCTGCAGAAACTATCGTCCGATCAACGACGATCCGTCCTTCCCATCGAAAGTAACAACACATCAAATAGTAGAAAACGACTACAGCGAAGGACACGGTGAACGTTTGGGTCTGTTCAAAACTGGTTCAGAAATAAGAGTAAACATTCCAACCTTTTTCCACATTTTCAACAACTTTGATGGCCTTTCTCGCGGCAAACCCTCCCATGGACACGTGATCTTCTTGGCCAGCGGACGTGGGTAACGAATCTACCGAGGCGGGGTGGCACAGGACTTTGTTCTCTGAAACTAAGATTTGAAGCAGTAAAATTAAAGGCTAAAAATAAACTCTGAAACCAACATTCGAAGCCAGTTAGCTAGAATAAAGGGCCTTCAGATTTCAATCAACTACAAGAGGGTGGAGAAACTGTTTTAACTTTTGGAGCTAAAATTTTAAATTAAAAAAATTTAAATTTAATACATGTAACTTTCGGACTTCTCGGACTGTTGAAGTTTTCTTCCGGGACTCTTTTTTAAAGGCGGTTACAAATAGCTGCCAAACCTAAGAGTTTTTAATTTTATTTTTGTGGGCTGATAGTCCGATTTTATGAGATTTTGAAGCATTCCTGAGTCAACAATGTGTCATACCTCACGACTAAATCTCCATTTCTTGTAAACCCCAAAGGAGTGAAATAGAAGGAGCCGCGGTCCCTTCTTGTTTAAAGTAAAATACAACAAAAAAATTGCTTAAAACTGCTTTACCTAAAGATGCTGCCGTACAGTGTGCCATCATAAAACCTGCATAGAGCGAAGAAAAACAAATATTTATTACATTTGACTTTACAGTGGAGCCAGACTGATAATATGCAAAAGCACAAGTAAACACGAGACAACTTATCGTTACCGGAATTAAGTCCTCCTTCTTTGACAAGAAATGCTGGTAGCTCACTGTATGCTGAACAAAGAGAAATTAAATATATGTCACTAATTATAAACCAGCGATGTAAACGATAACCAGTTTTTTAGTGTTTTTAAATGAGCATAATAGGATAAATCATTTTTATTCTACCAAGGTTTTTGTTGAAGCTGTACAAAGCCTTTAATTTCTTTTTCTTTAATATATACATTTTTTGTTACTTAGTTCGGAGCTCATTTAACCAAAAAAACAAAAAAACAAAACAAAACAAAACAAACAAACAAAAATTGGTGAGTTTAGAACTGAGCAAAGCGATATCGCCCTCTCGTGGTTCCCATGTTCATGTCGGGAAAGGTGAAAGATATATAGGCGCGAGTCTTCGTGGCAACGCGTGAAAGGAGAACCTGCGCGTGTTTTTGGCATCTCCACTAAATCGCACTCAACATCAAATAGAAAAATGCAAATTACTTGGATTGACAAGTCTCTCCATTCTTCTCTCGCTGATACTCGCCAGTTCATGAATGCCAATGGTTAGGTAGTCCAACACCTATTAACAAACAGCCAGCCAGTTACGTAGACATCATGGACTTCAAGTTTACTTCACAATTATAATAAGCATGAGTGTTTTTTTCTCTCTTTTAAAACTTCTAAACTAATCTCGCTTTTTTTTTCTTTTGGAAAAACAGAGATGCATTAGTTGATTTTTTGTTACTGACCTGCGAAAAGACGTTTCTGGATTGCTCCCTGCATATATAGATGATATCAAGAAACCTCCAGTCGAACCTGTTAATTTGTCACTCACCTTGGCAGGATATTCGCCATGAAAATTTCCACCTGAAATAACCTCTCCGCGTTCAGCAAAAACGATCTATTGATAACCTCGTTAAGGGCATCCTTTACCAAAACAACCTCACTGTTCTCCATATGCTTCTTATGTAATAGGCTGGGAGAATTTCTTTAAACATTAAGATATTCAACCTATTGTGATCACTTTCTTATTCTCATGACCTGTATGTTTGATGAAGTAGCGATATTGTTAAGAGAAATTTAATGTTGGTCACTAGTATAGTGGAGCTTAGGAGTTAATATTAGGAATCTTAAGCAAACATAAGGGAACGCCAAGGTAAACTTCTTTTAGAAAACAAATTCACGTCATTTAAAACTGTTTCGCGATTTTTTTCAAACCGTTCAACTTTTACTTGTCTAATGTGGTCAGCTTTTAGGAGCTGAGTTCTTAGGGACGGTGTTTACGTTCAGGACGAAAAAGGGAAAAGGCACTGTAGTGGGAAATGAAATCAAATTGATCCTCCCATGTTGTACCAAATGTATCTTCAACACTTATTGTTTGTCATCACTGTCATGGGTGCCCCTAATCTTGTACCCAGATCTCTCACGGTCATCTACCGACAATGAGATCTGGGTACGAGATTAGGATGCCTCAGGCCTCTGACGACCTCATAGCCACCACATCAGTGAAGGTCACGAGAACGTTCTTCCCCCTCCCCCCGGTAAAAAAAACAAAGGCAACGAGAATAAACTGCTTGAGAAAAACGACAACGCTGTTACCAATGACCGCATATTGAGATAGCATCCAACGCACTTATTCTTTGGGCTTCTTTGTTGGAGGCTATTCTTCAGATTATATTGCTTTTCACATTCCAGTCAAGATCAAGGATACTGGGTTGTCTGTGGCACTGTTCATTTCTGTCGTAATCACCTCTTCCACGAAGTCGATAGTGTCATTGACAACTCCGTGTACCTACCACAAACAGAAAGAATGACAAGGTTAAGAAGAGCATTTACCCTACCCTAAACTGAACTTCAAAAAAGTGATTAAGGCTGAAAGTCGCAATCGCTTGAATTACACTCGACAATAGCTTTACCATTTTCTTGGAGCTGAAGATACTCTTGCCGTGGATTTAGTCGACTAAATCTGCGAACATGCTACTACGTGCGTTTTGCCGTGCTATAGCTACAAACCGGTTACAACTTATTGTTTGGAACTCTAGTCAACCTCGTTCCCAGAGCCTTGTGCGCATTCAAAATGGCGGGGTTTGAATCCGGAGAAGGCCCTGGGAATGAGATTGAGCTCTAGTTGCACCAGTGCATTGAAGGTTTAGAGTGGCGTTAAAAGAACAGTCGTAAGATCTAGACCAAAAACAAAGCGGCACAACAACGTTGGTCACTATATTTTTGATTTTGTGTCTTTGGTTGAGAAAGTGGCAATAGTTTTCTTCACTACCTACAGAGCAGAGCAAGACAAAACTGAAGCACACGCCATTACTTTCGGTATTGAAATGGAAATGATTGGCCGGTGCGGTAACAACGTCATTTCTGGCCATGAAATTATCCGCGCTAGGTGACTTACCTGGGGACAACAGCGTAACGTGTATGCGTCTTGGACACGGTTACAAAATCTGTGACTTTCTGCAAGAGTACAAGGAACAAATCATTAACAACTTTGGTTGGGTTGGTCAAAACAAACATTTTATTCGCCCAGACATTGCACTTTAAAATTAACTTGACTTCCGTTTTTCCCCTAAGAGGTTGACCGCTTAGCACGACATAACCCAGCGCCAAGCGTTTCTCTTTCCACTAACTTGATTTTGGCGCTAATCTGTGAGGTCAAAAACTGCCAACAGTCAACACACAACCCACTCCAAAGCACGTCGATGTGCAACGACGATTGTTGTCAACGATTTTTTTAGTGTATGTTACATCAGAGGATTGTTAGCGCAATGTTGAGTTTACGCGAAGTCCACCAGCAAAAGGCATGTAACGTATTTATGGGCGGGTAGACTATTTTCAGCATATTGCGAATTTTTAAAGCTGATTCAAAACTTGTAACATACGAAAACTCGAAACTTACTGTCAGGGCGAAAAATGTGCTGGCATCAAATTTTCGAGCAACATTTTTGCCCTAAAAATCTTCGGAATCGAATCGAAGCGAACTAGCCTCTGTAGCATCACCTTGCGCTCATTTCGCAGAACAGGACGCCCGTGAACTAGATTAAACATGACACACAGTACTGTAGTCCAGCCACATTGCCCTGTCCTGATGTAGGTATGCAACGCACACTTGCCTGCAATTTCCGAATGATGTATTCTTGAATGAAGCAGAGACCGCAATCTTTCAGCTACGCGGCGCTGACCAACGTGTGGGCGCACCTGTTGGATTACTAATGGTTTGAAACAAATCAAATTACTGTTAGCCACGCGACTTATCATTTTACCTCTCTCCAAATCACAGGAATTTATTGATCACAGGCTTACCCCTTTGTTTGTTTGGTGCACTGTGGCTGTGTTGGTAATCAAGTTAATCTTCCTAAAGGCAACGTTTAAGGACTTTTCAAACTAAGATGAAAAAAAAAAAGAAAGGGATGCAGTGTCGTACTTTGTTGATTTGTGTTTGTTTTTTTCAAAGCTCGCGAGCGCTAACGGTTTTATAAAGTTGAAGTTTGACTTCATATACTTTTGATATACTTCTGGGTGATAACTGACACAGCCATTTAAAAGCGCAGTTCACCAAACAGAAACAGAATGGTAAGCCTTAGTAGTGATGACTAAACTTACAAGCATCAAACGCTCTTGTTGTTCCCTTCAACACTTCTAATGACATTGCTGCAATGACGTCAGCTTGCTTGGCAATTAAACGAGACCGTTCCACGGCTAGAAGCGAAGAAAAAATGCTTAAGCACGAAGTACAAAGCATAACTATTTGTGAATTTAAATTCGCGTTCTTGAGAATCGTTACGTAAACATTTCTGGATTACAAGGTTTCCCAAAAGTTTCCCTGTCTGTAAGCACACGTATCAATTGTTGGGAAAGCTCTAAACTGCTTCTGAAAGGAATCGCAGGAGTTAGAAAATCGATCTCGTTTCGCCAAGTTTGCGATGTTCTTCTATGACCTCCCGTGTAACGTATGACCGTGTAACGTATGACTGAAGTTTATTGCAAACCTCTCAGTGGAGTTTTGATTCAAAAGGTCGCATAACAGCGACTAAAATGATAGTAAGTCTTTCAGACATATTTTGCTTCCGCGAAAAGTGTGTGTGCTCTATAAGGGTTATACATATTGGAAAATACTGTTTCCATAATAAAAAGGACGTTTCCTTGCTTGCCGCGCAGTGATGTCCACGTTGCCCCTCTCTCCTGAACTTGTTAACTTTCTCAAACCGATCCGGTCTTTACAAGTGGGAACTAAAGAAAATGACAAGCTTACCTTCGGCACCAAGCGAAGTTATCAGCTGAGTCCCATTTATCAAAGCAAGTCCCTGAATAATGATAAGCAAAAAATGGTGTCAGAAACTTTGAAGACATTGGTGCTTGTCAAAGGGAAATGGAAAAACAAATAAGATGAATAACGTACCTCCTTAGGACCGAGAATGAGCGGCTCAAGACCATGCGCCTTGAGGACCTGGGATAACATTAATGGGTAAGATATATTAAAATACTGTATCTAGCAATGTGAAACCTAGAGTGCGAACGGTCGTTTTTTTTTCTTCAAGGATAGTAGGGAACGCGAAGAATCAAGAATGGTGCGATGGCCCGAACCGAAGGGCGAGCGGCGAAGCGCCGTAGCACCATTTCCGTATTCTTCGCGAGGCCTCTACTGTCCTTGGCAGTCTTAGTATGTGAAGACTTGTACATGGGGGAGACACGAGTTTTGCGTCGCCAGCGGGCAGTGAAAAGCAACACAGGGAATGACAAAAGTAAACTTTTGTTGTTGCAAAGTCTCGTTAAGTTTCTTACGACTTTTTTTACAGCTTTTTTTTTTCAGCTGTTGTGCCTTCTGCGCGATGTGCAAGCAGAAAATAGCACAAGCATCCAGCAAGTACGTAACATGTACGGTAACCTGGCCAGTGGTCAGAGTGTCGAATTTTTGAACTGCCGTCAGGTTTTTCATATTATGATTATAGATTACTGGAGAACAGAAAGATATCGCACTATGGAATACGGTAAAAGCGAACGGCAGAAATCACTACGTAATCATAACTTTTCCTGCCATTTTTCACCTTTACGTTGATCTACGTCACTGCTACGTTCGCTGTTTCAACGTAAGAACTATTATTCGTGTTCGTCAACAAGTTGTTGACGAACATGAAAATTTACAGTTTTTGAATTGTTCTATACCACAGTGAGTTACCATCTTACTGTAAACGTTAAGCTCAGTGCGGTTTTATTTCATGCTAGCTCTATGTTAAGTAACTGGCTAACTATCAGCAAGTACATGAAAAAAGAAAGAAAAGTAGGACTCAAAAAACAAAAACACTAATGTTTGGCTGTCACAGTCATTCACAAAAATGATGGTAAAATTAAAGAGTTGCTTCAGAACTTCCAAAAAGGTCGTTGTCAGTTTAGTTGATACTTAGAACGCTTCAGTTTTATCTTGTATTTAGCTTTTAGTGCTTGAGTTTCGGCGGAACTAGCGTCGAAAATTTTAGCGGAGCCCGCGCGCTAGTGCGTCAGCGGAGCACCGTTGCTAAGGAAATTTGGTAACCTGTCATGAAGCCAAGAAATTTTGGTAGTGACGTAATAGTCACGTGACCGTCCGTCTATACGTCCGTACATCCGTAGTTCAAATTTGCCTTGTCGGTTCTGTTGCGAACTCGGTCGGCACACCGCTTGAGTTCGCAGCGGTTTCGACGCCAAATATAGCAGAGTTGGTGCTTTTTGGTTTTTTCTGTCTACAACCATGGTTTTTACGGCGGTCCGAACACATTTTGCCAGGAAAAACACCAGCATTTTCATTTTGATATGCAGCTTGTCACGAAGAAAGAAATAAGTAGTAAAGTTAACGTCTGAAAACACCAATAAACTCTCATGGCCTAGTGGATAAATCGCCGGCTTATGACGCCGCCGAGCTGGGTACGGCTCCCAGCAAAGACATGAATTTTTTTCTTTTTTCTTTTTTTAATTTTATTTAACGACTTGAATGAGAGTATTTTAACAAATTAATAAGTGCCAGCAACTAAAAAAGAAAAAAAAAAGAAGGGGGGGGGGGGGGCTCCGCTTTTAGGCTTGGCTAAATCTATATATTACGTATTACAATGCAGACTGAAAAGCGACGGGTTGACATTTGCAGATGAGGCCTGCATAATTGGTTTGTTTTAACTTTGATTGGTTGAGGAAATGGCGCGAGTTTTCTGAACCAATCAGAACGTAGTAAAAGAAAACCAAAGCAAATGCCAATTACTTTCGACACAATTCAAAACCGCGCGCTCTTTTGCTTAATAAGTAGATAGTACTAACCAAACTGGCATCAGCCCAGCCGCCGCTCTTAGGACTCCACATTTGTCCCTCTCCCAGCAAACCAAGTGCTAAGTGTGATAACGGAGCGAGGTCACCACTCGCCCCTACAGTACCCTGCTCAGGAACCCACGGCAGGCAGGACTCTATAAACATACAAAAAAACGCAGATTGGGTTCGCAAAACTGGAGTGGTATAAGCGAGTTTGAAAAAAAGATAAGTAAAGTAAAAAATAAATACGTAATAAAGCCTCAAGTCATTCAGTGCTGTAGTGCTAATTGGGGGCAATAAACTTCAGAAAAAAACTATACAACGAACGTAAATATTTTAAAATTTAAGCAGGCCGATGAACTGAGTACTTGACTACCGTGAGACAAATCTAAATGATTAGAGAGGAGACCTTGAAAATGGGACCCCCCGATCACAAGTTCAACCGCGCTTTAACATTACGCCACGCTGCGAATGACTGTAAATACCGTTTAGGAGGCGACTAATCAACACCTTTCATGACAAGAAGGTCTCTATCTCTTAGTTTAAGGACGGTGCCTCCCTTTGTTACTGCGCATACGTTCTGCACATCTCGGGATGGTCCGACAAAGTCGGGTTTCTCAAGGACGGTACCGACTAGTACAAAGGTATTTTTGCGCATTTTATAACTATGTGGAAAATTAAAGCACATCTTAGCAAGGGCTGTTGGAATCCCAAAAGAAAACTGGGGTAACCTCCCCTTTTTCAGAGATAATTGAGCTTAATTTTGTTATGCATTTTAAAGCTTTTTTAGAATTATGGCTGGCTGATTATCTCTGAAAAATACATGGCTACCCATATTTTTCCTTTTGAATTCAGTAGCTCTTGCTAAGATCTGCTTTTCCCGCATAGTCATAAACTGTGCAAAAATACCTCTTCATTTGGAGGCACTGTCCTAAAGCATCTTCATACCAGGCTTGACTTAGACGCTGTCATAATCGGCCCTTGAATTAATAATCAAGTGTTCTTACCATTAAAGGCTTCAACCAGCTGTTTTAAGGTCTTGAGTGAGACCCCACTGAAAGAAAAGTAAAGCGTAATGATAGATAAGATGCACGAGTTGACAGTCAATGTTAAACATTCAGAGCCACTTAATGCCGGTGATTTTACTGGTCGTTTATTATTTTAGATTAGAAGCGTTGTCGCTGCTGCACGAAACTGCAGAGTCGTATCAGGGGAACGACCATAAGGCTGAACTAACCTGTAACCTTTTGCTAGAATGTTAATCCTTAGTGCCAACAACATTCGAGTGTGCTCTATTGACAAAGGAGGACCTACACCTACACAAAGGACAGAATAATAAAGATGAACTACTGTATGCCGGGCATGGACATTTTCCGCGTTTTGCATGTAAATTTTTGGAGCTTTTGCTTTTCTTACGATTCCTCAAAACAAAAGTAAATGAAATAAACTAAACTAAAATAACATCCTGCAAAAACTAAATTTCTCAATCGCAAAAGAGCCTTGCTTAAAATCAGCAAAGCAACAAACTCAAAATTACTCATTGCTACAAAAACGTAATAAAGTAGTAAAGTAAATTGCTAAGTAACCACACCCAAAATACCTCGCTTTGGGTATGTCCATGACGGACAGATAAAACTGCCCCTGTCAGGTGCCATCTTAAAATATAAGGGACATTCGTTCGAAAGGAATGCCAGCGCGGCTTGGTTAAGGGAGGGAATAGTCAAGTGCCAGCGAAATCAGTTCATAAAAATATGCTGTTGTCACGAATTTATACGCTTAGATAGGCCAATGGTTAGGGAAACCAGCAATAGTCACCGACCTTTTCATTATGTTGTTTGCCGGTCTTGTAATAGATTACTCGTATATTTACCTGCAGCATGCGATCTTATGAGATTGTTTTGCAGCTCCCTGGAATGTGAATACAAAGCCATTAAAAACAAAAGCAGCACAAAAGCAGTCTTCAGTAGCAATTTTAAAAAGCTGGACCAATCAACCAATTAAACAATGGCATAGTTTCATCTTTCGTCGCCCGGATTGAATTTTTCAACTGGCCTGGAAGAGGGCTTCTCGGCGACAATAGTATTAATACAACTATAAAATCATGACTAAAACGCCAGAGAGATACTACTCTGCAATTAAACTTATCTACGGAAATTTACATTAAAGGTTCCGAAAAACGTAGCCGTGCAAAGGAGGAAATTACTTTAGATTTGAGAAAGTTGTTATTGCGAACTATTTCTTCATTAAACCTGCGTTAATTTAAGTCGCATTAATTTCAGATGTCTTTAAAAAAATACAAGCGTTGATTTCCTGTAACAAGGTTTGTCGTTAGAAAGGGCGCTCAAAGACTTGGCGCTGTAACATGCAAGGGATCGGAGCTTGAAGTTTAATCTACATTTGAGCAGTTCACGGATCTAAGTTGAACCTTGTTCGCCTAGATTGTCTTTCGAATGTGCGTATGAATTTCTGGGAGAAAACTGGAGGCCTTTGTATCAGGACATTTGCGTCCCTCCGGCGACATGCAGCTTTGTTCATCGATGTATCCTGTGTAGTTAGATGAGCCCCTGTACACAGACTAACGTACATACCACATAATAATCATACTCACATAAGTTTTTCATTAGGAATAACCACGGTTGCAAACTTTCCGAATCCTGTTGTCACACCGTACACCACTGAAAAAGCCAAGGCAAAATAACGATCTTTCATTTTGCTGGAATAAACTAATATCAAATTATTAGTTAAGCTTAGGTAACAGTGGTTTGAAATTCGCGAAATTTGTGCAAAATTGGCCGATGAAAACCCGCAGGTTAACTTTCCCCGGTGAAGTAGTTACAGAAGTTCTAAATCCACCACGGCAAATTTACCGTGGTGTTTTTTTCTTTAGCGTGTACACTCAAAATGGGAAAACAAACAACCGTGCAGTTGCCATGTTCGATTTTATACGACCAAAAGAGGTTTTAAACCCACCTTTGTTTCGTCAAAGACATTTGCCCATTAAGTTAATAATGCACACTTGAAACAATTAGCGTAAAATGACGCAAAAATAATAAATGAATAAACAAAAAATAAATAAACAAAAACACAACAAAAAATGACGCCATACCGAATCGATAGAAAAGCAGTTTACCAGATGAAAAACATTGTGTTATATTACAATGTAACATATCATTTTTTCCCCAAACTTGGCGTGTTTTCGCGAATCGACACGGCACTCTGATTGGCTATTTTACCTCGGGTTGCAAAACTCACGAGGTGTTTACTCTATCATTTGATCTTTTTGACGTATCCATGGATACTTACCGTGGAAATTTTACCTACACAAAGTATTTTCAACATGAAAAAACCCTCCTACCGCTCAGAGACGAAAACGGTTATTTTTGTTCGTTTATCACATGCACAAATTAACGCAAAAAGTTAAGTAGGAGTTACGTAGCAACGTTAATCTTGTTTTTGAAGGTCTACCTTTATTTTCACGGATGATGCCGTCCAACAATGCCCGTGACTTGCTCACATTTTTCTCAGACTCTTCTGTCAGCTGAGAGGAAAAAACGAATTCAGTAAATAACCCATGAAAGGAAAGAAAGGAAAAAATCCTTAAATGTTTACTGCGACAGTAAAAATCTACCTCGGAATTGTTAGGTCCGATAGTTATAGGGGTTAAAATGTTCGGACCAAAGTAGTGTATCTCGACACACACCCTAACCTTCTTTGCAGGTCCGATTTCGCTATATTTTTGCAAAGAAAAGTTAGAAAACACATTCTAGTTCCTGTTAATTTACAGGAGAACGCGAGCTTCCGTAAGTAGCAAGGCTAAGTAAACTCCAGAAAACCTCGGGAAGTTGATTAGGACTTTCTACGTTACAGTACCTCAAGTACCTAGTACGTTATGGGATCTTTAAGAACAAGTTACGTTTTCTGCCGAAAAGCGGTCTGAACTTGAATAACTTGGTATTTTTTGCGTGGAATAACGACATAAATTTGGTTGCAAACGTGAGAGATTTGTCCTGTCCATTTCTCAAAGAACGTGTAGCAAGGTGATAAAAACCGAAAACAATATCTGGCATATGTGTCTCTATAAAGAAGATATACCTTAATTTGAAAATTTGGTTCTAACATTTTGTTACTAAAACAGCACGAAATGGCTCAAAATTTTACATCCACCCTTTTGATTAGGTCAACATGTAAGTGTTTCAGACTTTTTCCAGTTTATAGAACGAAAATAAGATAGCAGTTTGCAGGAACATATCCACAACAAGAATTGTGTATTTACTTACTGTCTAAGTACAATAACAACTAATTATATAAGGTACCTTAATCTTTAGTTTGCCTTGTCCCAATGCAACCAGTGTTTCAGGTGTCAGTGAGCATCCATCAAGTTCAACAAACTGAAAATGAGGTTGACCAAGGGAAGGTTAACAAGCTCTGATCTCGGGTTAACGAGCTGGACTCCTTTAAATTTTGAGCCTTACCCAGCAGACCATTTGAGGCTACCTGCCAACCACACCCAACTTTCTTTCACATCGAATTTCCTGCCCATATTTTATTAAATAGCATTTGGAGGTCTTTGAGTGTACCATTGTATTTCCAGGCCATTTTTTTTAAAATTCAAAATTGACTCTGGAGGAGGTTCTTAGGAGCTTGCCAGGTGCAGGAACACCTTGGTTCTTCAATAATATTTCCCACCGTTAAACTGCCTTAGCTGCACTCATCATGACAGGTGAAAGTGAAAATTGTTCAATAAAATGCCCAGGGGGTGGGGGGGTGGTGGTGTGGGTACTAGGGGAGAGTCACACAAGAAAAAAGAAAAGAGGAAAAAAGAAGCAAATAAAAAGAAAGTGTTGACAAAAACACATACAAGAGAAACTTCTGTATCAAGTACCAATTGCATATAAAGACTAATTTTCCCCCGTACTTTTTCCTTGATCACACAAAGAAAACAACTCCCTCCCACTAAACACCAAGGCATTACAAATTCAGCCTAAGCCTAAATAGTTCTTCATGCCAGTTATCACTTCATTAGAGCGCTTTTCAAATGAGTGTCGTAAAACCAAAACCAAAGTAATTACCCCAGCCAATCACAACAAACACAAATTGTCCAATGAACCAATCAGAACTCGAAGCAAGTACATGTTACTGGCGTGAAGCGCGGGAAAAAACGTGCGAGCAAGTCGCGACTGATTGGTTTGAGTTTTACTCCTGATTGGTCGAGAAAGTGGCGCGAGATTTTTTAACCAATCACAGAGCGAAGTAAAGCAAAACCAAAGCAAAACACAAATTACTTTCAACACTCAATTGAAAACAGCTCTAACCTGTATAATTTTAGATCATGCAATCTTGGTTATGAATCACAATCAGTATACATGTAGCCTGCATAGCAGCAAAGAGGGGGGAGGGGAAGGGGAGTGAGAACATGGGAGAAAAATGGGGGACTGGGGTATAGGGACAAGGCTTGCCCCCAGTCCCCCATTTTCTCCCACATTCTTGCTTCCTTTCGCCTTCCCCATTTATGCCTGCTATGCAGGGCAACATTATCAGTAACGATAAGTCTGCAGTTACAGTTCTACTATAATAATATATTTTTATTTTTAATAAATATATTTACCTGTATTTGTTTCTGATCCTTTTTTATTCCCCCTCTTCTGTTGAATTATATATTGTAGTACATTAAGGATTAAACCACTAAAATTTATTTTCCCAGTAACAAACATCAATTTCTCATTTCAAGTTAACAAGACTGATCATTTACATGAAATGAGCAGAATTTATGCCTAGATGTGTTTTCACATCATTGTCTCTAGATCGTGTAAGTTGGTTTGTGTATACCGAAAAGAGTCATTACATTTCATAAAGCTCTGCAGAGGGTGTATGACATGAATGGGTGTTGATCCATATTGCTGCTTATGGCTTATTGTGTCAAACTCTATACCTGCCAACTTTTTCTGAGTCAAATGAGTGAGATTATTGTCTCCTCTTGACCGGGATTTCTGAGAACATTCCGGTGACTTCTAAAGATTTCCGACAATTTCCCGAAGACTTCCGAACTCTACCAAAAATGTCCAAAGATGTTCTGATGATTTCTGAACACTTCTGAAGCTATTTGAAGCTTTTCCGATTGCTTTCGAATGTATTGAAACGCGACATTTTAGCACGTTCTAATACAGTTAGGACTCAAACTTAACATTAAGGTCGTTTATTGGAATATTTTTGGGGGAATTGAATTGAATTTTTGTTGTTGATGTGTTAAAGAACAAGTTGTCTGGATTTGTGAGTGAGGTGTGAGAAATTGCCCTCGATGCATGAGATCGATGTCTCTGATGATCCACAGGCACAAGACTCACGCATAATGCATAAGAGTTAGCACGTATAAAACTCTCAGTTGTTCAAATGGGTTTGTGTTGCCCCTGCTAGTTTGACTTATCAGAATAGTGTCTACTGTAGATAGAAACTGTACATGCTGGCCTTCTCACTACTTGTTTTGTATGCTTGTAATGTTATTGCACATCTCAATACTATGTGAGCCCTGAAGTGCAAAATCCAAATAATGATTACATTATATGTTGGCAACAATCATACTAAAAATAAAATAAAATTTTTAAAGCATGATTAGGGTCTAAGCTCAGGACCCTGTTGAGCATGATTATCACATCACAAATAATGCACAAACAACAGCTAGCCATACTGTAGGATACAAAACATTTTCATGTGAGGTTTGATCATCTTTCTCTGCAGTTTCTCTTGCTGCAAAAAATAAAGTGATAAAATGGATTGTTGTCGAAGTATATGTGTATATCGCCTAAAGAAATGTAAACAAAAAACTCCACCCAGCAACATTACAAACAAGCCGGATAGGACTGTGCTTGAAAATCAGGCGAAATGAAGCTACCAGTATAGAAGATCAAGATTGAATCCGGGAGAATCAGTAGTTGGTCTGGTGGTTGTACGGTTGAGAGTAGTTTAAAAAGATTTATGCTATGAACAAGTTGAGCGGAAGAAATATCATCGGATGACGAAGCCGCCTGATGTCTGCACGATTTCCTTAAGGAACTTCACGCATGCACGTTTACAAAACACGCTATTTTGTGCCATGGTTGAATGCTAGTCTTACCTGAAATATGTACAAAATCGCTGTCGTTCAATACTTCTTTTATAGCATCCTTTAGACATAGTTTCCCTCCGCTCTGGGCCAACACTACCTTGAAGTTTTCGGCGGTGAAGTGTGACTTTTCACACACGTCGGAGCGATGAATTGTCTCTTCGATTAACCATTGAATAGAATTTTCACCTTCTCCGCAAGGAACAACAATCCATTTGCCGTTGAATCGAACTGACAATCGCATCCTCTGTAATTCTGCCGTTCAGTGAAGAGAAATCGTGTCAAATGAGACCAGATCACACTTCCAGACTATAACAAGACAAGTTATAAATGAGCAGAGACAAGGCGGAGTGAGTCCTCAGCGAGCAATAAATATTTAGTTATTGTCGGTCAGCTGTATCTCTTGTTGCTTATATGCATATGAGGTGATTCGATCAACTTGAATAGCCTCCTGTAGTGTAAAACAGTGTGTCCACTTGTTATCACAGTTATTACTGACAAAGCAAGTTCTGCCCTTAGCGTCAAAATGTATTCAACATGAATAATTGCATCATCTACACAGAACCGGAAAAAAACAATGCCGGAAAATCAACCAATCACATTTCAAAACTTGGCACCCGCCTCCGACATTCCTCCGACACACCCCCAAACCCGCTGGTCGCGCATATATTTGAAACGACAAAGCGCTGGATCTCGTGCGCGAGTCGTGACTAAAATGGCGTCTTTGAAAGAAATTTGTGGTGGTCTTCCAGTCGATCCACTTCCTTCCCCTAGAGATCGAGATGACTCTGTTCCTCATGCGCCTGTTAGGGCAGTGAATCTTTCTGACGATGAACGCAGGGTATGGAATAATCGTAATAACCATATTGATACAATTGCTTTGAATTTCTCTGTAGCTTATTATTACGCCCTGCTAGCTGCATAAGTGCACTGTTTTGAGTTTAATTTAGCTGCCTTATTTTGGACTCGAAGTCGTAGGAAATCTAAACATCCTATTTTCCCGTTTTTGCTCGATACTGGTTTTTGAACGTCTCTTTCGTGGAGAAATCGAAAGAGGGCCCGTTTTCTCGCTCTTGCTTCACAGCATCACACGCTTGGAAAGAAAACGCGCGCTGACCCGCACGCATTTTAAGCGTGCGTCGCAGCAAGTTTTAGAAGTGAGGTACAGAATATCGTTAAAAGACGCAAAACGAAAAAAACTAATTTTATAATACTTACAACAACGTGCATACACCACCGTGGTTAGCTGTGTTTGTGGGAAATGTTCTAGACTTGAGAAACCAAAAATCACTCGGTTTATACTCGCTGAGTTACATCCCTAGTTTCCCCATAAACGCCACATAAATGCGTGAACTCCAGTTTTGCATTGTCTGGACTTTGTGCAGGCTGTTTTGAATATATGCTAACCACAAGGGCAAAGATCTAGAGTCCAGGTTTCAGGCTGTGAACTTTGCCATAAGGTCAACTTTTATGAGCAGAACAAAATTGTTTTTTTTTTGTTAAGTCAACAATGGTAATACCAGAAACTCATAAGGACTTGAAACGTGTAACTCGCATATATAGGTTTTGAACGATGCTCGTAATTATTCATTTTCGCAAGTACCATATTTGGAACATGAAGAGAGAGAGAACTGACCAATCAATCTTCGTGAACGACGTGACGTAATTTTACACCAAGTTCCCACACTTGTTCAACAAACTGGGGAAAATGAAGCCGAAAAATTTTCAAACGTAGGGACGACAAAGCGAAAAGAAATACCGGTTTCGAAGACCGAGCAGGAAATTTTTGAAGCAAAAAAAAAATTAGTAATTGAAACAACATTGAGCAAAGCGCTGGGGTAAGAACTAAGTCGGACTGTAAAACCAAACCAAAATAGTCTAGCGTTGTTTTTATGATTTCAGTCCGGCTTCTTTCACTGTCGCACTATCAACAAATGTTCACAAAAGATAGATTTTACACGGAAAACTTTTGACACCGAAATATCAAGAATGACACAAAAATAAAACACAGCAAAATTGAAGAGAACCGTTTAATAATATTGAAGTGTCATACGTTTTCAGTGATTCACTACAAAATCAAGCTAAATAAGCTGAATAAGAAAGGACGACTTTTTCTTCGGCTATATACTACAAAAATAACATCGTTTTACCTGCAGTCGATGTAGCTCTGAGTTCAAGCAGCTCCAAATGTTCAAATAAAGGAACGTAATGCAAAGTAAGTTGAATGATCGCTTTCCCAGTTGTTTGATTCATTGTTAACATGTTTTTTGCCACATCCCGTCCGCGGCCTCTGAACCTGGAACCACTATACGTTTTGTCTTCGTTTCAACTCTCCGAGCTTCAATCCACTTTGGGCGATGAACACAACAATTTTTTTCAGGAAACATTAAACCTGTACCACATTTTAAAGCCAATAATTGTACGACTTTTTCGAAAAAACTTATTCCCGGACGTTCACTTCGAAGCAGTTTCATTGATTCATTCAGGTTTGCAAAGAAACGCTGCAACACTTCGCAAGGTTTTGGCGCCTTAAACTCGTGCGTGGACTGGAGCGAGGGGTTTCCAAATATGGTACTTAGAAAAATGAATATTTACGAGCATCGAACGCGAGTTGCACGTTTCAACTCCTTATGAGTTTCTGGTAATACTAATAAAGAAAACAACAACGACAGCAAAACACTATTTGTCATTGGATGCTGTGGCTTCATAATTAATATATTTTGTTATGGGTGGGTAGCCTGTGGTCCACATAGAAGAGACCTAGTTTATGTTTGCTAGTTTGTGTTGCCTGTAGTCATCAGGTGAAAGCAGTTCCCTTATTAATAACTGGTTATTTTTGCTTTGTAGCTGGCGCTGCAAAATGCATTAAGATATTTTCCTCACACTTGTCACAGTGTACTTGCTCCAGAATTTGCTGACGAGCTAAGACAATATGGACACATCTACATGTACCGCTTTAGACCACACATTGAAATGCGGTATGTTTATTTTCATGCCTTGTTTTTTATTACAAAATATAAGTAATTAAAGGGACAAAGTAGCTGTAAAGGGACCAAGCTATTTATATTGCATTTGTTAAATAGATAATGGACTGGGACTGATGTACTCCAGGTATAATTAGTCTATATAGTTTTTTCTGGAAAAAATCCAAGACACAAACAAAAGATGCATCTGCATGGCTGCAAAGAAATGTTAAGGATGGTGCCTCCTTAATTGTTACCGCCCGCACATATGTTCTGCACATCTTGGAATGGTCTGGTTTCTTCTGGATGTTACCTGCTGATGCAAATTAATGTATTTTTGCATGGTTTTTGAGGAATTCAAATTGGAATCGAAAAAGAAAATTCAACCATGCAAAATGACCTTTACAAACCAAAATTTAAAGTAAAAATAAGATCATCTCCAGTACGGGTAACACAGTCCTGTGGTGGGTTATTTGGTACTCTGGACTTTTATGCATGCACATAATTGAAGCCTAACATAATCCATAACAACCACGTGGAACACTGACTCAAAAACGTTAATTGCTATGAACCTCTTGGTCAGATTACAACAGTTACTCCAATTTTCAATTCTTCTGTTAAGTTCAGAATGTATGAATATATGAAACCCTTTTACAAAGATCCTTGTAAGATCCTCCTACATGTATCTGAATGAATTTGAAAAACAATGTACCGTTAAGTTTTCCTCCAGAATAAAGTGAAAACCATGTGGCCAACTAAAAGCGAGGGGGCTTAGCATTACAGAGCACAGCGCCATGCTCCCCAGGGACCAAGCTTTGTGACCACTGGTGATTGTTGGGTCTGGGACCCCATTCAGTGGGGGTATGAGGCTGACAACTAACTGTACTGTGCAAAAGATATGAAAAAGAAAGTCAGACGGCTTGTGAACTAGCACTTTAGGGCAGCGTGACCCCTTGTCTTTGTGCACAGAGCTTTATCTATCCAAGCTGACACACTTGACTGGAGGGTTGGCTAGCCCAGGGAGGGTCAGAGCTGCTCTGAAGTCCCTGGGGATCTGCAGGAGAGGGTCGGGGAGGGAGTCCCACAGCCAGTCTTTTTTTTCGTGTTCTGTTTATTAAATAGATATTTATGTTGTTCTAAAACCACTCAGATCTACAGTCTCAGTTTGGTCCTTTTATCATTATACTAAAATATGATCTGTTTTGTGATTGTTCCTAGTGCTTATCCAATTGATGAGTACCCAGCAAAAATGCGGCAAGCAGCTGCCATCATGCTGATGATAATGAACAATCTGGACCCCAGAGTAGCTCAAGTAAGTCAATCTCTCACAAACATCATGATATAAAAAAGATAATTATGTACTAATGAGTTAACAACTATTTAATGTTTCCACTGATATAGAAACAAAGCAAAATTTTTTTATCAATCATTTGCGGAACAGATTACTTTTCTTAAGATAGATTTCCAGACTTTTTCGTGAACTACGTGTACGTGCCATAAATACCAAAAAGAATACGTAAAATTTAATGGCTGCATGGCTAAATGTGCCTACCAGGCTTCCATAACATCCACTGTTTTTCTATTAATTTGCTCTCACAAACTTTTTTGTGTTTATAGTACCATATGAGAAATCATATGGAAACATGCATGAAACAACTTCTAGTGTTTTCTATACCTTTTTATTAGTGAATTTTAGTTACCTAATCATATCAAACTGGCTATTATTTTATGCTTTACTTATCTGCAGTGTTTTTTAGCTAACATCTTAGAAAAGTATTAAATAGTGTTAAAGTTAATTCACCATTTAATTTTTAATTAACTGTTATTCTTAGTTTCCTCATGAACTTGTCACATATGGAGGAAATGGCCAGGTGTTTTCAAACTGGGCTCAGGTAAGGTATAATCATTGTTTAGCTGATATCTTTGAAAGGAAATGTTTTCATCATCTTCGAACCTCTCTTAAAATAGCCAAACAAAATCAGAGATGCTGTGTTTATACAAGGATCAAAGTGTTCTTACTGATTTTTCCTTTAGTTCTTAATTTTGATATAATTCTTTTTCATTCAGACTTGATGGTAATGTGATTGTTTAAAAAAAAGAGATTAAGTGTCATGTTTATGGCAAACATTAAAATGTGGTGCTTACTGCATATATCTCCATTTGCAAAGTAAACTGCAGCATCACCTCACAGTTACATTGTACTTACAGTGTACATTGTAGCTAGATAACCCTGGCAAATTCATTTGAGTACAGTACCGCTCGAAAGTATTGGTGCATATATAAGCACGCGGCGAAACCTCATCCGCCGCCATTTTGTTTTCCTCGAATTTGCCGCGGTGGGACGAAAACCGCAACCTCGGTAAGGACGAAAGCGACCGAACACCGCGGCTGATTTGACGCGGCAATGCCTCGGTAACCAAACAATAGTGGCTAATTTCTATTGTTTTGGCATTGTTTATACTTTATCTCACTAATATTCTCAAAGGAGCAAATAGACAAAAGGTTAGCAGTATAATTTCACAAGATTGCGCTTCGTGATAAAACCGATTTCGGACTCGATCGTGTGCTGTCACGCCGGCTTGGCATAGCAGGTGTTTTTATCACCAAGTGCAATTATAAATAAAGAACTTTAAAGATCGTGTATTTATTGGTATTAGATCGTTCAAGGGGAGCTATGAGCAAGCCGATGTATTTAAATGTTTTTCGAGCAAGCCGGTAGTCCGTGCGATACAACACGAGAGGTTCTCGTTTCAGACTTTGCAAGACGGCGGAACTAGGCGCCAGAATCATGCACAATCACAATAGAATGGATTGTCGAGCAGCCGCAAGCAAACTTCGAGCGAACGAACAGAAGCTGACACGTTCAATAGTAAAGTAAAACATGTTCTTTATTAAAAAAAAAAAACAGTTTTAGTCGGCAAACACGACTATGTGGTGCCAAGCGTTGCGTGAATAATTTGCGTGCCGAATGCGACGTAAGCTAAAGTTCTCAGAATTGAAATCGGTCAGTACAAAATGCAGACTGCAGACTGCAGACTGCAGACTGCAGACCGGGTACAAAATGCAGACTAGGTACAAAATGCAGACTGCAGACTGCAGACTAGGTACAAAATGCAGACTGACATTTGAAACTGTTTTTTTCGTTTTTTTTTTTAAATATTATTTCATTTTATAACCTACCGGTTGTCACGCAATCCCTTTTCCGATGTCATATTCCACGAAAACTCGCATTACTGGGGAATGATCTTGCTCCGTTACTCGAAATATACTTTGTAAACGAAGTCTCGAAGATCAGTTCGTTCTTAAACATGATTTAAGCCTTCTCAGTCTTCTTACTTCAAGCGCGAGATCGCATAACATAAAATAACAACGCTCGTTGCAACATGATACCGAGAAACCAGCAGACACATGACCTTCCGTGCACGTGGTCGCTTTCTTTGCCTCTTCGCCGGTTCGTCATGGCGGCCTTTCGGAGGTCGGTTAATGCGGTAAGTAGCAGTTAAATCACCTTCCTTTAACCGATGTGTGTTAATATAAAAATACTTATACCTCGTGAGAGAATTTAGATCTTGCATGTGAAGTAGGAGCACAGATGTCGTGTTGTATTTTACCACACAATTGCTACACAAAATGAAATCATGACTCAGCGTTTTCGTTTCGAGTAATGGAGCAAGATCATTCCCCGGTAATGCGAGTTTTCGTGGAATATGACATCGGAAAAGGGATTGCGTGACAACCGGTAATAAATATTAAAAAAAAATAGTTTCAAATGTCAGTCTGCATTTTGTACCCAGTCTGCAGTCTGCAGTCTGCATTTTGTACCTAGTCTGCATTTTGTACCCGGTCTGCAGTCTGCAGTCTGCAGTCTGCAGTCTGCATTTTGTACTGACCGGAATTGAAATATGCCTTCGCCATACTCAAACATGCCGTCAAAAGCGAAACTGCTGAATGTAACTTGAACTAAAAAGCAAAAGTTATGATGTTAGAAAGAGAATTAGAGTAAAATAGCAAGTTTTTTCCTGAGATTATTTTTAGTTCACGGAGCATTGCACTGAATTTGAATTTGCATACTGTGAGTCTCCAAATAAATTGTGCGAGCGGTGTGGGAACAAATCGAACCTTTCTAGATCTTTTGCGCACTTAATCCTTCGATGGTAATTGAAATAGTAAATGAAACTCATGTTGAAGCTCAAAGACAATGCCAAGTGTAAAAGAATTTGTAAGAAATAGCGATATATAGCGCGGAGTTAGTTTCAGTTCAAAAGCGCATCAAATTTGCATAACGGGTGAAATCTGACCTTTTCAATGAACGTCAGATGGTATGTAACGCAACAATTCTATCTCTATGATGTCCGTTTTATTTCTTCTAGCTGTTGCAAATGGCACGAGTTTCCATTTCTTTCTTCGACTAACGTTAGCGTTCAGCAAAAGTGCTCAGAAGTCACGGTTTGTGAATCACGGTAAAAGCAATAATCGTGTAAAATCTATCACATCATAAAAACATCGGCGCGCGACGTCTCGCTTATTGAAGTTAATTAATCTTTGAAACAAAGGAAACAAAAGGCTATTCAAGCACCACCGCGTCCTATTCTTTACCGCGGTATTTCTGACCGCAAAAAACCGAGGTAAAACCGGAGTTTTCAAAGAAGTTAGACGAGGTTTTCCCGAGGTCAAACCGGAGATACAAACTGCAATTCCACCGCGGCAGTATCGCGGAAAATGCACCAATACTTTCGAGCGGTACTGTATTTTTGTATGACCACTTTTGGCATTATTTTGTTTTAGGTTTGGCTTGTAATGCATTACCTGTCTGAGATGACTGAAGAACAGACATTAGTAATGTGTTCAGGTCACCCTCAGGGACTATTTCCCAGCAGTCCATCTGCTCCCAGGGCTATCATCTCCAATGGAATGGTGAGTAAAAATATTTTAGAATATTTTTGTTTAAAATGATTTTACTTGTAGTTTTACTGATTGAATCTATATGAAGGAAGGCTGAATGATGTCTGAAATTAGGGCACTAAAAACAATAATAATCAGTAATTATTACTGATAAGTACATTTAAGAAATTTAAAGATCCTGGTACAAAAAAGACTTATAAACATAAAAAATATATGAAAGATGCATGTGTTCAGGTGACTTTGAATGTCAGGAAATTATTTTCACTTTACATGAATTTTGTGTCCCTGGTGGACATCCCTTATACATGTAGGATAAAGATCTAGAGTGGCACAAAATGGCTTGTGTACATAACGATTATAATCATCAAGGTTACTGTAGTACCTTTTCTGCAATTGTGCTTAACAAAATGTAAGCTTATAGTAATCAAGTGTTTTCCAATGTGTTAAATTTGAAATTATTGCAGTATTTGGTAAAGTCATCTGGCTCGTTTGTTTTTCAGGTAATTCCAAACTACTCCTCAAGAGATCTCTATGATAAGCTGTTTGCCTTGGGTGTAACAATGTACGGTCAGATGACAGCTGGAAGTTACTGTTACATTGGTCCTCAAGGGATTGTTCATGGAACCACGGTTGGTTTTTTGTGTTGTGCAATTGATGCATTCCTACTAAAACAACTGTTTTTGCCTCAGCTAATTCTTCCATTTCACCATGTAGAGCTATATCAAAAAATTAGTGACAGCCTTGCAATTGCAAAAAGAAAACAAAATGTGGTCTGAGAAACTTTTCAAAATTAAAAGGTCACAAACCAGTGACTGATAAAATGGCTTCATTCTAAACAGAATTGTAGATGGTTGTACAGCAGGACATCAGGATGCTACTTGATCATTTGTAGCTTGCACGGAACTGTGTGTAAATTATCAAAAAGTTTTTTCAATTATTAAAATAAAAGATCTATTCTATAAATGAAGAAGCATCACCTTTGCAAGAGAGAAGCATTCTTAATGTATTTTAATTTGAAATGATCAAAAAATTGATAATAATTATCGAAAGTTAATTTAATAATTGAAAGTGCTTTTTGATGTGCAGATTACAGTGTTAAATGCTGCCAGAAGACAATTCGGAGCAAATAACCTCAGAGGAAAGGTATTTGTGATATATACATGAATTAACAGTTAAACTGTTTGGACTTTCAAAAGTTAAGGATGATGTTAGCTAGCTGATGACAAAATTGATGTTATCTAATTGGCATCTGTCACTCTTAATATTTTCTATTATAAATTTGTCAATAATTATTACTTACTCTTGACAACATTTCTCCTAAGAATTTTAAAAGTTCCTTATTAAAATGAGGAAGTTGAAATGCTACTAGTTTAGAAGAACTTTTATCAAAGGTTAAAGAATGCTTAAATAAAATTTAAAGATAATGTTTATTGTATTTCCTCTGCAAAAAGTGAATGTTAAAAGACCCATAGTGAAAATGGCTGTGACGACAGCTGGTGACAGTGTTAAATTTGTATGGTCTTTGACTCGGCAACAAAATTTTTCGTGTTAAAAGATGCATTTTGTTAGGTACCCATGTGCACTGACTTTGCCTCTCCTACAGTCACTATCACCCAGTTCATTCTGGTTTTGAGAATTCTTTAAATTGCTCCTGTCAGGTAGTTAACTAGATTAAGTCATGTCATTGTAATTGTAAGTAATTTATTCTACATTACAATGTTTAAGTTTTTTTAATAGGACATTCTCGTGTAAAATTTTTAAATGTTGTTAAGTACTCTTATGTTGTGATCTCATAGGAAAGGGCACTATATAAAAAAATTGTTATTATTATTATTATTATTATTATTATTACTATTATTATTAGTATTTATGTATACTATAGCAAGGCATGTAATGAGATAAAAGTGCTCCTTTTAGATAGCTGTGTCTCATGACTGCTGTTCATTGTTATCGTTAGGTGTTTGTTACTTCTGGTCTGGGTGGCATGAGTGGTGCTCAAGCAAAAGCTGCAGTGATCACTGGCTGTGTTGGTGTGGTGGCTGAGGTTTGTGTACAGTGTATTTACAGTAGTATCTTGATAATTTGAGTTCCAGTTTACTGAAAATCCGGACTTGCTACCTGAAACTGGAAGGAGCTCCCCCTGGTTCACTCACTATTTCCAAACAGTAATCTAGCCTCTGACAACTGAAACAGTTTGGTTTTTTCCCCCCTTTGGGTCAACTTATTGGGACTCAAGAGATTTATTAAGGTCAGCTTATTTTAGATTTCTCTAATCTTCACCTCTGCCCCCTCTCCCATTTTTTCTGAGAAAAATAAACCTGAAGGACCAAAAAATTGGAGTGTTTCTTTCCTAAACATTTTCACTCCCCTGGCTTCCTGTTTACTTTTTCTCCCCCTTCCTCAGCAACAGCTGCATCCACCACTGATAACTGAACCTATAATGACCGCTACATGATTTCAGAAATTAGGTAGGAAGAGGAGCATCTTAATTAATTGCAGATCACAAATCCAAGTCTTCTTGAAGCAAATACCTACACGTAATTAAAGATGTCACAGATGGAAATAGCTAATTAAGGGAGACTGTGATTACATTGTGGTCACTACATTTTAAGCATGACCTAGCTAACTCACAGTTGATCACTCACTTACAGGTTAATGAGACTGCTCTGAAGAAAAGACACGAGCAAGGGTCAGTGGTTTTAATTCACGATCACCTATTTTGTCTCAATTAACCAAATGATAATAATAATAAACTCACTCGGCAGTTGGCTGCCTACATTGGTTAAATCATGACTCCTAGTTGAAAAGACGTTAAAAGTGAGGGTAGCCAAGTGGTCAGGCCAGTGGAACTGCAATTCTGAGGCCCAAGGTTCAAGTCCCGCTGGGGTTGTTTCTCAGCGGTCCAGAACCAGGATTGTAATAAGCCAACTGGTTTACCTCCTGCCGGTTAAGATTTTAATAATAATTATTTGAGTGGAATGATGGTAACTAGTTTAAAAATTAACTAGTGAGAGTAAGTAATGACCCAGTGCAATCCTTTATGCTGACTTTTTTTAATGTGTTGTTTTGTTTACTTCCCTCTCAGGTGGCTGATAGAATATACCTCTGATTTGGACACCTGCATAGATATGATCAAGTATGAAAATTAACCTGTTTAATATTGAAACATAATCAGTGAATGCATTTAGATTGCTAATTCTTACTCAAACAGAAACTTGTTTCCCTTAGAACCAATCTTGAATACGAGCTATCTCAAAATGAAGCGTGGATTTCCGTGACCTTCACTACTAACACTCTGTGTCTTGAACATCAGTAAATGGATGTATGATGTACATGTACTGACTAAGTGATGAAAAGGGTTGCACATTCAAGAACTTAACTGACAAATTTAGAAAAAGACTTGATCCTTGTAATAAGAGATGATGTTTGCCTACAAACTTAAGTATCCAGGGGCATCTACAGTAGATAGCTAAAAGCTAGTTTTAAATGGAGCCCTGTTAAAAAGATAATTAAGTACCGATACACACAATTATTGATTGATTTATTTACAGGAAAGCACGGCAGTTGAGGAGACCACACAGCTTGGGATATCATGGCAATGTTGTTGACTTATGGTTAGAAACTTTTAATCCTTTTATCATACAACTCATATCCCAAATCAAATTATAGTCTTACATGTTTATGCTGTTTTCAGGAGTGTGCATGATTACAAAGTGTGTTGAAAGATTCTATGTGATTATATACTGTGTGATCGTGCCATGATCAAAGTTCTGGTAGAATCTGGTGGCATTGGCCAGTTTGGATTTGTAAAAGATATTTGAGGTGGTCCAGCTAAAAATTAATAAAAGCTTTCATATTCCTGAACAAAATTATGCTTGGAAGAAGAGGATTCAGTGGTATCTAATGCACAGGGTCCTCTTTGTGCAGATGGCATTCTCCCACCTAGCTGACATCTGTTTGCTTTTCCATGGCCCCCGGTCTGTGACTGGCAACCCTACTATATTCACATTGTAACTTTAGAGTTGGTATAATAGTCCATGTTAATGATTTTGTTGCCTTTCCAGGGAACGTTTAGTGCAGGAGTATGAGAGCACTGGGGAGCTTCTTGTAGATCTCGGCTCTGATCAAACTTCTCTTCATAATCCATTTAATGGTGGCTATTATCCTGTGCAGGTCAGTGTCTGTGTTTGTTGCATATCTTTGCTTTTTTTTGCCTATCTTTGCTTTTTCCATGGATTTCCTCAAAAAATATTCTGACTTTCCACTGAATACTCAGGAAGTCTTCTGATTGAAGCCTCAGGTTTTCACTAGTGAAGCAGGTACATTAGTGTACAAGGATCTAAATGTTTGATCCTTGTGCTTGTGCCTGCATTTCTTAGTGTTTGTATGAATTCTTGTGCTTGCACTAAGTGCTTGTGTTGCTTGCTGAAAACCTGAGGCTTAAAATCCTTCTGCTAACACTAATTGCATGGCTCACGGTTGCCGGGTTGTTGGTGTGTGACATTTGCAGACTGTGACCTGCCGCAGACTAATGTCTGCTTTATAAGGTTTGGGGTGAGCTGGAGCTTACGTCTGCAGCAAAGGGTAAGGATTATGATTAGGTTTTTGTATGAAAAATTGCTTAACATTAAAAAAGCACTGTAAGAGCAATCTTGATTGAACAAGTGCCAATGTTTATCAATTTAATTAAGTTTTAGATTTTCTGCTGTTTGAAATTTGAGTTCTTTGAATTTAATTTAGGTGAAATTTGATGAGGCAAATGAAGTTATGAAATATGACCCTGAAAGATTCAAAGCCTTAGTTCAAGAAAGGTGAGGACCAAATTTTAACATAGGTTATTAACTAAAAGATTTGTATCCTACGTTAAAATGCTACTGGTAATAGGTGACAACAGGCTTTTTTAATTGCAGCTTACGTCGCCAGGTTGCAGCCATCAATAAACTGACAGCACGTGGAATGTTCTTTTGGGATTATGGAAATGCATTTCTTCTTGAGGCCAGTCGTGCAGGTTACAATTAGTATTAATATTATATGCCTTCTGTGTATTTACTGTAAGTAAATATGTAATGTTGGATTTTCTGGTTACTAGTGCTTTGTAATAAATAACACTTCCTAGTTATCTGCATTGTAATATTAAAAATTATTTTAGTAAGCTTAAATAACGTTTATTCATTTCAAAATATATTTACTAGTGTAAAAATTTGCAACATGAATTTTTTACAAATTAATTCTGCGATTTTTTTTGTAATATCAGAACAGGAGACAATACAAATCATTCAGAGGAAAAACTTCTCCAAAGTAGTTGTGTACAGTGTAAATAATGAAAAGTTGTTATAATCAATTTTAATGTTTTAAGGTGCTGACGTGTGCAAAGAGGGTGCACCCCTTGGAGTGTTTCGTTATCCATCCTATGTACAAGATATTATGGGGTATGTGTTAACGGCTTATTAATTTTTTAGCTTTTAGTGGAGGAATTATAGAAGCAGGTTTATTAATTAAAAAAAGAGAGAGATGATAACAGCTCAACAAAGAGGTCATTGAATGGCTACAGTCTGCAGTTAATGTTTGCTACTTGTGGCATCTTGTGTCTGTCATATGTGAAATGGGATTTGAAGCAGTTCAGTTTGTATATTATTGGGAAAAAAAACCTAAGTAGAATTTAAGATAAAATTAGAGTTTTTGTGGAACAGTACACTATCTGTATTGGCAGCCTATATATATGGTGTAAATACATGTAAAACAGAGTTTTGTTTATGTTCTTTATAGAGATATCTTTTCAATGGGCTTTGGACCATTTCGGTAAGTGTTTCTTTTCTTTTTATTCTTTTTTTGCACACTTGAAAACCTATCTCGTTTTACTAATATTCTTCTTTTTGACAGCCATCTGTTGACAAGTATCCTCTACAAATAACCACTGTGATCAGTGGCCTAAATCTTGTTTTCAAGTATTCAGATGCAATTAATGCTTAGAAAATATTCATTCTACTCCTTGCAAGTCCTGGTAATAAAAGTTCGACCATATTTTTATTGGCCAATTTAAAACCCTGGAACTAATTATAGGTGAACATGGGACCTGACTTGTTTTGTTTCTATTATTTTGTATTTGTACATATAGGTGGGTCTGCACATCCGGTCTTGCTGCTGATCTTGCAACAACTGATGAAATTGCCAAAAAAGTATTGGAACAGATCATGGAGGAAGGATGTAAGTGTACAATCTTAAGTTTTCTTTGTTATCCTTCACTTCCCATCTCCATCTTCTATTTTGCCACTTCCATTTACCCTCCCTCTTGTGTTTCTTTCATGTCCCTCCACTAGGAGCATTATCAACCATGGGTAAGGATACTCTGCCTTTTAATTCTGTTCTGAAACTTTTTAGGTGAGCCTTTTGAAGTATTTTCCTGTGGACATAGGAATTTCAATTTGAAGTTGAGCACGCTAAAATAGGGCTAACAAGAGGCTATTCTCAGTATGTTACCAGGGTCCTAACTATTGTAATTCAGCTTGATGCTGCATAGTCTTCGGCTTCTGTTGGGGTCCTGAAGGGAAGGGGAAGGGGGAAGGGAGGTCTTTCGAACCCTGGAGCCCTGAAAGTTTTGTCATGGAGCCTGGAGCCCGAAGCCTTTCTCTACCTAGAGTCCGGACAGAAATGATGATTAAGGCTAATTGGAGCCCGGTGGAGTGAAGTGATGGAACCCCAGAGCCCCGAGTTTTCTGTCTTGGAGCCCTGCATTTTTTTAGGTGAGAGCCCTGGAACCCTAAACCTCTTTGGGACCCTGATTTATGATTAATTAATTTTTCCACCCCTAATTCTTCATTTTTCTTTGAGGCTATAGCCATATTATTGTAATTGCTCATGTGTTTATTTTCTATCAGGTTAATAACTCAGTAATGTAATTTTGTACTCCATCGAGGAAGCCCATAGCCTTTTGGATGATTTTAGGCTTCCTCGCCACAGTAATCTTAATTTATTTTTTCCACATTTTGCTATATTTACTCGTACTTGTGTGATGAATCAAACTGAATGAATTTTGAAATGGAAACGGTGATATCATTGTCCTATGATGGACAGATCAGTGCTGTGTTGTCAAGCTCAGATCACTGAGTTATTTACTTTAAATTGTTGTTATATGTTTTGTAGTACCAGCGGAAGTGAAGGCCCAATATGAGGACAACATTAGATGGATTGAAGAGGCACAACAGCATCATTTGGTGAGAATTTTTTGCTTATCAATCCGTGCTTCATTCCATCATTTAACCTTCACTTTCGAAGACTTCTTGAGAGAAGTCCTCGACAAATTCGATACAAGGCGTTTCGATACAAATTGACGTCGTTTCGATACATATCGACGTCGTTTCAATACATATCGAAACGACTTAGGTTGTAGCGAAACGACTTGTACCGAAACCACCAGAATACCGTTAAAAAATTAGGTTTAGGGTGCTAAAGGAGAGAACCGCGTTTTACCTGTTTTAATAGAATGGGTTTAAAATGTAAGCCTTAAACTTACTGTCCTATAAATCAATACAAAGAACGGTGATTGCCCGCATATTGGATAATAATCCAGCAAAATGATGTGTTCGTCGCAAACTTGAGAGTTTTCAGCTACACTTGCAATCATTTGACCTGGACTCCTTCTCCGCCAAAGTCTTGCCATGTCAACAAGATTGCATCATGCGCTGGTAGTGTGAGTCGGTTTAAAGAGGAATATGGTTTGGTCTTGTTTGCGTTAAGTCTTATCAAGACTGGCAATATTATTTTTCCCGGCAAAACGGTATCTAGCGCCGTCGAATGAAATTTAACAGGACTTGGAGGAGGCGAGTGACAAGAAAACAAAGTCGTAAAGCTACACACACAAAAAGAACAACAACGACGACAACTCAGGAAAGAACACTTACCAGTAACAGAACTTGAACTTACACTGTAAGGACGGACCACGAATGAACTCGGACAACAATGTAGTAGTCGAAGTATAGTCTAACTAACTTGATTAATATATTACAATGCAAGGTGACAGATTAAAAGAAACAACTTACCTAACCTTTTTTAGCCACCCGGTGTGCAGGATTGACATGTGACAACAAAACACTGAAAACACCCGGGTAAAACCGTAAAAACGACTCGTAAATCATAAGTCTAAACGATCACATGGTTTTGAATGGAACACATTTAGGTCACGTGACTAAAATTGGCGCGAAACAACAGCTCCCGCCTCCCAGGCCCGAAGTGGAAAAAAATTCACATTGGTCAATTTTTTTTCGTCAAAACCGGCTGGAATACCGCAATATTTAAAATGGACAAAAGCCGCAGATCTTAGGATGTAGGTGATATTTTGTAAATCCCTTCAAAGCGTCAGTTTCTCGACTAATTATAGCTGGTGATAACTAATCAAAAATAAGATCGAAAATGGGTCAAAATGACGATCGAATGTTCACGACCGAAAGGGAAGATGGTGTCATTCCGAAACAATGAAGAGACTCTTCATTGATTCAGCACACCAAATCTCGAATTCTGTAAAAGAGCAAGGTAACAAAACAATTATCCAGCACAAATCGCTCCTTTATCGCTCCCAATTTTTTTGCTGTTAGGCAAGTCTTACACGTTTTAAGATTTGTTTAATTAAGTTCAATTTTCGACGATGGAAAGAATCAAGAGGAGTTAAACTCACCGATTCTGAACAGCTTTAGCTCACATTTTGCTTCGCATATATAATACTGTCCTTTTACGTTGTAAGAGTGGAATAAACGCTAACACAGTCCTTTTTTTCTTGTTTGAAGGTGGTTGGTTCCCAGGCTCGTATTTTGTACGCAGATCAGCGTGGACGGGTGGGTATCGCAGAAGCGTTCAATAAAGCCATCAGTGACAAACGATTACTGGTAAGTATTGTTACCTTACAACTTATTACATTGCCACGTTATAGAAGTGTGCAGGAGTCAGTTACTTTACTATGCCTCTGTTTACTTACAGTTGGGTCGTTATGGTAATAAGTTAATAAACTATGCCTCTATTTTCCCAGGGTTGTGTCGTTATCAGTCGTGACCATCATGATGTCTCTGGCACAGACAGGTAAAACGCTGTTACACTTCTACTAAATTAGAGTAGTGCGTCACAGAGCGTCACGAAGAACGCAAAAAGTGACAACAGCATAGACTTGCTATAGAACAACATTGCAATAGTTTTGACAATTAGGCTGGATGACAGACCTGTCAATAGTCTTGGAGCACCACCCATAAATACCCGTCGGTTACCAGTGTGGGCACGTCACGAAAAAATACGTGACCTAGTTTGGCATGTCTGTTTCGTCATCGAACATTTGATGGTTGAATCTGCGTAAGGGGGACTTTGACACCCCAAACTGTTGCACAGAAACGAGTTTGTTTTACGAAATGTTTTCCAATGGACTATAAATATTTAAACACTAAAAAGATTTACACCACAACAGTTAAGCACACTATCACAACAACTTCAAAACAACAACAAACAACTTATTTTGACCACCAAAAGTCACGTAAGGGCCTGTCAAACTTCCAGGGCGGGTTATTTAAACACAGGTAATTAATAAAACTGCGGTCTAAAGCGGTCTTAGCATGGCCAACCCGAATGTGTAAGCGTTGTTTACTGAGTAGTGTAAAGAAAGTTTATAGCCCAGACAAGAAAACATTTGTCTCCTTAAAGTGACCCACAGGGGGGTTCCTGGTCTTAAACTGCGGTCAAAGTTAGGCCGCTGTAAAAATTGGCCCTTTGGTTTGATGACGTAACATGTCACGTTTCATTAGGTCGTGTTTTTTGTGACTTGTCCACGCTTAGATGCAACCGGTCATCAGACTTGTGTCATGCGCTCGCATTCTGCAGGAAAATCCGTATTCTCCCTTTGTTTTTCAGCCCGTTCCGTGAGACTTCGAACATTTACGATGGGTCAAGTTTCTGTGCAGGTTGGTACCTAACGATGGGATAATGATTTGCGTGACAGAAAACGGACAGGAAAAGCTAGCAAACACGCACTAACTGAGGGCGTGGCTAAAATGGAAGAAATTTCTGCGTAAGCAAATGTTTCTCCGTTAAGACACACCAAAAGTCTGTTTCGGAAACAAAACTCAGTTCTCGGAAACAAAAAATGTCTTTTGAATCGAGTCAAAAACGTCACTGTTGTTTCCCTTATTGAAACTTTTGATTCCGAATCTCTTTTCCCAGTTTAACCACAAAGGAGAAACAATGAAAGAAAGTGAGGGGCCAATAATCCTTTATTTTGACGGCCTCACTGATTGAATCAGTAATGACTTGAATTGTGCAGGATTTTAAACGTATCGATTCAAAACTTACCTAAGCTTATCACATAGGTACTTTTTTTTTACTCCAGACATGGCTGTTCAAAACGTTATTGGTGATGCTTTCCGTGGAGCAACTTGGGTGGCACTTCATAATGGCGGTGGGGTCGGTTGGTAAGTTGTACAGCACAACTTTACTCATTTAACCGTTAAACTTCCAACAGGAGTCATGTTCTTATTTGCCATATTACGCAAAAATATCTTCAGCCGAAAATACTGCTTAATAGCTTTTGTGTGAGAGAATACATTTAAGGGTTTCGTTCACAGAATGCTTTCTTTCTATTTTGTTTTGATTGAAATGTGTGCGGAATGACGTAAACCTAATAACCATTAAACTAGCTTTCCTTAAACGCTTTTTTCCAGTTGTCTTCGGAAGACTTATGACCAATAAAACTCTGAACTAAAATTGTTTTCAATCTGTACTTCCAAATAAAAATGTCAAACGCAACCAGCGTGGCGTCCTGAAGCGTCATACCTGGGATATACTCGACTTCAGGCACAAAAATTGAAACTTTCAGTTGCAACATTGTTTTCAAACGGCGTTACTCTAAAAGATTTATTTTAATCCACGTCTTAACAATAGGGCTACTTTTTCCATTTTACAGGGGTGAAGTTGTTAATGGAGGCTTTGGTCTTGTGTTAGATGGATCTCAAGTGAGTCTTTTTTCTAAATCTTGGATTGTACTCTCTCAGCTTCCTATCAACGCAGTTACTCCCGTTAGCTACAGTACAGTTGCAGTGATGCTGTTTTTGTACAGTTTTAATTGTTGCCTTTGCCGGTCAAATAAGGAAATCCGCAACACAACCAGGCTTATATGTGATGTTAATAGTTAGTTGTAGTTTTAACTATCGTGAACTACTCATCATTTTTTTTTCTTTTTTTCCCCTTGTTAGGAAGCCGGTGACAGAGCTCGTATGATGCTATCCTGGGATGTTAATAACGGGGTAAGACTATCCTTCACATTTCAGTTGTCTTAACTACTTTCTCAAGCAGGAGACTGAAGCGCTGTGAGACGCTGACACAGGAACTTTTCAATGGTAGTTTAAGGCTATTTTAACAACGGGTGGGGAGTGGGGGAAGAGGGAGGTTCACTGGCCCCCCGTTAAAGAATGACAGAAGGTTATCTGGAGTAAACTGACTGTGGCGGAACCAGACACGATGTAACAGAGAAAGTTGTTAATGCTGTAACTGACCTCTGTTCTGTTGATATCAGTGCGAGATTTTTTATCTCATAGAGAGTCCTCAAAAACTCGCGCATTTTCCCGCCCGTTCAACTTATGCCCCGTTCACACCAAATAAACAAGTGTACGTAAACGAAGTTCAATCAAACACTATTTAAACACGCGTGATCTTGGTGTAAACGTAACATAACTGGCTAGTATGACTTTTGGAATTTTGAAACGGTCGTTTACAATTTAATTCTAATTGAACTGTCACTATTGTATTTCAGGTTGCTCGTCGTTGCTGGGCAGGGAACGTCCATGCCAAAAATGCCATTTGCAAAGCAATGGAAGAGAATCCCTTGCTGAAAGTTACAATCCCTTCTCACGTGGAAGACCTGACCCTGTTAGACAACGTTTTAAAGCCATGACCAAGAATCCTTTTGCATTACGACGAGAGAATCTGGACAATGGAACCAAACGTGCACAAAGCTAGGGGTCGTTTTGAAAAATTTTCGGGCGGGTAAATGTTTCTCGTGCAGAGATTGGTTAAACGCAAACTTGTCTTTTAAAATTTGTCAGGCAGTTTGTTTGGGCGGACTTAATCTCAGGGGGTTAGAAGGCTCATACTCGGTTTTGAAAAAACAAAAAATCCATAATTTATTGTATTAGTTTGTAAAACAGTTATGAACTTAGTTACAGTAAAACACAAGAAAGGGCAGATTTTTACGGTGTTACTGTAAGACTGACTGTCTTTTTACCAGGTTTTAGCTGAACCTTTTGCCATTATAGCTTATAAATCAGTTATTTTTACGAAACTTATTTACAATGTGACACGATATCGATCCGTCTTCAAAGTTGGTTTTGAGAGCTGACTGCCTGTTAGTAGAGAGCCAGTCGGGGCTCCCGCTTTCTCGTATACAATATCCGTTTTTTTTTGTTATTATTATTATTATTATTATTAATTTTTTTTTTTTTGGCGTGAAACGCGTTTATTTGTAACATGGTACGCGTTAGAAATGCGGCAAGTAGATCCACCCAATGATAAATGGCATCCCCTATACGCGTACCCCAGTTGGGATGCAAACAAACAAGCTGTCGCATAATAGAGCATGGTAGCAGTTGTGATCTTTGCCTTTAAAAATATTGTGAACAATGCCTCCAGCTGCGGTTTAACAAAAATAAACAAACACGGACGTGAATTATTTTGTCTTCTTTGAATCTATCTTCCTTCTTAGTTCTGAAGAAAGGTTTTTTTTTGGACAGTTGCAGTGTCAACTCGTAACTGTGCAATATAATGGGTGTTAATCTGTTTGATTAGCACAGTGGGTCTTTTTGATGTGGCTTTGAAGAAAGTGGGGAATTAAGGATTTGATGGAATCTGTCCATGACGCAGTCCGAAAATCTACTACCTTAGAGCAGTTATCAAATGAGTGTGGAAAGTAATGTTGTGTTGGCTTTGGTTTTGCTTTACTTCGCTCTCTGATTGGATAAAAAAGTTCACGACACTTTCTCGACCAATGAGAAGTTAAACCAAACCCAATCGTTACTTGTTCGCACGCGTTTTCCCGCGCTTAACGCTTATTACTTGTATTTGCTTCAATTTCTAATTGGTTCATTTTGTGTTGTTCCTGTTGTAATTGGTTAGAGTAATTACTTTGGTTTGGTTTTACGACACACTTGAAAATCGCTCTCTCGATTAATTAATTAATTGATACTCTGAACTCTAACTCGATATACGACATAACAAAACAAAGCATCAGTGGTTAAATAAAAAAGTTCTAACAGAAATTCAAACTTTCTCAATCATTAAAGCCATTCAGCATCTTTTCTATTCGGAGTTAATTCCAGTTACAATACAAATGCACCCCTTCATCATGCGAATAAATTCCCCTCAAGCGACTAAATTCATCGGCTCTAGAAAAACAAGAATGCGGAATTCCATGTGGACGTTAAGGAGGGGGGGGGGGGGGTGGGGGAGGATTCTGACCTTAACGTCCAGTGGACGTTAAGCGGGGAACTTTTGAATATGTCGCCTGTCCCTAGGAAATGCCAGGTTCAGAAATGGCTGAAAATGAAAAGAAACAGTTCGATAAAGAAATATCAGCTTTGGTTAAAGGTGTGAGGGAGATGAGTGAAAGCTTCCGATCTGCTGTCGATGAAATACGTACCCCAGTACAGCTGGTTACCTGGATAAAGTATAGAAGGACTGTAGGCTGAGCGTCCGCTGTTGGTAGCGGGACCGCTATAGTGGGAGACCTGTTCACTTGACAACTGATCGGTGCATTGCCAGAGTTCTAACAGCCTCATGCACACGGGCAAATTTTCTATGACAAGTTTTCTTTGGCAAATGATTTGAGCGTGTACATTGATGAACAAATTTTCTTTGACAGATGTCCTTGTTTGTGTGCTGGCAATGGCTTTTGGACAGCGGAACAGCAAGCGCGCAATTCAAGGCGATAAAGGCGGAAACCTGCCCAAAGTAAGTGAAAAATGTTATCCAAAAATAAAAGGCTCATTTTTCAAGTAAAGGCAAGTTAAATTATATCATGTAGCTCGGTAGCAGTAGTTTTATTGCGACCTAAAGCTGAAAATGCGGAGCAGGAAAAATACCGGTCGCATGGACCATGAAAAATGGAGGCTCGTAGTGATAAAATGCTTCTAGAAGCATAGAAATTGTCTGAAACGGCTAAATCACTCAGTTAGGCCCGACAAAAGCTCCAAAAAACGCGCGGGCGAAGGATCCTCGAACTAATTTTCCATAAATCTTTGACAAATTTCCTTGACGATCCATCTACAAGTTTAGGGCAAATTTCACATCTGACAAAGTTTCTTTGACTAGGTTCTAGTTGGTAATATGAAAAGTTGACAAATCTCATCTACACGAGCAAACGTTTGTCATAGAAAATTTGTCAAAGCAAACTTGCTTGTGTGCATGGGGCTTACTTTGGTTTTGGTTTAAGGCATTCATTTGAAAAGCACTCCATATAACCCTAAGTGTACTCCTTAAAAGAGGGGCGGTAAGGGGGGGTCCTGTGCACGGTTCACGGCTATTAAAAACGACAAATAACGGTTCACGGTAATTAATGCTCCACTTTCACGATTCACGGAAAATAACACTGTAACCAAGGAGGATTTCAGCTGTGAAGCCCTTCACTTGTCTATCTGTTTTATTCTTTACTCTTAGAATTGATGAGTACAGTGTATGTTATCTTTTGGGAGCTATTTTTTCTTGTGCCTGACAATAGTGATGAATTTCAGCTGGTGAAAATTGCGCGTATAGACTCATTTGCATTGATCGGACATTTCTATATTAACATCCGGTCAGACGACGGTGTTTTCTCTCCCAGGACTGACGAGAGATGTAGGGGAAAGGCCTGATCGCAGGCTAGTTTTTTCGCTCAAGTTGTTACGACTTCGAGAGGAAAGTCATCGTTTCCTCATGGATACACTCTAGATCTACAACTGGAAGTTCTCTACCAGACTCAGTGCAGCTAGTGTGGATGTAGGATTTAAAAAGTGGTTCGAAGACCGAAAGCTTCCTTTTTTAATTATTTTAATTAGCGAATGCTTTTATGAGGCTTATCATTTTTAGAATATGTTATTAGACTCGATGATATACTTTTTAACCCCCACAAATGCTGTAAGTGAAGGTGAAGGTAGTGAAAGTAAATCGATGAAGAATAGTACTTAACGTCAACGTCATTTGGCCTTCCCTTGTCTCTTACCTTAAACTGGTCTAACGAAAACTCAGAAGAACTTGGATGTGACTTTTACCATTCTTCCGCTACGAGTAGTAACTGCTCGAAGAAAAGTCATTTCGTCCTCGTTGTCTACTTGATCTTCAATGTCTGAATCTGTGTCATATTCTGATTCCTGTTCACAATCCCCTGTATCTCTGCTACCTTCTCTTGACATTTCTACCGCATCCTCTTGTTGTTCGCTCTGATAAACATCTACAGGAGCTTCCGAAGGTCTTGTCTGGAATGTCACTTTCTCGTTTTACGCAACAGAAGTAGCATACATGTTTAATGGCAGTGTGCCTGCTTTAAACATCATCGTTTCCTGACGCACGGTGCATTGTCTGACGGCCTTGCCGTAGTTTTTTACACTCCCTCATCAATTCTTTGTCGCAGCTGTTCAGCTTCCGTATGGGCTTTAGGTGGTTCATTTTTGAAAGAGCATTCAGTGGTGTCATTTGAGGAATTACAGGGTAGTACGACTTCTCGTGGGTAAAGTAGTAAGCAGCCCACCGTACAACTCGTTTGATGCTTTCATAGACAGTATTTGCCAAATTTCGAGCATACTGTAAGCAAGTGGGAAATTGATCCTTAAAATGACCCATAGCGTGGAGGTTTCCATTTGGACAGTAAGGCAGTGTGAAGATCTACTTCGTAACTTGTGTTGAGCTCTTTTAACAGCTCTGCGAGATCTTGAAGACCTTTAAGTATCATGCTAACGGACGATTGCGTTTGACTTGATATAGTCCCCTTCACTCCCATGGGTTTGCATGGTTTGTCAAAGGTAGAAATCACTTCATCTGTTGATCTCTTCAAGTAGCTATCCAGGACTTTCAGGAGCTCTACAGCGTCAGCCAATGAAATTTTTGCCACCACCTGATGTTTTTGGTGAACGGAGAAGGCTTTGTACAACATCCCCAAATGTTTCAAGAATTCTGCAGTGCCTTTTATTGAGGTGATTAACTTGACAGAGCCCGTTTGCGCGTCGGTTACAAATATGTTCCTATCGAGCTCAACACAGATGCCCATAGGTTGAGAAAATGAGGCATCTTTGGCTCTTCCATTGCAGTTTCCTTCCATTCCACTGTCAGCAATAACGGTCACCTCTTCACCAGGGATTTTTGCTTTGATCTGGCGACCTTCTGTGTCAGCATGAACAATTCCATTTCTGTAAGCTGCAACGTGGGAACTTTCTACGCAGTGTGCACTTCCATTCTTGACAACCATTTCAACGGTAAGATCAGACATCTTTATAGCAACCACACCTCCAGGTTCCCCTTTTTGTGAAAGATACAGCACATTTGAGCTCACGCACATGGAAATCACTTCTTTGCAGCCGTTAGGATACTTCGAGAAAAAGGTAACATTTCCCTCGACTGCCACTCCATTCAGCTCCAAAGTGATGGTGTAAATGGTTCCTTCCACATCACTGGCACATACAAGAATGGAGTCACTCGCCTTTGCAATACAAGATGGTTCGATGTTTTGAGAAAAGTGCACTTTAGCCAAGTCAACGTTTCGGTCAATATACGATTTCTCTAAGTTCTTCAAAAGCGTACTCAGTCTCTTTTGCAGCACTTCCACTGTGCCTTCGATAGACAGTCCTCTTTGCTGTAGCTCACTGACAAGTCCCTCTTTCTTCAGCTTCTTGACTTGAAGTTTAGGAGTGGCAGCTATGGAAACTATCTGAATCCCTGATGTAGGTTTACATACATAAGCAATACCGCCCATGTATAACACTGACTTGGCACCTAAAAACTCTCCAAGATACTTACCCTCTGCGGGAACGTGGAGTCTGTCTTGAAAGCATATTTCTTGAGTCCAGTTACGAACTCTAACGCCTTCATCAAGTGTTACTAGGCCCAGGATCTATCCGCGAGTTTCGGAATTATAACGACCAGTTGCAAATGACACCATTTTGCGTACATTTATTGTATTTTCAGGATCAGTTTTATTCGTAGCACAAGTCAAGTGCGAGCCATTAGTCCAGTCGAGCCAAGTCATGTTTTCAGAACTCCCCAGATGGATACCAAGTATCAATCAAACAAATACCTTGATTAAGTTCTACCAAATGCTTAATTTGCCTTTCATTCCTTTCCACATTTTCACCCATCTTTAGTCGCTTTACAAGGTGTTCGTCCTCCACTTTTGTTGCTGATCTCATTCTTTCACCACCCGGCTTCCTTTGATTGTTTTGATGACCGCCATGATTCTTTCCGTGTTTGGTCTGGCTCGCTGGGGCTATTTCTTTGCCAGCTACTGTTACCTTTATAACGGGGGGATCTTTTGCGAAAACAATTTCTCTCCTCAGGACATTGACTACAAAAGATCAAACCAGACTAAAATTAATTAAAATATATATACACGGAAAACCCTATTACTCATTCATAGGACTACGTATAAAAGAAACCATGTTTCTAGGAGAGATATAGAGGATCTGCGATGTTAAAATTCCCATGGTCTCTCCTTATAATTGTGACTTGCCATCGGATGAAAATGTCGAAGATGTATGGTCTTTCGCTTTGCGTTACGCAAATCAGGTTGTGTTACATCCGGCTGGAATAGCTGTGTGGATGTCTGTAAACAGCTGTATACAGCCAGAACATCTGCCATGAAGCGTTTAAATCTTTTTCAAAAAGTTTCAGTTTTGGGAGAATAAAAGACCCAGGCATATAACATTTTCGTAATGGGGAATTGAACGAAATCCCGTCACAAACCAAAAAGGGATGTAGGCTGCTTTGACCTTAGTGTCTTTCAGTGACCATTCACAAACACGTGCGAATATTAAAAATAACTGCTCACCTTGTAATGCTGTTGTCGACGGTGACTTTAAAAAAAGAGGCCTCTCTTCGTCCCACTGTGCCTGTGTGTTTATAGCATACGCTTTGCTGCCCTCTGCGGACTTTACTAACCGGCAGGGTTTTAATTCAATACAGGATCCAAGACCACGCTTTTCCGATTCAGCTTTCAAACCAGCATATACTCTATAATGTGCCGCCTTAAAGCTTCTACAGAAGAATGCGTACTGGTGATCGGAATACGGATTCTTTCCTTCCCTCCAAGAAAAGCCAGAGTTCCAACAGATTTGGGGTCCACATAATAAACTACTCCCTCTAATAACATTTGTTCACTGTCTGTATTGTCGGCCATTGTAGCTGGCATACCTGGACTGACCCTGACGGCAGTACAAAGGTCACAAATGTCATGCGGAGACTAAGGTCTGCCCAAGGTCATTGGCGTCATCAGAGATTGTTTTAAAATTGAGCTTAATTATCACGCGGTCTTCAAAGGATTCAAATAACAAAGCAGAATCCTGCCATTTGAAACTTTAAAACAGGTTAAAAAAAACTCCTGTGAGGATCCAAGAAGGCCCAAGAACGTTACCACCCATGTAATCCATTTTCACGAGAAATATTTCAATCATAATCACGAATATCGGATAATATTTTTTATGTTTCACGTATCACGACAAGCACAACATTCACAGTTCACGTGTTATAATTTCACACTTTCACAGATCACGGAATTTAAAACCGCTTGATCACGTATCACGCAAAACCCCCTTTCATCCCCTCTTAAAAGTTGTCGAAAATATTGCACCGCATCGTTTGACCTAAACTCAGAAGGTGACTAAAGATTTTTACGGGTTGTCCATGTTGGAGAAAATCAACCTAATGACCCGTGAATTTCTTTGCCTTCTTTCCAGTTAGAAAACTTCTATTCAGTTTTGTTGAGATGGGCGAAAGAGTAAAAGTGAAGGGAAGAATTGACCTTGGGATCAAGGCTTGAAATAAATGTGATCGGATCGCGTTCTTCAACCTCAGCTGGCTGTGGTTGATTTGTGTAATGTTTCCTTTTATTTATTTCCCTTGTATACCGACGTCAGATGTACCTCACTAATGAGAACTCTGACGGGACATTTCTGAACATTTTTTTGCTTGAAACGGGAGATAGCTATATTGAACAATACGATCAACCGTGGCAACCTAGTCTGGTGTCAGTTGAAACGGTTGATCAACCCTAAACCAACCGGAAAAGGTTTTTTTTCCCGCCAAACGAACGCGATGCAACCCAACTAAACCACTGATGCTAGTAAAAATACTCAAATGTCGTCAATAGTTAGTAAAGCCTTACAGTATCGATCCTCCGAAATAGTAAGAGCTAGATGACAAACGTAACTTGACTTTTCCTAAGTAACCCTTTACATAGAAAACCATAACATATGCAATAAGACGTTTAGCTCCGTGGCAACCGAGTCTGATGTTAGTTGAAACGGTTGATCAACCCTAAACCAACCGGAAAAGGTTTTTTTCCCGGGCGAACGCGATACAACCCAACTGAACAATTGTTGTCGGCAGTTAATAAAACCTTACAGTAGCGATCCTCCGAAATTGTAAGAGCTACATGACAAACGTAACCTGACTTTTCGTAAGTAACCCTTTTACATAGAAAATCATAACATATGCAATAAGACGTTTGGATACGTGGCAACCGAGTCTGATGTTAGTTGAAACGGTTGATCAACCCTAAACCAACCGGAAAAGGTTTTTTCCCGGGCGAACGTGATAAAACCCAACTGAACGATTGTTGTCGGCAGTTAATAAAGCCTTACAGTAGCGATCCTCCGAAATTGTAAGAACTACATGACAAACGTAACCTGACTTTTCGTAAGTAACCCTTTTACATAGAAAATCATAACATATGCAATAAGACGTTTGGTTACGTGGCAACCGAGTCTGATGTTAGTTGAAACGGTTGATCAACCCTAAACCAACCGGAAAAGGTTTTTTTCCCGCCAAACAAACGCGATACAACCCAACTCAAGAGCTAAGATGCTTAAGAGCTAGATGACAAACGTAATTTGACTTTTCGTAAACCCTTTCTCATCTGATAAAACGATAACATATGCAATAAGACGTTTGGTACCTAGAAACATATATTCAATTCGAATATTTATTTTAAGAGCTAAGTCAATTGTTTATGCGAAGATTTACTCAACCATGGTGTTTACGTTGTTTCTATATAATACAGAAACAAGATCAAGTCTCTCAGTTTTGCTTTCATTTCTTTCTTTAGTCTAACGCACATGGAAGAGCTTAAAACGTATGTAGGAAAAAAATTCGGCTTACGCTTTTAAAAACGACAAAATGAAATCGGTTGTCTAAAGAATATCTGTGGCGCTAAGTGGTGCCCCCCCCCCTAAATTTTCATTGTGTGGAACTAGCGACCGACACGCTCTTTTGCAGCCATTGACGCTTTGGGCGTGTCCAGCTGTGCAATTTTATTGGCTGTATATCTTTGGCTTACATTGTGACGCTGCAATTTTATTTATAGCTTGCAAAAACACAAGAAAGGGACTTTCCCTGTTTAAACAAAAAAGCACACAACTTGTAAACCTATATTAGCATGACTTTTGCAACTTTGTGGTCAGTTGCGGTGGAGATTTGATACTGGTCAGTTGTTGTAGACCTGAAACAACTGGAGCTGTAAGCAGAAATAAAACGCGGAAAAGGAACTGCCAGTCTTGTCCTGCATTTTATTGACAACCGTACGAAGTCTCATTATCAAAGGTAAGCGTCTGTGTTAGCCTCGTTTTATCCAAAACGTACAGGCCTTAGGTGATAATGATTAAAGTCTCTGTAAGTTAAAAATTGTGACGAGTTTCTCTGATTGGAAGCACTCAACATCAAAATTACGTGCAATACAGGTAATTGGCAAACAATCATTTACTGTAAGAATGGCATACTTCTTGATTTAGAATTTAGTTTGTCTTTTATTTACAAGGCAAAATGTGGGTAAGCGGTGAGTAAATTAATGGACTGTCTTCGGTAGATACTTTTCAAACCCTTGTCAGTGCTCACCACCTTACGACCGATACGTTTATATTTATAATATACTGGTCAAGGCGCGTTAACGTTGATTTTTATGTATACCTATTATAAAACATTCAATTATTACCTTATAAGAAGCTAAGACCTGAAATCACATGAGGTCACTATTTTATGTTAACTGAGTTAAATTAGTTACAAGTTTTTGTCCAACTTTAGTCAATTAAAAATCGGGACCCAGCAAAGCAGTCTTTACGTAACTGTTAGTAGCCCTGCATCTATACAATGATTGTACGTGCATGTTAATAAAACATTTTTTTTTTCTCTTCTATCTTTAGGTGTGTTTGAGTTTCGGAGACGCAAAGAGCGTATTAGAAGAGATGCAAGGTTCAGAAATATCCTCTTTGACTAAAAATGACAAAAAACAGTTCGATAAAGAAATATCATCCATCGTGAATGACGTAAGGAAGATGAATGGACGTATGCAATCTGCTGTCGATAAACTCCGTACTACAGCTGATTATCTGGACAAAGTGTGGAAGGACTGCAGAATAGCGGCCGCTGTTGGAAGTGGGACTGGTGTAGTGGGAGGCCTGTTGGCAATCGGCGGAGGCGTTGCCACAATTCTTTCAGCCGGAGCTGCGACACCCTTATTAATTGCTGGGATTGCAGTAGGGGCGGCTGGAACTGGTACAAAGCTAGGAACAAACTCTATAGAGGCCGTCATCAATTCTTCCCAAGTAAAAGAGGCAGACGAGGCAGTAAATGCGGCGTGCGAGATAGCCAAGAATGTCAGAAATAAAGTGGAGATGTGGTCAGGCCGCGAGACGAGAGCTAAACAGCAGTTTCTCGGTTACCTCGCTTCAAAGATGGTGGATATAGAGTTAGATACCAAGACGATGAGCGTCATTTATGGAATGCTTCGATCCACTGGATCTTTTGTTCAAACCAGCGAGACCTGTGTTGCTGCCTCAGCCGAGACCACAGCTAAAGCGGCAGGGAATGCAGGTGCGAAATTGGGCGCCAAAGCAGCCGGTGGTATCATCATTGGGGTCAGTGCCGCGTTTGTGGTGTGGGATGCTGTGGACTTCGGTTTCACCGTCAGAGATCTGGTGCAGGACAAAAAGTCTGAGGCTGCCAGGGAATTAAGGCAAAGGGCGAAAGAAATTGAAGCACAGCTGCTTGGCCAATGACTACTGTGATCGCTGGATTTAAAAACAATGCCAGTAATTGCACTAGCTGCAATTATCATTCGAAAACTGACATTTTTAGACAAGGTGTCAACAACAACAACAACAACAACTACTTTATTTAGACACGGTAGCCCCTAAATAAAAATAGAGAATTCACATACTCTATTAACTGGTTCACATATTTGCCGTGTGGGAGTTGGGTGTGGAAAACCATTAATAAATAAGTATTTTCTTGCTCTAGCCTCCTCGGAGAGACTGTTCAAGAGAAAAGCTCCACTGCAGGAAAAGCTGCGTTTTAGTTAGTCACTTTTTGGCTTTGGTAAGGCCAGTTTATGGGCAGCGTCGTGGAAAGTAATCACAGGACTTCTTTCTCCCAGTAAACATGTCAAATAGATAACCTGGAGCTTGCTTATTTAATAATGCTGTTAAAAATCATACAGACCTTTCGTTTCGCCCTTCTGACAGAAAGGGGGTCCCAGCCAAGCGAGTTGAGACGGAAACCTAGAGTCCGTATCATACCTAGATTTTGTAATAACTCTAGCCGCTCGATTCTGTAGTTTTTGAAGTGTAGTGATTCGGTAGTGTCATCGTATATTAATCCTACGAAATTTCTCGTATGAGCTTGCGGCAGTTCAGGTGGCAGTTGATGCTCAGAACACGAGACTTCCTCGCCACTGAATCTTTTTCTCGTTTCCATAGATACGGTGATGTATAGATCTTTGAATATTTTCTTTTTCTTTTAGTGAATAATGTTTGCCATAGCTTTTATAAAAGTAATTCTAGGTTAATATATTTTAGATATTATCTTTTACATGTTTTATACATCAACTCGATTTATTTGTCTTTTCTCTTCCAGGCAGTTGTTCTGTATAAACTGGCCTTATTACGCAGATATTTATTTACTTATTGTTTTTTACTATCTTTGTAATTAAATTGAGTAAATAAATAAATTAAATTAATAGATTATTAATATAATAACATTCTTTGGTAACTCGAGCAGAATTTTCACAACGTATTTAGACGTCCTACTGTTCGTTAGCGATCTTGTGATCTTGATATGTAACTTGTTTTCTTTTTCGTAGTGTATAAACTGTCTGCGTCAAAACAAAATTAAAAATTGAATATTTGTTTCTTAGATTCGCGAATTTCTTTCACCTGCTTAGCTCAGCTCTACGCAATTTTCCGTTTTTGAATCGCACGAACTTGTAAAGTTTCGCAGAGCTTTCCATAACAGTACTGATAACTGCTTTCGCTGTTCAGCTGAAATGCCTCACATCACCTTCACTACCCCTGAGCATATCTCAGAGACGATCACCATCCCTGAAGTAGAATCCAATCTGCCAGTCGATGCACCAATAACGCAAGCAGATTGTACAGATCGTGAACTGTTTGTTTTTCGTCTTTTTAACATTATGGCTCATTACTTTACAGTAATTGGGCACCATTTTAACTTTCACTTGAGAACCCTTATACGTAGATACAATGAAACTAAGCTCTGCTGTTCGGATTATCCTTTATCCTAATTAACTCACGCCTTTATAGATAGACAACAAACCTTCGACCTCATGGTCTCTCTCTATTCAGGTGTATAAATGGGTACCAAAAAAGTGCCCCATATAGGTGTAAGTTTGCTCGCTCCACCTTATCACAAATCCGGTCAGCTTGGATGGAAGATGGGCATACAATGATTCTAAATGTGTCTGAAATAGTCTGAAATACACTTACCAGCTACGAGATGTTATGCTCAATTCTCACAGATCACCTTTTTTCCTTTTTTTTTTAATACATTAATAAATACCTATTGATGTCCTTGAGAAATCTCTTAGGAAGAATGTTTAGAAAATTAAAAATTTGATCAGTCATTTTATAGTTCAGCTATTACATCTCAATATGCAGACTGATTTTAATAGGCGGAAAATGTGCAAAAAATGTTAAGCAATTTTTTTGTCAGATTTCAAATTTAACCGAAATCATTTGACATTGGATTTCGTTTTTTCTTTAATTCCAGCGTTGTATTATGAGTTCTTAATTACCACATTACCCCATTTACAAACTGGCTCACGATTTTAACGAAAAGATCTGGTGAAGGTACTTAAGTCTTTGTTTCGACTTCTCAATTTAACACTGTTTAAATGAAGAGTAAGCAAAATACACCCGTTAAAAACAATTCATAGAATGAGATTTAAAAGACAAGCACTAATTTAAGGCGTAATGTTTCAAGAACTGTTATAAACCGAATGCTGAGCTCGAATTATTTAGATTTTACTGAATTATAAATGTTTTGATCTTAATGAGTATTATACTAATGCAAGATGTTTTATGTTAAACATAAAAACACAATCTACTCCCAGGAAACCATCGTTGAGCCATTAAGAGCTGGTGAATATTTTTATTTTGATTTTAACGATTGAAATCTGCATTGTCAGCTTAAAAATGCTTCATCTAGCCTTTCATTTTACTGATTAAGTGAGACAACTACCTAAAAGTCACGAAAATGTCCAACATCTCAATTTTGCTGTTTGATGTTTTGCATACATAGCTTTTGAGTCATTCAGAATAAAACCGAAAAGTGTAACTATTAAATAAAAGCCACTGAGGACTTCTATCACTTTCAGTTTTATATTTTGGATCAGTTTTCTATTTTCGGATCAGTTTCGCGACAGAGAGTTAATTTCGACGATTTTGAACGATCTACTCACACAATCTTCCTTTTAAAACATAGACTATTTGAAGTCACTTAATTTTCGATTTTTGTTTATATGGGCTCCTGGTTTGTATGTAGAAAGAAGTGATCAATTCACATCACATCATTTTCTGCCTTGAGGCGGCAGCGGTTATCATGTTTCCCTTTATAATGTAACCCTTGGGCTTTTTTTTTAATCTGCTTTTTTCAACTAACGGACTCCTCTAAGGGACGGACCATTTTACTTTTGAGGGGATGGGGCTGGGAAAATACAAAAAAAAAAAATTCCT
>OZ024887.1:64296310-64356310 GCA_964017195.1 Siderastrea radians
ATGGATTAATGAGTACAAGGATGGTTGGATAGATGGGTGAATCAATAAAAAACGAACAAACGAACAAACGAACGAACGAATGCATGTATGCATGCATGAATGAATGCATGCATGCATGCATGCGGGAATGAATGAATGAATGAATAAATGACGAACGAAACGAACGAACGAACGAACGAACGAACGAATGAATGAATAAATGAATGAATGCATGCATGCATGCATGCATGCATGCATGCATGAATGGATGGAGAGATGGATGGATAAAGGACAAAATGGATGAAATATGAAGTTGAAAGGATAGTAATCGACTCTCATTTTTTTTTTCTTCTAGCTACTCTTGGTGGCAATTTTGGTCTCTTTCTCGGCATGAGTATCCTCACCATTCTGGAATTCGTCGACCTTGCTTTCAGGAGGTTTTGCTTCTTTCTTTGCAGAACGCTGCACGGGTCAAACTAGAGATGTCCCGAGATGAATATATTGAGAATGCATTCAAAACAATGGCCGCCAAAAACGCCAGTTTGCTTTCTATACATTTTTAGATCGGATACAGAACTTAAACCGAGAACTTACAACTGTAAGGCAAACAATATATGGACAAGAACGTCGGATCTTGCTTTGTTTCGTATGCCACAAAAGTGGATGTCCAGGTTACAGCATGCGCAGGCGTCCATCGTTACAGTAGGACACCATTTTCGTCCCCAGAGCCTTCGGTTCATTTGGTCTTTTAGTCGTCGGAGCTCTGGGGACGAGATTGTTAGGACGCCGTCTTACAGTTACGCCGTTAATAAAGCCACCACCTAGTTATTACAGCCCCTATATATTTGGTCCAAAAAAGAGCACGTGTAGTCATTTGATTATGTAAGAAAAGAGAAGCTCACAAGAGCGCCGCATATGCTGAAGAATTGGTTAGCTTCATTGTTCCTTGACTAAAGGGGTACACTCTAGTAGATTTTAGGACAACCTGAGTAAATTTGAGAGCGTACGGACGGGACAGTCGGAGGTGGTCAAACAGAGGCACCCAACGGATTGTTAGGAAGGCCTTAACCGTATTAGAAATTTGGATTTCACGGATTTTGATAAAAAATGATGAGTTTCTTTGGTGACATGTTAACTCCAACTTTTGTAACATGGGATGTTAACCTCTTTTGCTTTTGGCGGGACAAATATGTCGTTTAGATTACAAAATAAAGTCAGCTAGCATTTTGAGAAAAACCAACAGCAGCTCAGAAATTCAGAGAATAAGATGTTTTTCCTAAATGTTTTTTTTCTGCGATTTTAAACTTTCAACTAAAAAGTCAGCGAACAGATCAACCCTTGTTAGCTAACAAAAATATCCATTCAAAAGGCCCTGAACCAATGTGAGAAATCAGAAAACGATGTTATATTCTCTGGTAGGGTACCTCTCTTTTGAATTTTTGCATCTCGATCTCGTCTACACGCACTGAAAATACAGAATCTGGAAACGGGTTGTTCGGTAAACGATAGTGTGAATTCTGTTCAGCTCAGTTAGTTACATTGTCGGACTTGGCTTGCGCTATGAGAGGCTCTTTTTTCTCCATCAGCAAGTTTCTATTGTTTACATCCAATCTGCTATTTTAAATACCCTGGAGTTTTGTAATTGAGAATAACATATAACAGAGTCGTAACGAGGTATGGGCGATCAGGGACCAAAAGTGTGGGATCAGGGATCAGAAGGATGGGATCTGAGATCACAGCCCTGGGATCAGGGATCATAGACCGTGGGATCGGGATCAGCAGTTTTTTTTAGGGATCAGGGGTCAGGCTGTACGATATTTGTGGATCAGGGACGAAAATTGGTCATACTTTTGGAATCAAGGATCAGAAGTTTGCGTACAAAAATGGGATCAGCGATGAAAAAACATACCTCGTTACCACCCTGATATAAGAAGACCTGGGAGTTAATGTAATGGCTTGATATGAGTTAATAAACAAGCAAACAAGTAAAGAAACCAAAAACCAAAAACCAAAAAATCAAACAAAATAAAAAAAGCACGCGTAAGAAGAAAAAGCACCCACTGAGTAAGTGGATAGATATGCCTAAGTGCGATTTCAATAAGAAACAAACAAAAAAAAAAAGACTGAGAAACATTTAGCTGAAACAAAATAAAATAGTCACATAACCACCTGGAATTAGAGAAGCTCGCAAACAATTTAAAAAATCCAAAATAAAAAATGTTGCTAAAATACTGGCATATGTGGTCCATTTGACGTACTTGAAGCTTAAAAATAACATGGTTTCTTGTATGTTTAAGTTAATAAACAAAGATGTGAAATTAGAATTCTATTCTAACTGAATTCGATTCCATGTATATGTAAATAATGAATACAGTCTGTTTACAAAGTACTGAATTAGTTGATATTAGGCTTCGTTTTTCACTGCACTTGTGCAATAGTCTATGAAGTCTATGAAGGGAGTTACAGTTACGCAATGAAGCCTAAAATCCACTAAAACGATGAATACACGGCAAAACACAAAGGAATACATCAAAGGTAAGTAGTTTATTTATTGTATTGACCAAAAGTTCAAATTTATCGTTATTTAGCGTTCGCAGACCTCAGTATTTTACAATTTTAATTCTCATACAAGGTCTCTTTTAACGGTCGATCGCCTGTAACGCGATACCGGCTCGCTCAAAGGTCACGTTCCGCCTCACCGAAGGTAAGAATGTAAATTACATTACACCTCGTAAATATGTGAGTTTGGGCCGCCTGTGGTAATACAGATAAACACCTGATGTATTCTACGGCCCACTAAGTGACTACAATTGCATGTTGAGCGAGTTGTCCCATGTACATTTCCAATAAAAAAAGGCTCCCAAGAATTAGGAGGACTGAGAAACAATGGTCCTTTTCTTGAATTACATTTTTTACATGTCTTGCACTTAACACATCAAAACACAATAATTATTGAAATCAAACATTTGAAGAACTAAACGTGAAAATGTTGTCAGAATTTATATTGTGAAGTGACGGACTAGCATTTCTACGTCAAGAAAACTAAAAGGCGTCTCCTCATTATCGTAACACCCGGGCGAATAACGTAAATAATGAAGAATACTTGTTGAAAAAATCGTGCCATTAATAAAAGGAGGGGGGTAAAGGGGGGGGGGGGTCCTACGCACGTTTCACGGACATTAAAAAGTAGAAATAACGCATCACAATGATTAAAATTCCATGTTCACGTTTCACGGAAATTTACGAAGCAAAAGGACAGTGCATGGTTGGACTTGTTTAGAATGCTACTGGAGTCGATGTTCTGCTTTTTGAGCCTCCCACACAGCTAGTACAGAGAAGTAACAGAAGCCAGGTGAACATAGGTGAAGATAAACTGATGATAGTTGTGTCTGTACTGACGGATATTACTCAATGTCAATGTCATTTGACCTTCCCCTGTCTTATTTACCTTCCAAACAACAGGTCCAAACTTAGAAGAACTTTGACGTGACTTTGAAAATTCTTCCGCTACGATTAGTAACTGCTCGAAGAAAAGTCATTTCATCCTCGTTGTCGTCTAAGTTTACCGCTTCTTCCTCACTTTCAGACTCTGTGTCATATTCTGATTCTTGTTCAGCATCCTCCGTATCACTTCCACCCTCCTCTGACAGTTCTGACTGAACCTCCTCATGTTCCTTCTCCACATCAGAAGCTTCCAAAGGTCTTGTCTACGGGAACCTCACTTTCTCATTTTGCGGAACGGAAGTGGCATACATGTTTAATGGTAATGTACAAAAAATGTGCCTGCTTTAAACATCGTCGTTTCTTGACGTACGGTGCGTTGTCTGACGGCTTTGCTGTAGTTTGCTGCCCACTCCCTCATCAATACTTGTTCACCGTTGTTAAGCTTTCTCGTGGGCTTGAGGTGGCTCATTCTTGAAAGAGCATTCAGTGGTGCAATTTGAGGAATAACAGGGTAGTACGCCTTCTCGTGGGTGTAGTAATAAGCCGCCCATCGTACAACTCTTTTGATGCTTTCGTAGACAGTATTCGCCAGATTGCGAGCATAGTGTAAGGATGTAGGAAATTGGTCCTTAAAATGACCCATCGCATGTAGGTTTTTCACTTGGACAGTGAGGCAGCTGTGAAGATCTACTTGGTAACTCGTGTTCAGCTCTTGAAGATCTTGAAGATGACTGTGTTTGACTTGAAATAGTCCCCTTCGCTCCCATAGGTTTGGATGGCTTGTCAAAGAGGGACATCACTTCATCTGTTGATCTCTTTAAATAGGCATCCACGACTTTTAAGAGCTCTATAGCTTCGTCTAAAGGCAATTTTTGCACCACCTGATGTTTCTGGTGGACAGAGAATGCTTTGTACAACATCCCTAAATGCTTCAGGAATTCCGCAGCACCTTTAACTGCGGTAATTAATTTGACACAGCCCGTTTGTATGCTCTTGTCGAGCTCAACGCAGATGCCCATAGGTTGGGGAAAAGAGGCGTCTTTGGCTCCTGCATTGCAATTTCCTTCCTTCCCGTTGCCAGCAATAATAATGACCTCTTTACCGGGGACTTTTGCTTTGATCTGGCGACTTCCTGTGTCCGCATAAACAATTCAGTTCTGCAGGCAGCAATGTGGGAACGTTCGACGCAGTGAGCACTTCCATTCTTCACAACCACTTCAACAGCACGATCAGACATGTTTATAGCAATCACACCGCCAGGAACTCCTTTGTGTGAAACATACAACACATTCTCGCTCACTCACGCACATAGAAATCACTTCTCTGCAATCGGTGGGATACTTATAGAAAAAGACATTTCCCTCAACTGCCACTCCATTCTGCTGGCACATACAAGAATGGAGTCACTCGCCATTGTATTGGCCGACGTTTTGGCCAATACAGCTCTGCTCTAAGTTCTTCAAAAAGGTCATATGCAACCCCCAAGGTCAGTTGTCACGCAAGATCTTTTTAAAGACACGATGGTCACGTTAAGAGAACTCCCGGAGAGCTCTAGCCTGCGTAGCAAGCGTTTCCGTAGGGCTTTCCGCAGGTTTGAAGCATTTTTCGCTTCTTGAACGCGGGAAAATTGGGGCGAGCGAAAAACGCCTCGAACGGGCGGAAAACCCTACGGAAACGCTTGCTACGCAGGCTTGGAGAGCTCCGCTTTGCTTCGTACACTTCGTAGGTCTTCGTAAGTCTACGTAAGTAATCTTTCACGAAAAAAAGGACGTTTTCTTGTCAATTATCACGGATATCGGAAAGTTATTTATTTGTTTCACGTATCACGACAGGCATGACGTTCACAGTTCACGGCTTTTAAATTTTTACAATCACAAGTCACGGCAAATAAAAACAGCCGATCACGTTTCACGGGAAACCCCCTTACAGCCCCTCTAAAAGGCACATTCTAAAGAAATGTCGAGGGACAAATGCTCTTCATAAGAAATACGAGACCTACGTTGAACACTCAAGAGATTTGGGCCAGATATTTTGTGTTTTCGCTCTTTATTTTATTCCCGGTTGCATTTTAATGTATTACCCACATTTTCACACTTACATTTTTGTATACACCTGACTGAATAAGCGTTGTCTGGTAAAAAATACAAACCATGAACGATGCGACATTATGGAATTCTGGGAAAACAGCAGGGCGAGCTTGTTACTCCGTTCCGTTTATTCATATTCAAGGTACTGTTTTTAATTCGTGGAGAGATTTTGAAGTATATCTATCAGTTTTATTTTTTCCGCACCATTATGATGTGCATCAGTGTCTGAGAACCAAAGCAGGTTCTTCCGCTCCCCAGAAAACCATTCGGTCGTATACTTTTACCCGACAACGTCTCTTCGATTAGGTGTATACATGTATATGCTGTCAAGCTTTGCATATTCACATTTGATTAATATATGACGACATGCAGTCGACGAAATGTTCTATTTTTATTGCTGATTTTTTTTCAACTGAAATGTTTAAAAAAATTCTAAAGCAATCAGAAATTCCAAAAACAAAAACCGGTAACCACACTGAGTAACCACAAATGATGTGAACAAGAATGAACAAGTACATCTGTTAACAGTCTGGTAAAAATAATAATAGCATTCATGTTACGGCAGATGATGTGTAGCACGCACGATATAGGATAATTAAAAGTAAAGATAATATTTCTTCAGGGCTTAGCAAGCGGGTCGTTAATAAAACCGTCTTAAGCCTGTCTGGAAGTCTACGATAATTGAAAGCACAATGAAAATGAACTATATCTCTTTGTATGTTTTCGGAGTTACCGGTTGACTTTAATTTCATCTATCTACCTTCATTATGCATGAATTTCAAAGCTCTTTAAGTATTAAAGCTGATTTTAATTTCCTGACGATAACAAAAAAATTGAAAATAAAGATCACCAATTTCATTTTGCAGAATATTTAATATACCTGCTCAATACCATGATTATAAATATTGAATGGCCTCCATTGCATGAAGAAATACAAGGTTTCGTAACTAACTTTTTAACTGCCGGTCAACAATGAAACCCCAGAGGGTTATGCTTTGCTGTCGTAACTTAACGAGACTACAGAAGACGTTTCTTTAATATGAATATATTCTGCAAATTAAAAGCTGGTAATCTTTTGTGGTTCGATCCTAGACACTGCAATGAACGGTAAACAAAATTTCGAACAATAAAATGCAGAGTAGTAAATTTTTTGGTAGTTAAAATCATTGTTACTTAACTGAAAATAATGATAAAAAAATTCACATGTGGGATTTTTTTCATATAATTATATGTGGGCTTTTTCTCGTATTTGTTTTTCCTTGCTGTTTCGATTCAAAACAGGGCTATTAATAAAGAAAACAAATATGTAAATAAGTTGCCGAAAGAAAAAGCGGCGAAGGAGATGCCAACATTTACCCGCTGGTCAACATTACTATAAGAGTTACTTTAGTTTTACTCCTTTTTTAATCACAATTTCGTTTCTTTGCACCGTTTGTAGGCAATTTTGTTTATACTTAGGTCAGGACCTCAATTAATTTTTAGTTGGACAAAAGACACATGAATAATCAAACCCTTCATAAAAAGCAATTCCATTATGTTTCCGTAATATTATTTCCATGACAGTTGGAATAATTAACTTGGGTGTTCTATCCGATCTTTCAAAAACGCAATCTTTATCATTTAAAGACGCACGCAGAAAACCGTTGAACTCTTGTATTATTATAAAAAAACCCTCTAGATAAAGCTTCAAAAACATGTTTATCGATGTTTAAAAAGACGTAGTTGAATAACAATGGCCTTAAAACAGCAGAGTAATGTGATGCCAGACATGGGAAACGAAACACCGGATTCAAGCAGCAAAGACAGTAAAGGAAAGGAAGAACTCAAAGCCTTCGTACAGGATACAACTCTACACGGGGCAAGATTTTTGTTCGCCGAAAACATTTTCCGGAGATTGCTTTGGACCTTGGCTTTCATCGCATGCGTCGGTTACTGTTTTTACCAAGTTTTTATTTCTGTGACTGCATTTTATCATTGGCCATTTAACACGAAAATTTCAACAAGTACAAGTAAAGGAAACGAGTTTCTATTCCCTGCTGTAACGCTCTGCAATCTCAATGCCTTCAACACACGGAGATTCAGAGATGAAATCAGAATGCGTCACAATATTAATGAAAAGCTGGTCGAGAGAAAACTTCAAGACATTTCTCTCATGGTAAGACGATCGAAGGAAATGTTAAAGGAAGACTTCAAAAAACGCAACCCAGAGCTTTTTCTTCGGCAAGAAACGGCCATCGGCATCCTTAGTATGCAAGGAAACATAAGCCACCAAATTGACGAAATGCTTCTTCCGAGCAGCCCTCATTTTTATTCCTGCTCCATTAATGGAAGACTATGTACCGCAAAGAATTTCACCAAGCACCTCAGCTCAGCGTACGGGCAGTGCTACGCGTTTAACTCTGTAGAAAGCGATCAACCTCTGCTACCTGTTACAGTAGCCGGTCGGAACAGTGGACTGAAGCTTCGACTGAACATCGAACGTGACAGTTACATTAGATGGCCTAACCATCCTTTCGCAGGACTTGCAATGATTGTTCATGACCAAAAAAGTTTCCCTTTCATGGAGGAATTTGGCATCGCCATACAACCAGGCATTTCCACTTTTTGTGCCCTAAAGAGAAAAAAGGTTAGATAAGACAATTAGACTATGAGGTTTTAATACATTAAGGTGATTCCATCGAAATAGAAGGAATATTTAAAATTTTCTAAAACTTGGTCCAGTTGGTAATTATGTTTAGAACCTTTCAAAAATACAATAAAAAAATAGGGGTCACCGTGCTTGTTTTTTCACAAAATAGATAGCCATTAATAGCAACTATACGACCCGCAAGGTTTTCCTGAGAAACCCTAGTAATCAGAAATGAGAACTATAATTGCTTTGAAAAGTCATTGCTTGTATTGAAATATTGGAGCAGTTCAACAAAACAGACAATTATCTTGTATTGTATACTATTTTAGTTGGACAGGAATCAAGATTATGAAATAAATTTAAGAAATTGCGGCGAGCGTACATACCCTGCTGCACCTAAAGACGTGTTCTTTTCGGCATTTAAATAAAAATATCTCAAAGCAGAATATTTAACTTTTCTCAAAATCGCGATATATTGTACTAGACCGTATGCCATTTGAATTTATGTATTAAAAAATGGGATCACCGAGCTCGTTTAGGAGAAAACGACCATTTATTTCTCTGAACAGCTCAGCTTTCATAGAAAACTTATAAAGTTCCGAAGGTGCGCGCGCTCGTGCGCGCGCTAATCACGCAAGAAATGATGCGCGGAAAGGATGCGTAATGCAATTGAAGGGAATCCCCTTAATATCCACATATTTTCCTCTGATCGTGGCGGTGATCGCACTTCTTGGACTCTAGGTCCAAATGCGTTTTAATTTAGATTAACCTTAGATTCGTAGGTCTCATTTTAACTTTTAACTCGTTTAGAGGATATTCTCACATGAATTTTCTAAAAAAACTCTGCTTGTTTTTTCTTACTTTTGCCAAATTAATCCTTCATTTTTTTGCTGACAAAAACAAAATGTCAGGATAAGCAAAAGTTCATGCAAAAACTGCCACATTTTTAGAGTTGTTTAATGGCATGAAATAAAGCCACTAAAGTGATCACTGATACCACCGAAATTTTCTTTTATCAGTAAAAAGAGAATGTGAAATTCCAACTCAGGCCACTTAAATTAAGGCATGGTTAGAGCCTAATCTGCATAAAATCTACTCAACTGATCATAACTTTAGGGACATTTGCTGAAAAGCTCTCAAACTTGGCACCCATTTCAAACGTGATGGCCTCAACTCAATGTTTAGACTAAAGTGCCCAACGCTTGTGTCACGTGACCAGTGAAGGATGATTAACGGTCATAAACTTTAGAATAAAATGGGGAGTATAAAATGAAAGAGAATTAAATCTTATTGGGTGTCATTCTTTTACATCTTAAAGAGCTTATAATGAATTCGCCTTGTGAGGTTGTCTCTTATTTATTTTAGAAATTATTAAAGCATTAGTTAAGTCACGTGACCTATTTCGTCATTTCTAGGATTTCTACTTAGTATGGACACGTTTAAAAGGCGAATTTATGATGATCCCTTAGCATGTAAAAGAACGACACCCAAAAAGATTTAATTCTACTTCATTTTATAATCCCCTTTACTAGTCACGTGACCCAAATGATTGACATTTGAAGTCAAAACTGAGTTAGAGTCATCAGTTTTTTCACAGTTGCCAAGTTTGAGAGGTTTCCTGCAGATTTCCGCAGAGTTATGACTTTTGGGTAAATTTTATGCAAATTTCGCCCAAAGCCTGCCTTAAGTGGCCTGAGAAGCTTCTTAATCTGACTATCGCTGGCAATATTTATCATAAAGTGTATGCATTACTTACCAAAATGTTTTCGTTCTGGTGGCATGAAGTTTCTTTTGGTGGGAATTTATTCCCTAAAACAGTTCTTGCTCAAAATGGGTTCTTTTGACGGTATTTTTATGAGTGGGTTGACACCAATATCTTACAACATTTGAAAGATTTTGTAAACGTTTATTAAAGTATGGTAAGATTTGAGTTTTTAACTCGTTAACAATGCGTCAAGTTTAAACACAGTGAATACAAGCGTAACGGAGGCTTTGCTGATCTTGAAATTATCGTTTTCTTGTTATTCTGAGTGATTTGTTTTACAGGATGTAGATTTCCTGTTTTATACTCCCAAGATGCCCAAATTCAATATCGAAGAAAAACAAATTTCATTTGTGTAAGAAAATAAAAGAAATCATTAAAAAATAAAATTAAAAATTCCGGAATAAAACTTTACCCGCTGGAGGGCTTTCACTTGAAAGGTTACACAGTAGAATTTCCTGATCCAAAGACCAACTTCAAAAACGCACTCCATTTTCAAGGTTTGGAGTGCTCGTGGATCGTGAAGTTAAAGCCAAACCATGCATCATGTGCAACTTATTGCATCGTTCCCAGGCTTACGTTGGATTCAATTTTATCACCTCTTTATTGACTGGACTGTATTTGGTTACGACATTAATTTCTGATGAAAAATAATTTTCTTGCAGATGATAAACTTGAAGGCGCCGTATGAAACCAATTGTACAAACGGTGATCGATCCATGGGCATGTTCAACAGCGACGCTTATGTCTACACCAAACAGGCGTGCCAAATAAAATGTCGCAACGATTACATTATCAAGAGATGTGGCTGTACACCTCCTGAATATAAAGGTATGACCGTTCATTGTTCAAGAAAATGATGATGACGACGACAATGATTTATTTACCAGTAGTAAGTGTGAATTGAACTGTGCTGGACAGACAAATTTACAAAGAAAAGTTTATTGACAAAAAATAGCTGGGCACTATCACGTTGTAATACAGCAATCCCCCCCCCCCAAATTTCGAACAAACAAGAAACCAAAAAATTGTTCGAGAGAATGGGACTTTGAGATAGCTAACAATCGAGATTTATAAATTTGACGTGATGGTTTGCTCTGGTTAGAGGCCTCGCGATTCTGCATACTTTTTTATTCTCCAGTCCTCTTCACTCCGACCGGAGCATAGGGTCTCCACGGTCGTTCTCCAGCGGAATCGTTTCTTTGCCGTCCGTTTCAGTTGCTCCCAAGACATTCCAATATCCTCGTATTCTTGCTTGTTGGTCCTTCTCCATGACTTTCTCGGCTTGCCTCTCTTCCGAGCCCCTTAAGGGTTCTACTCAAGGGACTGCCTTGTGATGTTGGTAATGGATTTCCTGAGATTGTGGCCGATCCATGTCCATTTCCTACATCTGATGGTGACTTCCACCCTCTCTTGCTTGGTGCGCTGCCACAGGTCATCATTTGATATTTTTCTCGGCCAAAAGACTCCAAAGATGTAACGGAGTCTACGGTTAATAAAGGCTTGGAGCTTGTTGATGATTGTCTTGGTCAACAGCCATGTCTCGGATCCATACAACAGAAGATTCTCAGCTTTGTCCACAACGATGTATACCGGGATCTCCAAACTGGTCTTAACATGGAAAAAGCAACTTGCGCTTTTCTGCAACTCGCCTCAACATCTTCCTCTGCACCCCCGGTTGTGGTGACAATACTGACGAGGTATGTAACTACAGTAACTTGTTCCAAGGCCTTTCGTCTATACATGATATCCCCTGCATTTGCTGGAGCTCGAATCCTCATCTCCTTGGTCTTGGATGCATTCACTTTCAGTCCACTGTATCAGCTTGCTCTTGGAGTGCCTCGAACTTCTGCCGTACATGCGTGATCTTTTGGCTCAGCAAAACTAGGTCGTCCGCAAGTCTTCAAACTTCTCAAGCATGGTAAACTGTATCCCGGTCTTGTTCTCACCATAAGCTTGTCTTGTTACCCAGTCTAGTACAACAAGGAAAAGGAGGGGGCTTAACAGACATCCTGGCGGACCCCTGTCTTCATTTCAAAGGGCTCAGTCATCGCTCCTTCGTGCATCACTCTCGCCTGAAAACCCTCGTAGAGAACCTGGATCATCTTGATGATCTTCGATGGGACACCATAATAACACAAGATCTTCTAAAGCATGTCCCGACCTATGGAATCGAAGGCTTTTTCAAAGTCTACGAAAACCATGTATAACCCAGTGTTCCGCTCTTAAAGGTCTGCTCTACTATTATCCTTAAGGTTGTTGTTATATGAACGCTTCATGCGAAATCCTTCTTGTTCGCCTCGGAGCCGTTCTTTAAGAGAGTCCTTCGTTCCTATCGACAGGAACATGCCAAGATCTCTCTTCTTCGGAAGCTTTACCAAAAGGCCTAACTTCCAGTCAAAGGGAATGCACCCAGATCTTGTTCAAGAGGGAGTGGAGTACCTTTACAGAGACCCAGCCTCCTTCTTTCCAAGATTTTGAGGATTGTGTCACATCCAGCCGCCTCCCCATTCTTCAAGGTCTTCAGAGCTCTCTTGACTTCTGCCGTGATGATTGGCCTGTTTTAATGTCCATCAGGGGGCCCTTGGGGAGGTCCGTTGGGTTCTCTGGTTCCGGTCTGTTCAGGATCTCCTGGAAATGCTCCTTCCATCGATTTAGCTGGTCTTCAATCTTGGTTAATACCTCTCCGTTCCTACCTTTAACCGGCTTAATTACTCTGGATGTTTCTTTTTCCGCTAAGCGGCCCCGAAGTATCATACACTTTCTTCATGTCTTTCTTCTCTGCTTCTTCCTCCGCCTCACGAGCAATACTGTCAATTCTTGCTCTCTTGTCTCTCCTGCAACTCCTTTTCGCCCCCGCGGTTTTTTGTATGATATATGCGTGCTGAGGTCAGCTTATGCCTCCTTGTCTTAGCAGACTCTATCTTTGCCTTCAGTTCGCGTCTCTCCTCATGATCAACAAGTTTCCAGGTACCTTCGCTCATCCATTCCTTTCTTTCTTGCTTGACCTTCCCAAGTACTTCCTCACATGTGGAAGTGTACATCTCATTAATTCGTCTCCAGTCCTCCTCCAGGTCGAGCTCTGTCATGTTGGTATCATAGTCGACATTATACAGAACCTCATATCTATGTGCCAATGCTATTACAAAGTCGTCCTTTACACTCTTCTCTCTTAATTTGGACGTTCAGTATTTGGTCCTCGTGGATTTTGGTCTCTTCCGGGCCGGTAGTTTTATTTTGATCTTTAAGGTTGGACCTTTATATCGAGGCAACGACGTCATCATACATGCACGAACGCTGGGCACCAGATTGAAAAACTGATAAAATGGCCGCCATCGCGGAGTGACTTAAATATTTAACCGAAATCAAAATGTTGCCGAAGTTGAAAACGAAGGCGCTCATAACAGGGAACGAAGGAAAAGGCCCCCAACTGAAGGCCTGGGTCAGTCTAATTAAAGCAAACAATTCTGGATTACGTTATAACGTTGACCAGTTTGACAGACACTATAATCGGACCAGCTAACAATTTAATTGTGACCGTGTTGTTTCCTTTTTTTTCTTTTGCTCCTTTGCAGCCAACGTTTCTGTTTGTGCACCGAATGACACAGTACACTGCGTTTACAGTTCATATGGTAGGTTCACAGTTTAAGTAAAGCTACCATAGAAGAAAAGGTATGACACTCCTTGGAGAAGTGATCCAATGAAAGAATGAATGAGTTAACCTAAGCGCAGAAGGAACAAACGAAAGAACGAGTGAGTGAGTTAATGAATAAATAATGGATTGAATGACCAAATGAACAAGTGAATGAGTGATTTGCCACCGAACGAACATACCAACCAGAGAACCATCAAACGAACGACAGAACGAACGAACGAAAGAAAGAAAGAAAGAAAGAAAGAAAGAAAGAAAGAAAGAACGAGATGAATGAATGAAGAATGAATGAATGGATAAATGAATGATTGAAGGAAGGAAGGAAGGAAGGAATGAAACAGTGAGTGAGTGAGTGAGTGAGTTTGTTTTTAGAGCGAAGTACAATGTATTTAATACCTCTGCCGGTTGATGTTCGTTTCCTAATTTTTTTTATCAAGTAAAAACTTGGCAATACTATACCATTTCTCAGGACATTATTTTTACTGATAATTATTTCATCATTTCATCATGATTGTGTAAAGTAATTCACCACGGTCAAGGACTTCCAACGATCGAGTGTGTTTAATAGCCCACCGTACCGGTATGAGGGTCTGGATGGGGTTGACTGACAACTGACAAATAGCCAAAATTTTAACTGACAACTGACAAATAGACTAAAATTTAACTGACAACTGACATTTGTAGTGGGTTTTACTGATAACTGACAACTGACCTAACTGTCCTAGTATCCTACAACCCCGTTGTAAATAACACTGTTTGACTCTTTTGGTCAAACAAATGTACGTTTTATACTAAATCTTAGCAGCGGGACGCTAGAGTGTCATATTTCGTTTATAATTTACCGTATGACCCATGTACATCAGGGTCATTTTACCAGCTACGATCTCGAACTTACGCTGAACACGCGCCAGCTTATACAATGGCTGCTAATGCTGGCGTTGTAAAAGCTATTGTAAGCTTTTACCGCATTGACTCGGATACTGCTTTCGAACGACATAGAAGTCGTATGCCGATAAATGATGTAAATACGGTTCATGCGCTCAAAAAACACCGTATGTCATTCCTTGGACTCAAGGAATTGGCAAGTAAATACGGGCTTGGTGACTTTGACATCAAGGTTTAATACCGAATGGCACCGAAGCCGGGTGGGAAAAGCGACACCTTCGCCATCACCACAGACGACCAGTGGAAGGTGGAACTACCAAGCATGGTGGATGATATAGAGGAAGCGAAATGAACAGTATGTATTCTAAGTGCATGTGTATTTGGTATTTTTGGACGATTGTCAAGTTGCAATGGCAGTTGCTAAAGCGCAACCTCCGCCAGATGAGTATGAAACTGACTCGGAAGATGACTTTTCTGATAGGGAGGGCGAAGATTTCGCGCCTATTACAGTTTCAAGATCTGGGCGGCCAATACGCGCCCATTTCCGCCAGGATTTGTGAGGTACGCTTATAGTAGTCATCTTCCATGAGCTGATTGAAATTTAGACAAGAAAAAGTATATTTTGTTTGCTAGTCTGTTCCCCACAGTCGCCTGTTAGCCCGAGAGCAATATTTCTTTCCGTTTATTTCATCAATGACAATCACCATCGAGGCATTGCCAAACAGAACCTAATCAAATTTATCGTAATAAAAAGAACCTTACCCATATTTGTTTGCCTTTGTTACGATCTACTTTTCAATATTTTGAAGGTAAATTTTGATCATCTAAGTGGCTAGAAAGGAATGTAGCACACGGGCAAGCAGACGTTTGTGTGGAGGAGAGTAGTGCTAGAACCACTTGCAATGATTTTAACTCCAAATCTGAGAAAATAAGTCGTTAATGTATCAATTTTCGAATTAATGATATAATTTACGTTATATGTTCCTTTTTAGCTAAATTTTGGATCAGAAAGAAATAATCTAGTTACATGATTATTTATTAACAGTCAATTAACTGACAACTGACAAATGGCAAACATTTTAACTGACAACTGACATTTGTACCCCCCCCCCCCGCTTCATCCAGACCCTCCGGTATCCCTGAAGTCACAGGTCTAAACTTGATACTCTCTTGGCACAACCAAACGCCCAAATCGTACGAACTAGTGCAAGATATTTGTCCCTTTGATTATTTAGGTCTGAACTAATAGTTTAACAAAGACAACAAATTAAAACACGAATGATTTCTTTTTGCAGAAGAGTTTGGTACCTCTACTGAAAAGATTGCATGTGAGCAGAATTGTCCGGAGCCGTGTGGATACGTGGCGTACGAGGCTTCCTTCTCTTACAGCGCCTTACAGACGGAAACTCTTGCTGACTATCTCATGGAATTCCTTAACGACACTAAGAATACATCAGTCAATCGAGCGATTTACGAGCCTCTGTTGAACATGACGGAAACCGAGAGAGAGAAATACATAGAGTATCCGTTCTTCTTATTTTGTTTTCGTTAACATTCCGTTTGCAATCCGGGTTTGAAATTTGGTCAAAGCCCTAGGGGTAGTCAAATGTTATGATGCTAGTTTTGTTCCTTTGGCCATAGAAGAATAGAATATAATTATAATACTAGGGATATTGTGAAGAAAAGACAAGGATAAAGCGTTTAAAAATATTTGATTATGCTTCATATTCGGGCATCCTGGATGTCATTACTGTCTAATCATTTTTTTTTTCATACAGAAAGAACATTATTTCACTGGACATTTATTTTGAAGATCTCAGCTATGAGATCATCAAGCAGACACCCGTGTATGAAGTGTGGACCATTATTGGTAAGTGATACCTTCGCTCAGCCAACAGTAAATTCAAAATATTATACACATATATGTATATAATTGCTTGTGTTTTGTGTGGTAGGTAGAGTAACTCGGGGATCGGGGGTACTCAATAAAGTTTTATACCGGGAGGCTCCGCCCGGAGGCTCAAACCCTTAACTGGCTTGCGTGTGTTGTATATATCTCTGAGTGGCTTAATTTCCTTATAGATAACCGCCTCTAACAAACAGCACACCCACTTACTTCCATTGTGTATTTTGTTAGGAAATCTTGGTGGAATGTTTGGCCTCTTCTTAGGAATGAGTTTGCTGACTATTCTCGAGTTCCTGGACTTCATCTTCAGAAGAATCTGCTACGTTTTAAAAAGTCTTGGTCAACGGAAGTCAAGAACCGTTCATGTGGAGTACTGAATATCTCTGCTGCCAGAATATTGCTCTTAAGTAAAAGACACGCATAGCATATTAGTATAATTTTAATGCTATATTCACCGCGTTACCCGGTGAATATATCATTTCAAGGCGCGGCTGCTAAGCCAAGTTACTTTTTCCGTGTGTTGTTTGTCAAGTTTTAGCTCCTTTTTTTTTACTTTTTGATGTCCCCATCTCAAAATTATACTAAAACAATTATTCGCCTCAAGCTCAGTAAATAATCGCCAATATTTACTTCGCCTTTGTGGCGAATAATTGTTAACTATAACAGCATAACGGCAGCATGGAGGCAACATATTATAACAGTGGAAGTTGGAATCCAGTAGCGGATCTAAGTGGCAAAGAATGAAGGGGTGAAGGAGGGGGGGGGGGGGAAGAGAGAAGGCACGCCGTCCCCCCTTCCTATCCCCAGCATCTTGTTTTGAGAAAGTTTCAAATCCTCCATTAGAACGGTTCGATTATCAGTAAACCTCAAGAGTGTATCAGTTTTTGGCTTTCATCAAACAGCCTAATGGCTCTGGTTACACTGGGCTGTTTTAACCGTGGTCAGGAGCTTGCATGGCTTCTGTCGCTTAGGAAAGTGGCAAGTGTAACTGGACTTGGGGATTGGGCTGGTGGAGTAACCTTGGAAGGGATTTCACTGTCCTATTGTTTCTCTACCTCTTATAACAATACCTGTAAGTAGCTTACTTGTTTGTTAGACTAAATCTGTAAATAATATAAAATAAATAAAGTAAGAAAGAAATGTAACCATGCTTAATTTTTTAGGGATATTATAAGGTAAGCCGCAACGAAAAAATCTCCCATTTTTCGGCCCTTTCCTCATATTGAAATAGAATGATTAAAATGGTACAGCCGTTTTAATGCCCCACTCTTATTTACTAAATATTCCGACTGTAAAAGGTGGTATATATTTTGACGAGAAGTTCATAAGACAATAATTTTTTTGAAAATGATATGATTAGCTTTTTATTCAAGACTTCTAGTTGCCAGTGTACGGACGCCTTTCTGCCCAGCGTCTTGCTTTAGAGAAGTAGTAGCAATTAAGGGGAAGTCGATTCGAGTCTCTTGAGTCACTTTAAGCATTTTGTGATATCTAAAACGTGACAAAACAAACTCTAACAAGATTGGCTTTTTCGTTCGAGAAATGTTCCACCTATTTAAGTGTTAAATCTTCAAACCTACAGCACATAATTCATGTAATTCCTCGCGAAGCGAGGAGGGCCGAAGGCCCTCCGAGCGTAGCGAGGTTTATAAATTTGTCGCGTGGGGTTCGCGCGAGGATCGCTTAGGGCGGTCAAATCTCGATCTGCCGATATATATTTCGATGGTGTCCGCACAGTTGCCTAGCAACAAAACCAAATCGCGACCGCTGACAGTTGTGCACTCTCATGTTTCTTCGGCGTGTTTCTTCATTTCTTGCTCGCTGCGTTCATTTGGGTGCTGATATGTTTATTCATCGTCTGTGAACAAGCAAGCAACGCCTGATTTAACAAGTGGCTGAAAATCCATTCCGGGGGAGATTTACAACTGAAACTCAGCGTGAACGCCGACTTGAAATTCCGCGCGAACAACGAAGGCGAAAGAGTCGACGACAAGAAAGCACGGGCCGGTATAGAACATCGTTTTCCGATAATAGCCTAGCGAAGACCAAAGCCATCAGCAGGACACAAACAGGAGACTGGAATATCACAGGCGAAAAATTTATCGCTCAATTTTGTGATGCACCCGTGCCTGAGCTTCGCGAGGTTCTGCGAGTCACGTATTTCTAGTATTATGAAATAATTGCAACAAGAATAAATATGCAAAAATAAATGTAAAAAACAGACGTTTCGGCGTTTCCATAACACCATTATCAAGACTAAATAAAATTATGCGATGCAAAATTGAAGACTGATACAAGTCTCTAAATAGCCTGAGAAAACAGCCGACGTTTCACGATCGAGGTCGCCACTTGAGCCCTCGCAAAACGACCTCTGAGTAACGAGCGCAGAAATTCCATACTGATGACGTGCCTCTACCCAGATCTTGGTAGTACTTCTGATTGGTTGGGATTCCTTTCAACCAATCAGATGGCTTGGAATTTTCTTTCAACCAATCAGAAGCACTACACATCATCAGTATGGAATTTCTGCGTTCGTGACTCAGACGTCGTTTTGTGAGGGCCCAAGTGGCGACCTCGTGAAACGTCGGCTGTTTTCTCAGGCTAGCCTCTTAAGAATCCAACAAGATTGGCTTTTTCGTTCGAGGAATGTTTCACCCATTAAAGTGTCAAAATGAAAAATGTCTGAGTGCTTTCTAGAACAGTTTCACGTACTTGCAAAGAGTAAAAAGAAATTTGACTTCCTCATCAAAGAGATGCTCTTTATTCGCAACCTTCAACCAAATTTAAACATGCAAAATGACTCTCGCGCGAAAGTGTTTAAGTATATATTGCTTGAGAGCTTTTGTTAGTATGTTAATTCTTTAGAGACTTGTAAATTTTGTGTCGCATAATTTTATTTAGTCTTGATAATGGTATCATCATCATGCCGATGAAACGCCGAAACGTCGGCTTTTTACATGTATTTTTGCAAGCTTAAGCTTTAGCAAATCGCTTTTGTTTAAGAATAAATATCAATGATATTCAAACGAAGGAATATCTAGAATTGCGATGACGTCATATGCAAGGTGAATTGTCTATTGGCCAATATTAAGATATCGTAGAGTGGCTTTCCAGTTTTATCACTCTTTTGCTAAGCTGGCATGCTCTTCCTTAGCGTGGTATCTTATTGTAAAATGTTTTCTTTGTTGGTTCTCGTTCCGCTATTTTTTTTATACACTCCTACTTACATACGCTACACAAGTGTCTCCTCACCAACAACGCCTACTCACACACACTAGAAATTTAAAAGCCTCCCCTAGCCCGCTACTCAGGTCACTCTGTGCGCTAGAAAATAAAAGCCTCGCGTAGCTACATTAACGCGTAGTGTAGAGTTACAGAATTGCGTTGACTAATAGCTTTTTTCAAAAGCTGGTAGATATTTTTCTGTTAAAATCTATTAAAAGTCTAAGAACATCTATCATTGTCATTTACCTTTTCTTTCCTGATGGAGGACTGAATTGATAATTTTGAAAGTCATTTATCAGAAAGATATATCGTGCCGAGCTTGTTACCTGAGGGGGGTCCGTAGAAAGATGGCCGTTTGTCCTTATATTTTTAACATCTTGATTGTTAAACATATTCCTGTTTTGAAGGTATTCTTTGCGGAAAGGCAAAGCAATGGCAATAAGAGCTACATAATGCTTAAAATAACCGAACTCAATAGATTTGCACCAAAGGTGATACGTAAAGATCTCCTTACGGTCATCTCCGTGCATATTACAGTCATCTCCGACTTACAGTTGACGGGCTAGTTTCGAACAGACCAAAGTCCATATAAACTCTAACAGTATTACAAGGACACTTCTCTTATACAGACAGTCGGCTATATCCTTATAGGCCTTCCGTGTGTATTAATAAAAGAGTTTCGAGAGTATATTACTTCAATCTGCAATCAGCGTTTCTGACGTGCAAGAGAGAGTATCTTAACTAAAAATATATCATGAATCTATTTTCCTTTTTTACGTCATTTAAAGGTTAAAAATGTTTCGTGTGATGTGAGATTGTTTTACTCTTTTTCGACGCTAGGTGCTTAACAAACCTCCGATCTTGTGTTTGAAACCATCATTAACGGAGCATTGTTTGATCAAGAAAGGTAGGAATTCTTCACCGCCTGAGCTACTTAAAGATCTGGTTCAGTTTCTCATGCTACATACAGTAATATGTTCACGGCTCTTAAATAAGAAAACCACAAATTTTAAGTTGCGTCGATGATACCTATTTTCAGTCTACTTAGTGACTTAGTGAAGATCGTTAGACCATCGAATATGGTCTCGTCCATGCTTCTACGTTGAAAAAAGAGAATTAAGAGAAACAAAACGAAAACAAAATAGGGAAAGGAAGAAGAACGGAAAACCTTAGTTTCACTGATTCTTTTTTGTTCCGGTGACGTTAGTGCAATGCGTTTGTTTCCCAGTCATCAGTGAAAGTGCATGGGACAGGCTAGGACAACACAGCAGAAGAACAAATTTAACGAAGGCTTGATTATGCTGATTGGGAATTTTGCTGCTTTTGCTGGAAGGACCACCACAAACTAAAATCATGACCACTAATTAAGAACCGTCGCCCTTTCGCCAAATTCTTCTGAATATAAACAAGAAGACATCGAGTGCAGAATCCGCAAAAGGGGAACAAACCATGAGTATGTTTTGGGAGATTTTTATTAAATACAAAACCAAATCTTGAAAAAGTTCAGGGGGTTGTTATGTTCAAATCCATTTCTCAGTATACAGCAATCGAAGACAGCACACAGGCACAGTAAATTCTTTATCAAAGTTCAAACTGGACCATAATATTTAGGTTCGTTCGAAATTCCATTTATGCAAATATGTCTTCAGACAGGAGTTCCTGCTTCAACTAGTCAGTTTTCTGAGTGATACTAAATATAGCTGACCTTGCCCATTTTAACCTACGTTCACGGCAAACCTCCCGCTGACGAATCGAGACGAAGGAATGCCTCTCTTTTTAGCCTGCGAGCAGGCTCTCGTTTGGGTTTTATGCGCGAGATGCGAGACGCGAGTGGCGAAGCCGCAAGACCGTGGGCCCACCTCGCCCCACGCTCTCGCGGCTTCGCCACTCGCGTCTCGCATCTCGCGCATAAAACCCAAACGAGAGCCTGCTCGCAGGCTACTCTCTTTTGAGATCAGGAACATGCAGTCTATTCAATTGTTTATTAAATACAGCCGGTATGGACGATATCCTTAGTTTCAAGTTATAATTTTCGTTGAACAAAACTGGTAAATTATCACAGAACAACGTATATCAATCTGCAAATTAGGGTCTTTTTTCAACGACAGAGGTAAAATTGGTCAATTTTTTCCTTATCGCCTTAGACGTTGTTTTTGATTTTCTCGATATTTGGTTTAATTTCTCAATATATTGGTTTAATGACAGGCAATTGAACTGATCACGATACAATACAGTATAAAGCGAGATTCTCTTACTTTAAGTTACTTTAATTTAGCCGTATGTACGCTGATATATTAGACACGCGGTGTAGATGTTTGATGCGGAAATTACAAATATAGTTACGATTTTTATCAACAAACTACTTTTTTCTGCTTACGTTGTACACTAGTTCAAAAAGCGGTATAAAACGTGATTCTTTTAATAAAATTTAACTTAACATATGTACTTTGCTATATTAGACACGAGTTTGAGATGTTTGATGCAGAAGTTATAAATGTGTTATGTTGAATTGATTAATTTTCATCCAACAGAAATCATATCAGGAAACCTGCTTTTTCAGTGCCGTTGTCAGAAACGACAGACTGATGAAGGTAAAATTATATACTTAGATTGGAAGTTTTTTCTGCCTTTTACAGGGGCGTAGCCAGGTTTTCTCACTTGGCGGGGGGGGGGGGAGGGTAAGCAATTCCCGTATGAAGAGTTACTAATAAACGTGTGCTATATGTGGCTGTGCAATAAGCACTATGCCAATTTGAAAGCGTATTATTTTGTACCGCAATGAATCACTGAACTTACCAATTTAAAACGCGCGTTTGGGTTTTCACGAGAGGGGAGTCACTGGCACCCTAGGACCCCTTTCCCCCCTTTGGTTACGCCCCTGTTTTATTATACGTATATATAAGTACGACACAGACTGCATAACTTAAGCTGAGAAGTTGTTCAAACATTACATAAACCAGCGGTTGCTCCTATAAGCTGACAATTTATGATTACGACTGCAGATTAGAAACGAGTTGCTCGCGACCGACGTACAAAATTGATTACATGGTACGATCAGCAAAATAATATTGGTTGTCGTCTTAATTTTTCTGCTGGCATGATTCTGAAAACTATTTATTGAAATAGATCAAATGTCTGAATGGATATGAACGAACTCGCTCTTAGTTTACCCACCTCCTATCCATCGAGTTAAGAAATCACGTTAAGGGAATTAAGGATGGCGAAAAGTAGGCCGGGTTCTTTTAAAAGTAACGTTTTTTGGCATGTCTATGATATTTTTCAGGCAATGACCTACGAGATTGTATGATTGCGTGGTTGAATAAAGCGCCTACTTGCTTATTACATCACCGTGAACTTCTCACCTAAGAACTTGTGCAATTTTTTCCCCTTTATAAAACGGAACCAGGATTCAAACTGCATGTAAACTTGACCGAACACAACGAAGACACTTGAGGTTGGCCATCAGCAACTGGAAACTGATTCCTAGAAATGGGATCCATTTTTTAAAGCCTTTCTTTTATTTTTGCGCCCCTAAGAATTTCCATTTTGAGTACTTAATTCGCTGTCTGTCATATGGAAAAGCATATCAGAATTGGTAGAGAAAATTTAAATGTTAGGCGCTATTCAAAGTACAAAAACAAACTTTAAAAAACCGAGAACCATGCAAGCCTCTATTTTTTCGCATATATGCCCCTAACCATACAAGCTCTGTAAATTACCTGACTCTTGTTTATGAGCTATTTACTTAGCTTCTGTTCAGGTTCCATATCAACAATTGATTTGAGTGATTCGTCCCATGTTCCCTGGTCGTTTCGAAAGTTGTCAATTCAGCTCTGATAACAAACTCAAACTCAGATGTCTGAGAGTTCTTTTAGTAGTGTCCTGTTGATCGTCCGCAGACCGATTAGCCCGGAGACTCCGGGTACGAGTTAATGGTACGAGATTGCCTAACGTATCACAGCGGTTAAACGCAGAAAGCAACGTAACTTCTGGTTCTTCCGAGCCTTGAGGTTGAATCGGTTCAAACAGTTGCGATTGTGAAGTTTGTATGAAATCAAAACCATGCAGAAAATGTCAGGTCCGGTTAAACCGAATTTCGGGCCGATAAAACCTGTGGATGACAGTTACTTCATTTTAGGAAATGGTGTTAAGTTTTGCGGTTAAAGTAAGACTTTCCACATTTGTCTGTGTTTTCTTTCAAAGTTATGGCAAGAACTGCGCACGCGTTGTACGTTTAATAGCTGTGAAGCCTGCATTCTCGTCCCCGTAGCTGCGATCCTTTTGGCCAGCGCCACGGATCAAGAGTTCTGGCAGGGTCCGAAGCGGGAAGTCCGAGAATCAGGGACTTCCGGCTTTCTGCGCGGCCTCAGAAATTTAAAACAATAACGGTAATCATCGGCGACAAAAATGGGCAGCTATTGTGCATGCGTGTTATCCTGGCTCCCGCCAGAGCTCTCGATCCGTGGCGCGGGCCAAAAGGATCGCAGCTCTGGGGACGAGAATGTGACGCTTGCAATCACGTCCCCAGAGCCCACGCACACTTAAGGTTAGCAAGATGCTGACTAAAAGGAATGCGGCCTCTGGAAACGTACACTTAACTCTGCTGTACACAGATTCGGCTTCCAAATTCATACCCGCATTGAACTTTGTTTTCATCTTTTCAGCTCATTCCCAAGACATCACTTGCACCGTTGTTTCTTTTAATCATCTGCATCATTATAGTACACGTGCACAGTTATAAGCTGAAGGAAGAAGATGGAGGCCATGAAATGAGCAGAGATCCCGTTAATCTACTAAGCCAGCTTTGGAAGAGACGTGTAATAGCAAGAAGAGGGTTTCGCAATCGAAGACTAAGTAGAAGAAATAGAAGATCTTGGAGCAGAAACAGGAGATATCCATGGAGACCAAGAGTTGTACCCACACGTATCCTTCCATCAAGGTCTCCAGGCTCGGAAATTTGCCGGACTCACCCGAAGGTTTTCCGAATTCAAGACGAGTCTGGTCCTGTCGTGTGCCTGCGTAGGACGTCTCGAGAATTGTTGAAGCAACTTGAGTCTGTTGGAGGGTTCTTAAGGAGATACGTGGCTGTTAATCAATCGGAGGCGCTTGGCTTCAAAGATCTGACATCTTTCTCGAACGACGAACCTTCAGCTGCGGAATCCCCCCAAGACATGCCAAAGCTGGCTACACCCACTAAACATAGAAGCAAGCGCAAAGCCGACAACTCAGCATCAAATTCCCAGCGTCCAAAAAGGAGCCTTCCCGCATCACCGGGCACGTTTATCCGTGGCTCGTGCCTGAGGCGAGGTACGATAGCGGACGACACTAATTTACATCGTCTGTGTACCGAATGCCCCGCAACCACGCGTCTAAGCGCCAACAAATTTCCACAGTACATAAACGAAGTGATTTGCTGGGATAAGGACAATGAATGCGCAGCAAAAATGGGCACGTGCTTCCAGCGGAAATTGCAGCTTTCCTTCTTGCAATTTGACGATAAGTATGAGCTCGACGACAAGCTAAGTAACATCGCGGGGAAGACTGTGTACAGTGAAGTATGGGAACAGTACACTCAGTCTATCAGATCCTGCTGTGAGTGTCAAATGTACCCTTTTATTTATCGTGCAATCGCCTCAAGAGGTGGTGGATATTCTAGTGGTGAAGACGATGAAGGGATGTAAAGGAAGTGATTATAGAAAATGTACTGAAAAATAAATAGGGCAAACGTACAAAGTGGCTTGAAAGTTAGACATTGTCACACTGTGATTACTACAGAAATAGACGACGTTCTGTATGTAAATTAACTTTAATTTGTAATGGTACCATATTTAATGTGAAGACTTTCTCCTTTGTGGCTGTACAATAAAATGCTAATAACATCTGTGGTAAAAATGGACCCGTTGAGGAGATCTTGTTTTGCAATTTTAACTTTGAAAACTAGGCTCTTCCAGACTCTCAGATGGTAGGGACGGCGAATTGCGAATACAAGACGCATGCAGGATCTGAAGGAAAAGGGGCCAGTTTACTCTCCTCAGCCTCCACACGTTTCTCACCTCGGAGCCTGGAACAGGCTAAGATGACACGCGCATGAGCGGCTCCAAATTTAAGAATGACTATCAGCCCTTTTAGCTTTTATGTAAAGAGGACGCAATTCAATATTTTAAACGCTCTCTCAAAACGTGTTCTTTTACAGTAAGAAAGAAACTTAAACTTTCATTTAATAAGCAAAACTTTTTGTGTAGCCGAAAGTTGCAACATATGGTACGGTATCTTTTAATACGAGACAGTATTTAGTCTTTCGGACGCTGTCGGGGATGTCTGATACTGCGACAGGGCAATGAGGCCTGGGCACGATTTAATTTTTGAAAATGATTGCTCGCGGTTGTGCACTGCACTAACGAATCATGTTATATCAGCTAAGTGCATGTAGCCGACTTAACACGAAGTATCGCTTGAGCTCAAGATACTCTGATATAAAGTCACAAATAAGTCACAAATTTCAAATAAGTCACAAATAACTATAAGCTTGCGCTAAACATCAATAGGCAAACATTTGATCCGGCTTTCGATTATATGACGGACATTGCCTTTCTCGCGGAAAAACAGTGAAGCTTGTTTAGATCTTGTCGCTTTCAAAATGACAATGGTGGCTAGGATACAATACAGTTAACTTTTCTTACGACTAACAGTAAAAATTTTTACTACTGAGGACTAAATTTTTGCCCGTTTCACAGCTAATTGTTAACCCCATTGAGAGCCTCGTGTAATGTCTATGCGGATGGTGATTTTTATTTTCTTTCTGACTTGATTTTCGATAAAAATAGAAACCGCCTACTTTCCTTTTACTCTTGAGGAAGTAAACTGATACTGCAAACCTTTAGACGCGGACCTTGAAATTTGGACCCTGAACTGACTCAAGAAACTCACCCCACACAGTGACGTCATCTTAAAAAAAAAAACTGATAGTACATGGAGTTCGTGCAGTATGTCTGTTAATTCACCAGTCCAAAAATTCCATAATTATATCTCAATGCAATTTAACAAGGCCGAGCTAGCACTCACTTGACTGAATTTTGATCGACGGTGATCCAATTGATTTTTTTAAAGCAATAATTCTTTTTAAGATTTTCAACACTTGAAGTTCATTTCAATGTGCATTATTTTATCGACCAACACAAAAGCATCACGCTTTGCATCAAATTTAATGCCTCGGTGTTGTGTTATTTGCATACATTCGACGGTTTGCCTCATTCGAGCGGACACTAGACTGAGACACTTACACGTTTGACTGAGGAAAAACTGCTTGAAATTTTCGTTCCCGAAAGGTGGGTTTCTTTTTTATCTGTTTGTAATTCTGAAATTCAAGTGTTAATGAAAACGGAAAAATTGTGTTCATAGCGGTGCAACCGAAGTTTAAGCTGTTAGGCTATCCGATTTGAGCCGACCATTTGGTCCATTTGGGTGATGATTTTAAACGTCACCTTGATAAAATTTAACAGCCTTTCCTAAAATGGTTATAAAATGGGAATTTTGGGCTAAATCTTTTTAATGGATGTTCAATTCGGTATCTAATGTTTTTCAGCAAAAAATAAATTTTATGTCACTGCGCCACTTTCGAAATGCTGTGTTTTAATATCTTAAAAGATATTATACCGAAGGGCACAATAAATATGATTGAAATGAGCTTTCCACATTCAAAACAGCCGAATTTTAAAGCTGTGACAAAAGAATAAGCGATTTCTGGTTTCGTAGGGAACAATATTCTCTGGGAAATATTTCGATCACTGAAGTGAAAGGAATACCGGAAGTGCAATCACCCACCGTGTACTGGTCAGCGGCGACACAAAAACGGACCATGCGTGTCACGAGATGAAATCATGACTTTGTAAGAAACCAAAATAGAGCATTTTAGCGCCAGTTTCTACGAATGAAATGCCCAGAAAACGATTGGAAAATTTCTAAACAGGACCACTGAATTAAAGATTTAGATGTCAACGAACGAAGGAGGGCGTCCACTGATTGATTTCGTTTCCGACGGCCGCCCTAATGGGCCCGATGTAGTGCCCTATCACGCGGACCCGGCAAGTTACAGCACAGCAATTGTTGGTGGCTCGCATTATTACGATAACAGAACTTCTGAACAAAGACCATTACTCGGCAGATCGAGATCGCGAATGGACAGTTACAGTGACACTGAATACCAAGGAAACCATTTTGACGATACAGAGTTTAGTGCGATCATACATTCAGCCGAACAAGCGATTGATGTGGGAGTTTTACCAGAACGAATCTACCAAGGATCGAGTGGAAGTTACTTCGTAAAAGACAAAGAAGGGGTGAGATTTGTGTTGTTGTACGTATTGGGATCTTTGTAGGTTTCCCTCCTTACATTACATTGCAGACATCGGAGAGATCCCTAAGAGACAAAAGGGTTTCTGTTTCATTGTGGTGTGTTATTTATTTAATTTTCTAATGCATGTACTTGTGTTGCAATTTCATTTCCGGTTTCGGTTCTTCGCGAACAGACCTGCTCCATGTGTACCATGACAAAGTGTTAGTCTTACTAGGTTAAAGTAAAGTTGCAGGAAGCCTCCCAATTTACGTCTAGAGCTTACCTGTATCATTATGTTGTTGTTATAACTGTGGAAATTTTTCATGTATTATTAATTTACTATAAATCCACTATTAGTTAATTTATTCGTTAATGATCCCTCATCTGCAGAATGGCAGCTACATGTAACATAAAAAGCATTAATGCACTATCATTTGGCTTTCCTGGGGGGTTGACCCTGAGATACCTGTCGAGACTTCCAATGGTTTGTGAGTGGGGATTAGTTAAAGTGCACCTAACCCCAAAATATGTTTTTCGCTAAAATAAATCTTTGCACCTGTTCGAAACGCATTGCGCCTTTTTTTTACGAAATCCCCCTCAGCCTTGACTTTTTATAGGCTGTAAAAGTTACGAAATCTAGCCATCATCATCTGTTACACGATCGAACTAGTGAGGAGCATGGGCCTATTCCCCATGTGACGTCACAAACTGATTTGTATCTCCTTAACTCTTTGCAAACATGCATGCAAAGCAGTTTGTGAGGTCACATGGGGAATAGACCCATGCCCCTTCTGACTCGGCCAGGCAACAAGTGATGCTTAGTTTTGCATAAGTTTTGAAGCCCATAAAAGAGTCAAAAACTGCAAATAATGGCTTATTGTTTTGAAATAAGGGCAACGTTTAATGTTGGCGGAAAAAATATTTTGGGGTTAGGTGCACTTTAGTCTTGGATAGCTAATTTTCCCCGTATAGGGGTATTGGGTTGGTTTCAAAGGACTTTGTCTTAACCCTGTGGGATTTGTTAGGTATTCCATCATGATCTTACATGTAGCTTTACTTTATGTACCATCTGCTTTCAGTTCCTCCTTAAAAAAATATATATTTTTTTTATACAAGAATTCATGCTGCTATATAAAGCAGCCTCATGATAAAGTGTGGCTAGTCACATTTGGTACCATGCAGGCCTTGTATGAGTATCAGTGCCAGGAGAACAAAATAAATAGACAAGGTTGTGTGACGACTATTCATGAGGTTAAATGTACATGTATTTTAACCAAGTTAACCTACAACGAGCATGTGGTTATCAAGCAGTGGTGGTCAGCGGTTGTTCAGGTGCTGTCAGGGTCAGATTGCACAGTTTTACTGCAATGGTGGGCTGTGACTGCTTGCTTGAACATGGTTTGTCTAGGTATTTTGCAGCATTCTGCTTGTTTTTTTTTTTTGGTAGGTAAGTTGAATGTACACTTTTCAAAAAATCTTTTTTCTCTGTTTACAGAAAAAGATAGGTGTATTTAAACCCAAGGATGAAGAGCCATATGGACACTTGAACCCAAAGTGGACAAAATGGTGCCACAAGATTTGTTGCCCTTGTTGCTTTGGAAGGAATTGTTTAATTCCAAATCAGGGTTACTTGTCTGAGGCTGGAGCAAGCCTTGTCGATCTTAAACTTGATCTAAATGTTGTCCCGAAAACAAAGGTAAGAAATCAAACCAGTTGGAAGAGTCAGTCTTAAGTATTCTTACAGTAGTGGTCTCTAGAACTGCTAATGGTAATGTGTCTTAATACAGTAGAACCCTGGTAACTCTAACTCTGAAGGGAAATGAAAAACAGTTTGAGTTAGCAGGGGATTTGAGTTATCGGGGTCCGTTGAATATTCAATTTGCCATGTTAATAATTGATAGAGAACTGATTTTTTCAACACTTCAGTATACAGTATTTAAACTTATCTCATCAGAAACTGGAATGAACTAGAGTGATGCTGGAACGGACTGAAATGAACTGGAGTGGTTGTGGAATGCAACAAGAATGAACCGGTTCCTTCCAAAATGCTCTATTCTATTTCATTTCATTCCTGACCAGTGTTATTTTGGTAGCGTTTTGAATCATTTCAGTTCATTATGGTACCGATCTCAGCGTTCCACATAAGAGACAGGTCTCGGGTCAATGACCTGATAAAAAAGGCTACTTGACCTGACAAAATTTTAAGAGAGAATTTTAATGAATAATATAAAAAGGAAAGAGGAAAGTTTCGTGACGAAAAAATATACCATATGTGTAAAATACATGTATGGCATTTAATTAACTTCTTTCCCGTTTGAGTGGCATGCATGGGAAAAGACAGAACCTCGTACCCCTATCGTCAACTTTACAGTATTAGGCTTTTTTCACTTTTCTTGGAAGTTTCCTTGTTATTAAGTTTGCCTGCACGGTGCTTGTCTTGTCTTTTTAACCTTTCTCTGTACTTCAGTCCATTTACTGCCTTTCTCTTGTTTTCTTTAACCTTGTTCTGTGTGCTAGTTCACCCCCCGCGTAATTCTCCGTACGCTAGTTCCTTTGTACGGTGTTAGTTTTGACTTTTTAACGTTTTTCCTTACATCAGTTCATTTGTACTGTGTTAGTCTTGTCTTTTTACAAACTTTCACTGTACGCTCATTCGTTCGTACGCTGTTAGTCTTAATTGTCTTTTTAACCTTTCTCCATATGCTACGTATGGTTTGCACTTAGCTCCGTTCTTACAGTGTTAAGTTTGTCTTTTAAACGTTTCTTTGTAAGTTAATTCTTTCTTACGGTGCTCATCTTGTCTTCTTTATGTGTTTCCGTACGTTAGTTCAGTCAGTCATCCAGTGTTAGTCTCGTAGTTACGTTTCACTGTAACAGCTAGTTCGCTCGTACAGTAATAGTCTTTTCAATGTTTCTCCCTACGCTAGTTCCTTTGTACAGTGTTAGTTTGTCTTTGCAATGTTTCCCCGTATGCTAGTTCGTACAGTGTTAGTCTCATCTTTTCAACCTTTCTTTGTGCGCTAGTTCGTTCGTGCAAAGTTAGTCTTGCAATTTCAATGTTCAGTCTCTGTACGCTGTTTTAGTCATGTCTTTTTTACGTTTCTCCGTGAGATAGGAGTTGTTCGTATATTAGTCTTGTCCCTTTAACGTTTCTCCACCCATCACCCTCCAGTTTTAGCTATAGCCTGGCCTTATAACCCTTTTAGCCCTGCTAAAAAAATGCACATTCCTCTTACTGTTCTCCACGCATTTCTTATGGAACTAGTAATTTGTCTAAATTTATTTCAAGGCATCTTATCCTTGGTGATCACTTTCTTTATTCTCATCACTTGATTGTTTGAACAAGTGGTGATAATACAAAGAGAAATTCATTTTCATCACTGTTAGGGCTTAAAGAGTTAACCTTTACACTTTTGTGCCATGTGCTATCTTGGTAAACTGCAAGCAGGCTTACTGTTTCAGATTGTGTTACTTGAATAGGCTCCTACTACGCTTTGTCTAAGTTTTCATTCAGCTGCTCCGAAACATGTGTGGAGAAAGCTGGCAACGTTGTTTAACTTAGACTCCCCACGCCCCACTAAAAAAAAAAAAAGGCAAGAGAAAGAAAAAGAAGTAAAGAACATCCTTGAATATTCTGTACAGTGTAGTAATGATCATGCACACGGTGTTGTTCATTTTCAGGTTGTGAGACTTGCTAGCGATACATTTAATTACACTGCATTTGATCGTGCAAAGGCAAGGTCAAAAAAGTTTGCTACAGAAAGATTTCCTGATACTTTAGGAAAACATGTTAAAGCTGGACTTCCTCCTAAGGTATGTCAGTTGTGGTTACGTTGTATACACAGTCTGGAAAGTGTAATTCCTGCAAATAAGAATTCAATGAAAAAAATGTTTTAACTGTGAGCGATGGATGTTGGTTTCTTATGGAGGGAGAAAAACCAGAGAATCCAGGGAAGGATGAATACAAATATTAAGTAAATTTCTAAAATGTGACATTCAGTAGTAACTTAAGTGCAATTCTTCTACTACCAGCAATGAAATCAAAACTAGACACAAAGCTTTTGAAACTCATCTGTGGAAACTAGTTTTTATTACGAGGCTTAATTATGGCCTCGTAAACTGGTGCCAGTTTGGTAGTATAGCCCCATGGTTCATGATGACTGCTGCTATAACATTCAATGTCTTTCTTTTTTCTGCATCTGTAGCAATTTGACAGTGGCAGCCTTGTCACTAGTAGGAAATTACTCCAAAAATAACATAACATAACATCACCTTTATTTCACCTCGGATTTACAAGGGTAGCTGTATAGCTAATTTCTCAGAGAAAGAAAAGACGAAGAAAAATAATAAATAAATAAATAAATAAAATAGTATTAATAATAAAAATAAAAATAAAGTCATATATTATATACAGTACATTAAACTGCTATTTACATAGGTAACAATTGCATTGATGTTCAAAAGAAATTTGGCATATTTTAGTTTTGAACTCATTCAAGGACGTTAGTGACCTCAGGTCCTCTGTTAGTTTGTTCCACATGTTTGCAGTGGGTCTCTTAATTAATTACAACTTATGTACTTATGCTTGCTTTGCATCATCTTGGGAGACCCAGGGGCAGTCAGTGGGGGCGAGGGAAAGTCAAAAAGGGTGAAAAAAAATGGTTTCAAAAAGTCAAGTTTCATTTTCCCTTGACTTTTCGTGATCAATTTTTTTTTGCCCTTTTCTACTTTCCCTCACCCCAACTACAGTATCTGCCCCTGCATCTCTGAGGATGGCTTTGCATATTAAACAAAATGCTAATCTTTACCATTTCTAAATTTCTTTGTGATGTTTTCAGCTTGGCTCCTTTCAGCGGTTTGTAGATGGTTATAAAGATGCAGAGTTTCATCTGCGGAAGTTTGAAGTGGAACCACTTCCGGCTGCAACTAACAAAGATTTCCTTTTTCAATTCCAAAAACTTGTCTGTCTTGATTATATTATCAGGAATACAGGTATGTTTATGATAAACCTAGTTTACAGTTTTCAAAATACAGTAATGATGTTTTGAACCTGGTGAAAAATTTTGAAAATCATCTTCAGACATGTGAGTGTTTACATATACACCTTGTACATGTACATGGCTCCATAATGTGTTTTATTATATAGACAAGAGTGTTTTAGAGGAAAAAAGACCACTTGTAAAGATCATATGAAACTACATCTGGGACTTGAGTGGCACATTTTCCATATGCTCACTAGTGAGGATATCGATGACATTGTGTCCTGCTTTTACACTGTTGTTTGTGCAAAAATACTCTGTCTATGTAATAAATAGAAAATGACATGGTGGCTTGAAGATATGAATTTTATTTTCTCGTGGTAAAAAACAACGTATCACTCACTTGCTGGGCTCCTTTATAAAATATTGTCTTCACCACTGGAAAAAAAAATTCATGTCTTCGCGCCGCTGTGTAATATCCTCTATACACAGCTGTAACACATGCTTCCATCAGTTAAGTCAACTTGAGCAAATATGGTAAAAATGATTTCAGCATTTTAAACAGCTGTTGCTATGCAAATAAAAAGGGTTATTATAGAGACCTGGTTGTGAAGCATTGACCTTGGGTATTTTACATTTCAATTGATCAAAATTTCCAGAAATCTTGGGAGCAGAATCATGGAATATAAATTTCCTGGAAGATTTTTGGACAATTATTTGGGTAAAACTCGTGAGGTTGTCCCAGTTTTATGTCAAATTGGAAGAACAGGGAAATTCAATTCCTTCTCGGGCCTTTGTTATTTAGACTGGGACGGAGAAACACTCATTAATTTTCTGTTGGTTACAGTAAACTGGAAAATTTCCACAAATGGAAGCCTTCTCTTTGAACAGGCCAGAGTTCTCATGTGCTATCTGGCTTTGCTGCGACATGTTAGGACCAATGAAATATTATTTTAATTAAATCTAAATAATTTGTTGTTCCATTCATTTGCCTTGTAGATAGGGGAAATGATAACTGGCTAATAAAATATGAAAAAACTCCAGAGGTGGATCGTCAAGTGGAAGGTGAACATGGGGTGAGTATAAATTACATTGTATTTAGTTTGTTTTTTGTTATGGAAACAAGTACCTACATACATAGGCAGAACTATTTGTTGTACATGTAGTAAGCTGAATGTGTGGAGTTACACCACAGCAAGTGTATGTGTGCAGTGCATTCAAAGATTGGAATAGAATGAAGGCTGTTGCAACCCTCAACTGTAACTAATCATCATCATCATCATCATCATCATCATCATCATCATCATCATCATCATCATCATCATCATCATCATCCTTTATTTAAACACAATAAAAATTTTAAAGCAAAATGCTTGTGGGGTTGCTTTCAGTTGAATGGTCATGAACTGCTCGATAGATTCCACTTCAATGCTCACACTTAAAGATTTTATTCCATTCTTTAGACCAAAAAATTACAAGCACCTTTTACATTACATGTATATTAAACAATGCCACAGTCCTTATGCTCAATAGCTTCCATTCCAAAAGGTAGAACCACCTTCAAGTTGTCAGCATGTTTAAATACTTTGTAGTTTTGACTCTTCTTTAGTTGGTTGAGGCACTTTTAGGTATCAAGGTTTGAGTAAGACAGGCAACATTTTGCTGCAATGTGTCGGGCAACAAATGTTGCATTACAAGTTGCAGAATTATGTTGCACATATATTACCACCTCTGTGTGCAACGAATGTTCATGTTGCAGAAAGAAGAAGTGATGCCTACTTTTTGCAACATGCCAATTTGTTGCTTGCAAAGGTGGTAACAAATGCAACATCAGGGGGCAACGTACACTTGCAATTAGAACATTTGTTGCCCAACACATTGTTTCTAGTACCTGGCCTTTAATTTTGTTTGTTTGTTTTTTAATTGAAAACTGTTTTCATCTCTTTAACAGGGTGACTGGGATTATGTCGATCCTCCCAAGATATCTGTGGCTGCTATAGACAATGGATTAGCGTTCCCCTTTAAACATCCTGACTCTTGGAGAGCTTGTAAGTAATTTAAACAATGAATGGATGGATTTTCATACAATCCCCAGATTTACCATGTAGAACAACAAACATGGCATACAACGTGATTCAAACCCATGACCTTTTTGGTACTGGTGCTATCAAAAACTTTAGAGCCAGTCAAATTGACCATTTTTAACTTTGTGCCTTTTTTTTGGCAGATCCATTTCACTGGGCGTGGTTAACACCAGCGAAAGAACCCTTTACGGATGAGATTTGTGAACTCGTTTTACCTCGGCTATCAGATATGAATTTTGTACAAGACCTAACAGAAGACTTGTATCTCCTTTTTCGGGTATGGTGTTGTCACATGCAGTCCAAACGAAGTAATCATTGCTTGTTTTTGGTGGAGTTCAGATTTCTTTAAATTTCTTGGTGACCGTTTTTATCGTCACATCGATAGCCGCTTATTCATTGCACGACTTGGACAGAAAACTTTAAGTAATCCAGGAGGTGTACATTGTATGTCCCAGTTAAAGGCTGGTTTCCATATGATCGCTACGATCGCTATGATCGCTGCGATCACTGGCAAAAACGTTCAGCAATCGTTGCGATTATGTGGAAACCACTTTTCGCAATCATATGGAAACCAGCCTATACGGAAACTGCTCGGCGATCAAAGTCGCCACGACCGCTCAACTTTTTTGGTAGTGATCGTGGCGATCATGTGGAAACCAGGCTTAAGATTGCACCAAAACAAAGCAATTTGTCATTATCGCGAACTAAAATTGTTCTTTCTTCGAGAAATTAATCGTTTTCTCGAAACTCGAATCGAGTAAGCATAATCGAGAATGTTCCCCTTTGGCGACTCCCGAGAATCGAGTATGGAGAATCGAGCTTAGTTTCGAGAGAATCGAGACTGGATTCTCGACTCGATTCTGGATACTCGAATCTCGCGAGGATCGAGTATCGTGTGTCATCTTTCATTTGAGCGGGACTACACATTTACACTGCATATACCTAATTCAATAAAGGTTGCTTTGGGCATTGGGCAATTGGGCACTGGGAAGCTGATTGCGGTCACTCAAGCAAAGTATTTCATTGTGTTCCGTATCCCCAAATGCCCAATGCCCAATTGCCAATGACCAATTGCCAAAGCAACCTTTATTGAATTAGGTATATGGTTTTAAGCTCTACATTTCTTGAAATTATACGAGATACAGTAGATCCCCACTAAATCGAACTCTTTTAACTCGAAATTCTTATTGCCTAGAACAATCCAGTTTCCTATAGATTTTAACCTATTTTTGCAGTCATTTACTATTTGCGCTTTTTAACGAGAACTTGGTTTACTCGAACTTCCCACTAAACAAACTAATTTTATTTTCCCTTGGTTGAAATATGGTTCATATTTACCTCGTTAACTCGAGTTCCATTTTAAAACGTTGGTCATTAAAACCTCAAAGTGTCAGCAATGCGCAAAGTTTGTATAACAAAAGTCGCAGTTGGTGCTAAGTCTTTCAACAGTTGTAAATAAATCCTCGATACTGTAGCAATACTCTCACTTGCTTCATGCTACAGGAACCGGCCGTGTGGCTGCCTGTGGCTCCTATGCGACTATACCTACCTACCTTACCAACAGTTGTATCTTAAGAATGTCACGTGAATATAAGCTTTAAGTAACGTCCAATAAACTCCCTACTGCTACATGTATGCGTAACGAAGCTGCTCTGTTGAAGGTGATCGTGACTGACAGTTGTGCAGCCGTCAAACAAATGAATGCTTAGTTTACAATTTTTTACTAGGAATTTGATAATGATTACTTTTGGAGTACGACTTTTTTGTTGTTGTTGTTGCTGTTGATAAACATTTTCTGACATTATGCCTTTGAACTATTTCTTATTTGTAATCATCGTTCTCTTTACAGGAGGATAAAGGCTTTGACAGATCTTTATTTGAGCGTCAAATGTCAGTTCTAAGGGGACAGGTAAATACTTTAGTCTCTTGACCTTTTGCTTGTTCACTTCCATTGTACCGTGCACTACACTGTAATAATGCAGCATATGGTCTCAGTTTTTATTGCTGAGGATACAAACAATCAACCATGACTGAGAAGTTTTGAAAAGTGAACTCATAAATTTCTTTCTGAACGTTGCCTTAGTAAGGAAATGTGGTCCTCACGAGGTAAAGAAAATTTCTTTGACCTTGGTGAGATTCGAAACGACGACCCTCGGACTTTGATCATCGATGCTCTACCGACTGAGCTACAAGGCCAGATAAGAGCTGGTCGAGGATTGTTTACTTGATGTACCATTCAGTGAAGGGTACATGAAATGCATGTTGCTTCGTGCAGCTCTTTTTTGGTGAAATTTCTCTTTACATCATCACTACTTGTTCAAACATTCTTGTGAAATCAGAATTAAGGCTGTAGACTATAGTTTACTAACAGGTTTAGGGCTTTTCATTTTTGCGAGGAAACTGTTAACCGATTCGGGCGTATTTGTGGCTAATTGTTCAAGTAAGAATAGCTGTTGTACATTAGTTTTTACTCTGAATATTAATTGACAAGGTTTTACCGAAAAAGGTGTTTGTTGAATGGCTAGAGTGTTCGTTGAAGTTGGAATCTTGGTTGACGGGAACTGAATAAATTAGGACCCGAGACCCACTTATCACAAATCCTCCTTTTACTATCAATTGATTCGCTCACCAGCATCTCTGATTCACGTCCCATGTTCTTTTCAAACAGTTCTCAGCCAAACGAGCTAACTGTCCGCGTTTTCTTCGCATTTTTTTTTAGATCTTAAACTTAACTCAGGCTTTGCGAGACAAAAAATCTCCACTTCAGCTTGTGCAGATGCCTGTCGTTATTGTAGAACGAAGAAAAGTCGACGTTGGAGACAGGTTAAGAAGCCAGAGTCACGCTTTCACTCAGAGCTTCCAGCAAAGATCGCCATTCTTCTCTTGGTGCTAGCCCTGAAAAAGATCATCTACGCAGCACTGAAAACAGACGAACTTTATCAGTAAATGATCTGCTCGGTTGATTCGAAAGTGAAGATAAATATTCGTGGATAATCAAGACCTCGTCAATACGAAACTGAGAAATCTGGCATTATTCAGAGACGGTTACACTGTGCGTGCAAGACAGTGCGGTCCTATTACGGTTCAATAGATGCAACAAGGTGCAAGAATGGCAGGGAGATCTGGTGCAAAGGAACTTTCGTGCGCATGCTTAATCACTGAAAGATTTTTTAGGGTTCACTCAGCAAAGAAATACTAATGTGAAAGTATGATCCTGAAGTTTCTTCTTTTTTCCCTGAGTGACAGAACTTGTAAGAAGTATAGTCAATACAAGTAAACTAGGTCGTTAGAAGATAACGCCTACAGAGTACGCTTTGTAAGCTAAATTAGCCTGAAGCCTCAGATAGTGGACTCCCCTGTAAAAGAGAATGTGAACGCGTTTTTTTTCTTTTCTTTTCTCCAGTTCCCGCGTGTTTTAGTTTAGCTTTTGCTTTCTCCATTTCACCCATCAGAAAATTCCCTTGTCTGAGAGCTTCGTACAGGCTGAGGCTAAAAACGTGGCAAACAAACATTTGGTGTTGGTGTCGTGTATTCGCCTAGGGAAACTCGAAGAAATGTAATTCAATTTTATTCCCGATTTTCTTTGGAAACCAGGGCAGAAGAATCTTTCTTTGATTGATATCAGGATTTCGCATTCTAGGATAAGAATCAGTGATACATAAATTATGTAGTTAGAATGATTTGTCAAATTGTGTTTTCGTTCTCGAGGAAAGAAAATTAACTTATTTATGATTTCGATTTCAGTATGCGTTGATAATGTACAATTAGGCTCAGTTTTCTCAGAGATTCGTTTTCATTTTGCGTTTTCCAAGTTTACCGAGCACAACGAAAACAGAGCCTTATCATAGGTCAAGGCTTTCAGGTAAGTGATATATGTGCAAATTATGGAAGATAATGCGCAGTTGTACTTAAGTGTATGACTGACTCAAATAGTAGTTAATGCAGTAAGGCAATGCTTAGTTTTCTGAATGAAAGTAATTTAATTTTGAGCAAACAATATAATGTTATTTGTAGGGATACTAAAAATAACACACATTCACACACTGACAGTTATGTGTTGAAAGATCAGGATAATTTCTTCGGTTCTATATACTGCCGTTCCCAACCCTACGGACGGCTTCCAGATACAGCTATTTATATTAACGTTATGTGATCAAAACTCCCAAGCCTGGCGACAAGATGGTGACGTAATATGGGTCATGTATCAAAACCAGCAATGCCTTGCCCTTACATGAAAGAAAATACACTGGAAAACTATCGTGGTGTTTTCTTCTAGCGTATCGCACCAACAATCGGCGCGAAACTAAGATTTACACCCGCGGTCTTCAGTCGTGTGAGCTTCGTGAGGCTACTAGAATCTAACAACGTTGACTGAAATAGCTGTGAATACCACGCACAGTTAATGGAAGAAATGGTTGTGAAGCCCGACAAATTTCTCTCTGCTTTGTTACCGTTTTAAGCCTTAATCATAGACAAAACACAACAGGTTTTGAACTGTATTAGATAAACTAACTAATAGGAATGTGTTAAGTTGTTCAGCAACAGTGTTGAACATAAAGCAAAAGATAGTACACGGTCGTGGTGCTTTTAACGTAAACTGCCGCGCCATTGTTATGGTTTTTGAATCTTAGAAGGTTTCATGACTTAGTCCTCTACCAACTATGATAATACGGAAGTTATTACGGAAGCTTTGCGTGAGTTTTAACTGTATTGATAGACCTGTCAGTAAGTCTAAATAGATTTATTTTTAGGTAAACGAAAGTGGCTCGAAATTTAAAAATTATGGCTATTTTTGCAGTCCATATGTCACTTTAGGTTGTAACTACAAAAAATCCTGACGACCAGATTATTTGAGAGGGGTTTAAGAGCATTTAAAGTTAGGACATTTTGATATAAATCAGTAAAATAAATGGAACAGATTCGTTGTGTTACTGTGTCATTTTGCAGCTCTAGTTCTCCAGTAATCTTGTTCCCAGAGTCCTCAGGCTTCTTAGTCAGCGGACGGTGGCCGGGAGAGACCTGGGGTGATAGAAAAAACGTCATTTTTTTGATTGGCTGTTTGCTGACTGCTCACTGTATTAAATTTATGAACCGTGAATAAACCGCAGGGTTCCTACAATAGCCCTTATGCATGTTTACGTCAGACTACCCAATTTCACCCCCAAGCCTTGCTTTCGAAGTGTGAACCTGCAAATTCTTTGATCAATGAATTCCCAAAGCAGCAAAGTTGAAAAGAATACTCAGACAAAAACAGTTCCGAGTTGTCAAATGCTTGCAAAGAATTTCGTACAAACGAGGTTTGGTGGTAAATTTTGAGCTGCTGACGTAACCTGCATGAGGCCTATTCCATTACCCCAGGCTCTCTCCCGGCGAGCACCCGCTGACCAAAAAGCCTGAGGACTCTGGGTACGATTCAACTAACCAATCAGGAGAGCATGATTGTAAAAGAGTCCGACCCTTGCACATGCCTTATTTCGGTGGAAATAGGGCATGTGTACCATAAAAAAAAGCACTTCACTGTGGATCGTTATTTTTCGGAATTTGCCTGTCACTTCGACAGGTGTAAAAGGGACTGAGAACGCGAAAAAAGCACAAAAAGGGGCATGGGAACTAATCATTTTGAGCAAGCAAAAGACTGGGGATGAGGCGGGTAATCTCTTGAAAGAAATTCTCATTCTTACTCACGGGAATTTCAAAAGTCATTTTACCGATTTCCGGGAGGTTTATTTCTAACAGTTTGGTAAAATATTGAAAAACAAACAGAACGAAGTTATTGCTCAATACTCCTTTCATATAAATGATTACCAACACTCGAAAGTTATTACCAAAACAAACACTGCATCGGGAAGGTACTGCTCAGTAGGCTTTATTTCCGTAGCAAGGAAATCTTTAATTTACGCTTTAAGTTGGAATTTAATTGGCGATTTTAATCCTCATAGAGGACATTTTAGTGACGGGTCTAGACCACGCCTTTTCACGAAATTTACCGTTTTAAATATCACGGACCAAACAAAAAAAACAAAAAAAAAAAAACGAAACAAAAAAAAAAACAAACAGACAAACAAAAAAACACTCCTTTTCCGTTAGCATTAATTGGCATTGCTTGCCGAAACTTCGGTTTACGCAACACGTAAACACACTTCAAATTTCTTCAGTTGTAGTCCATGTTTAGTGGTTTTTGCGTGTGTCAAGTGTTAAGTGCACTTTTTAGCCACTTCACTCAAATCTCTCACCCCGCCAAAAAGGCTACGCAGGGTTTCACAATATAGTTCTGCGGTTAAACTTATTAATTATATGCTCATTAATTTGAAATAAACGAATTACAATAAAATAAAATGGCTAGCTAGCCAACTTGTGCCCTGCTTTGAGATGGGGCATTCGATTCACCCAGGTCATTTTGGTTGCTGGTTAAGGGCTGGATAAACGGGTTCAACTTTTCCATTCAACACCGTTTAACACTGATGAATTCAACATGCTGAACAAGTTTGGTCACCCTCTAGAATGATGTTGATTCAACTTTCCTTTGTTCTTAGGTGTGGCAAACAATGTTGAATTCGTTTGACCCTCTCGTTCAACGTCGTACGGCAAAGTTGTATTTAACAATGTTGGACACAGAAGAGGTAGGAAAAAATAAAGAGCGGGAAAGTCCCATACACTTCTTTATTTTAATGCACCAGTTTGGTTTTATCTGGAAATGCCATAAAACGTAAGTATAACTTGAAATATTTAATTTTAACCTTGTTGCTGAAAAGTTGGAAAACATCCATTTAATGAAAGAAAAAATAACCGCCGAGGAAATTGGGAAAAGCCCCATGCATACACTTCGTTTTAAAGTCGATGCAGCACTATGAGGTTTATAGGCGGCAGCCGGGACGGTTTCACGGAACATGTCAGGCTTTATCAGGCAGAGTTTGCTTCATGGGGGTGTCCTTATATCTTCGCTGCGTGTGTATGTGAGATAACGTTTGTAGACAACATTTTCTTGTTTGATATGTTACTTACATCATTCTCGGAGCTTTAGCGATATGAAAGCAGTGTATTGGGGGGGGGGGGGGGGTGAGTTATTAGTCACACAACGAAAACCGGCCGGTTAAACATCTCTAGTTGAGGGCAACTAGCTTGCGTCTTGATGACTTTTTCCGATTGTAAAGAACCTAGAAGATTCCGTTATAATTATAGCATATGAGATAATCGTCAAACATAGCATTACATAGCATTATGATTGGGTGAAATCAATATCTTATCTCTCAGTTGAATGAAATGGCACGTCTAATCAACATCGGTAATACTCTCGAAACACGTAACTGAGAATCTTGTCTAATTTTCCGGTTAAATTAGCCAATCATTTTCAAAGTATTTGACTGCTAAGTATGCTAAAATTTCTTAAACAAAACGGTATGTCCGAACAAAAATCTCCACTTCAGTGTTTTTTTAAAGGTTTTTTCTTTTGATTTTTGCCACCAGTTGAGTATTTTACGATATCTGAAGCGCCCTTTCGAGTTCCTGTCATGCTAAAAGTGTGTAAAATATAGGCAATATCATAAATTGAGATCCAAAATATAATCACATTTTAATAGTCATTTCGACCACGTAATTGTTAAAATAGTCTCTTCGATTACGCATCGATTGCCAGCGTACTATAAAACTACCCTAAGCTTTCTTGACTTCATTTGCGTAAAGCTTGGAAAACGTTGCTTACAGCGTTCAGTTTTTCTTCAAGAAGGTAAGGACGCATTTAATTCAAACATTTTTGTTGTATTCACTCCCTGTTTATAAATTCATCAGTATCGATATATCCTGTGTATCTGCTCTTGAGGAGCGATGCTTTTATTTTATTTGCTATAGTTAAAACAACATATCTGCTAGCTCAAGGACAAAACGGCTTGTTTATTTGATTTCTTTACAATTTAGTTAATTGTTCTGTAACGGCACCGGCTATTTTTGAAATTATTCATTATTTTTTGAAAATCCAATTGTAACTCGGCAATAACTTTATATATATTTATATATCGAACAAACACAGAGTGCTTAATCAAAAAAAATAATAAAATAAATGACACAAAATTGTTCTTGCATGTCGGGGATACCTTTATTTAACATTCCTTTAGTATTAAACAATTCCCTACTTACTTTACTCTAATCTAAACCCTTCAAGGTGCAAATTTTTTGGTCTGATTTCGCAATTTTTGCCGACTGTCATGTTCCAGAATAGCCTTAAATTACTTTGCCTTAAGATCACCCGAGGAAGTGGTCTCGTTGTTCAAAAGGCACTGGAGAATCTCAGTTTCCACGAAGAAATGAACAACTAACATTGGTGTAAAGAGCCGAACTATAAAACCGGCAATCTCGTTTCTTTTTGAACCACCTTTTAGTTTCCGTATTGTGTAGTATAAATAATGCATATCTAAAAAAGTATTTAATAAATTTTTAAAAAAATTCCATTTTGGCAATTTTCGTTCCGAAGGCTTGAAAAAGTCTGTATATATTGCATCACAGTTGAGCTAAAATTAAAAGCATGTAGCGTGAAATTTAAATTTGCGTGTATAAATTCGTTTCTGCGATTTGCTTGGACATCCGAGAAAATGTGATTTCGGCAAAGTGAGAACTTGTCAGAATTCCGAGCCACATAATGGTTTTAATTTGGAAAATTTCAAATTTTGCGGGTTGATTTAAATTTTGGTGGCCATTTGGAGTAAATCAAAGGGGATGAAAAAGTGTGAGTAAGTATGTGCTTGCGTAGGTGCGTACATGCGAGCGAGGTTCCGTGTGTGCATGCGCGAGTGGTTGATTGTATTCAACAGTGTTATTATTCATTTTTAGTGAATCCTTGAGGCTTTGAAAGACCAATTTTGTTGATCTTGAACAGTACTGTACATTGTTAGAAATACTTCAAATTGTCAGGATGTTATGGAATCGCAAATTGGGCTAAATATCCTCAACAAAAGGTTTAGAATTTTGATTCCTCAAAACAACATGGAACAATCGATATCTGTAAACTACAATGAATTAGAGCAAATATGTCATCCTGTCAGCGATATTCCAGATGCGATTGGTAGCATTCATAATTACAAAGGAGTTCAGTAACTGTTCAAAAACGGAAACAAGCAAACACTAAGTAAAGACACATTACCTCAATAGTGTGATGTCATGTTTGTCTCTCTTTTTTCTTCGATAAAGTAGTTTTCTCATATTGTGTATAGTAAGGCAATATTATGACGCAATTGTTTATCATTTAAAGAGGAAAGTCGAAGGAAAATGACGTCAGATAATTAAATTGTATGGTATTTGATATTTAACTAATATTTACACCTGGATGATGATCTCGAGAACCTTAGAAGTGATAGTTGACAAGGATTTCGCGGTCGATTATTTGTAGGTTTTTCTTTTGTAACTAAATAACGTTTTCGTGTACCGGTACTTTGCGTTTTATATTTTTTTGTTAAACGTTTAAAAAAGACTTCTTATCGTAGCTAATTCTTCACAGTTCACAGGTACCTTCAGTAGATCACAAAAGACGTATAATGTTTTGTTTTAGAACTCACAGTCTCTAAAAACGAAAAAGGTGTTTGTCGGTTGCCATTATAATTACACTTGTTGCCATGTCCCATCAGTTGCAAAATTTGTTAAAACCTAAAACGGCCTCTGTATTAAAAAATCTCCTGAATTAATGAATTAAATGATCTACCTTCACTGACGCCTATCAGTAACTGTAGAGAATACGGCCCGTTTGATTTCTTCCACGTACACAGAAAGACAGATCGTTAATTTTATTTTTAGACTTTTTAATGTCACTCTGCTTTATTTTCTAGGACACTACTTTGAACTCATCACTGAAATGCAGGTGTGTGTGTAGGCAAAACTCTAATACAAATTGCTGAATCCCTTGTATTAGTGATTTCTTGGATAGGGAATTAAAATTGTTTCTCCTTTCGATTTCTTCCGGATTCCTCTTTCTCCTACCACCTTGAAAAGATCTAAAGAAGATTAAGGGGATGCACTTATAAGGGGGGGGGGGGAGGGGGGCACACTCTTTCCTTGAGCCTCACCAGCCAATTTGAAACAAGCACAGGTATATTAACTTTAATATCTTTTTTGAGTACTGTATGACTTAAGTAAAGTGTCGTATCAGACACATTTCAAGGACACGTCTTGTTAATACCCACAAATAAGCCTTTTTCGGTATTTTTCCAGCAGATTTTTCTGAAAGTAACAGCCTCGATACTTTTAATTTGGTCCTTGGTGCAATCGGTTTTCTCTGCTTCGCTCCCTGAAAGCGAAGAGGAAACGTGGGGAGAATCACAGCCTTGGTTAAGGAGTCACAACGAGCCCCATCATCAACGCCAGCGCCATGGGTGGTTTTGGAGAAAGAAACCGAGAACTACCCCCAGTATCACAGAAAAACCACCACCAGCAACAACAACAAAACCACCTGGTCCGGAAATTTGCCGAAACCGTACGATAGTTACCCGAGTGCAGGATGAACCCGGCCCCATTGTGTGCTTGCGTAAAAACATCACCGAACTGATGACTCAACTGAAGAGCGTAGGTGGATTTATCAGACGATACACCGCTATACGGGTGATTGACGCTTGCGGATTCCAGGATTTAACTCCCTTCAAGAGCTCTACTCCAACTCGACCCCCAACGATGGCCGGCAACTCTTCGAAGCAGTTGAGTAACAGCAAAGGAAAACGCCAAGCTGATCAAATACAATCTGACATTGAACTCCAGCGTCGCAAGAGGTCCATCCCCACGTCACCAGGCACCCTTTTGCGAGGGTGCCAGGGACGAGGTACAATAATTGATGGCACCAGTGAGCATCGCTTATGTACAGAGTGCGCCGCCACAACTCGCCTTCCAAATGATCGATTCCCAAGGTACATCAATGAAGTGGTTTGTCGCGACAGCGACATGCAGTGTGCTGCTAAGATGGGGATGTGTTTTCAGCGCAGCCTGAAATTGTCATTTTTGCGCTCGACCGGTATGTTCCAGTTCGACGCTTTGTTGAGCGCTGTGACTGGCAAGACTGTGTATAAGGAAATCTGGGAAGAGTACACTCAAGAAATCAGATCGTGCTGTGAATGTGGGATGTATTCAGCTATTTATAACAAGATCACTACAAGTGATGACTGAACTAATAAGAGTTCTCGGGCACCTGAAGTAAAAAGCTGCCTTATAGGCGTGACCAACTTTCAGTTTAGACCATAATATAATAAGCTTTGCAGCGCCAGCTGATTTTGAAACTTCGTTAAGGTTTCATCTGCAATCTTTGAGCACGCAAAAGATATATACACCCGTATAAAAAAAAAATGAATCAGATCACAGGAAATTACTGCTCAATCAGGCTCAATACATCTTCGTTTTGAATGTTCACCGACTCTTTGGAGAAGTTACTTTGGAAAAGTTACTTGATCATGCATTTAGACCACCTTGTACAGCACAGTCAACAGGACCTCACCGGAAACGTGCTGCTCAACAGCTTTCATTTTAGAAATCACACCGATAAAAGGGTCAGAGCCACCTTGTACTGCATAATAAGGTTCCACAAGAAATCATAGTAGTAGTCAATAATTGCTGGTAATTACTTTCATATGTTCACATTTTTAGGTTATTCATGTCACACAGTCACAAAGCTATACTTTATACTTAGTAAAATACTGCAATTTTAGGCGGAATTTCTTAATTGAAACCTGCACACGCCTTGTAGAATTTTGTTCGAGAAAAATCATTTTGTCTTGGGTAACCGTAAAACACAAACGTTCAATGCAGTTATTATTAATGGGGACGTTTACGTACTTAGTCATCAACTGCATGGGTCATTTTTACTGTATTATTCTGTAAACTAAGCACCTTGTTCTTCTGTTGAATTGCGGCTGTTCCAGTCAGTATTTCTTACAAGAGCCAGGGATATGCACAATTATTACTGACACAATGTAGCCGTTGCCTATAATAGATGGCGTTTACAATTTGAGTATCGAAAGAAACTCATAGCTTTGGCTTCGGTTTAAGTTCGTTCTTTGAATCTCGCAGATCTTTCAATCGATCAGCCACTTTAGAAACAAAAGAGGGTTGAGAACGAATTGTTAAAGCAGTTGAGTTAATGATAACAATCACGTCTATAGTCTAATGAAGCACCGCAAAAATGGTAATTCTGCTTAGTTTGAAACTAATCAGTAGAGTTTGGAGCAGTTTTCTATCGGAGTGTCGAAAGTCATTTGCGTTTGCGTTGGGTTTACTTTACTTCGCTCTATGATTGGTTAAAAGAAAAGCGCGCGCCGTTTGTCAACCAGGGGTAAAACCGAACACCAGTCGTGGCTTGCTTGCGGCATTTTTTCCCGCACTGGAAGCCATTTTAATGCATTTTCTTCGTGTTCTGATTGATTGTGTTGCTTGTGTCTGTTGTGATTGCTCACAGCAATTACTTTGGTTTGGGGTTACGGGGTTTGTATGGATGATGGGGAGGGCACGCGTTCAAGATAGAGACTTCTCTATGGATTTTCATGATTTTTGAAAACTTGTACTTTTTTTTATTTTCGACTTGCCAAGACTTCTAACTTGATACGCTCTCTCACGTGATAGATCACTTTTTGCAGCCAGTTGATTTTTCGTGATATTTTTTGTTTAGTTGACTTTTTGCGATAGTTTTTATTCAGTCCTAGTCCTCTACTCGGTCTTAACTTGATTCATGACGTCTTTGCGGCGGGCGTTTTTCCCGCGCTTGACGCAATATTGCATTTGCTTCTAGCCTTGTTTGATACATTGGGCTGGTGGCATGCTGTGATTAGCTAGACCTATTACCGCTGGTTTTGGTTTTACGACACGCAGTTGAAACCTGTAGATTTCAACAAGCAAACTGTATGAAACAAAAGTTCTACTTGTTACAGTAAATTCTGTTCTGTCACCGAATTTCAATTAAGTACAATTCATGTTAAAGATATTTTTTAATATGATAAACTCATCTCCATGTTAAAGATGCCACTATCTGATTACAAGAGGGGAATAAAAACAGAGAGGAGGAAAAGGGTATTCCCCTAGATTGTAACAGGGTGTTAGTTATAAAGAAGTGTCCTTCATTGAAACCTGCAGATATTAACATGAGAAAAAAAAATAATGAAACGAAAATACTACTTGTTACAGTGAATTCTTTTCTGTCATCAGAGCGAACTGGATCAAACAAATTTAATTCATTTTGATGACATCTTGTTAAAGTGGATTCTGATAAATCAATCTTCTAGTTAAAGATGCCACTACTTGTTTGCTAGAAGGAATGGAAAGCGGAGCGCAGGAGCTGAAGGGTATTCCCCTAGATTGTAGAAGCTAGTTAATAGAAATTTCCTTTACGTAAATCTGTTTTATTTTCGTTTTGTTTTTTCTTAATAAACTTCCGCTTTTATATTCCCCGTCATGGAATATGAAATATTGACTTGATCAGTTTGAAAGTGTTTACTGAGTAACCAAAGAAACCAGGCTCGTTCGAGCAAGCCCGGATATCACCTAGCAACAAAACTCAAACTGCTCGAAAACAGTACTTTGTTTTTTTCCTAAATCTTTAAATCCAGTTTGAGCAGAAAAATATTCCATACTGCTGGGGAATCAACTTTTCATTAGCAAAACGCACAAATAATTATGGGAGTTGCATCTTGCATGGAGGCCAAGATTTGATGGCTCGGTGAAACGCAAAAAATTTACAGACGCTGGTATGGCGTTATGCAAATCTTGCAAATCAAGTGCTCGTAAAAAACGCTGCCCCATCCACAAAATAAAATTAAAAGATTATTACTAATGTCGAAAGTGGATTTTTCAAAAGCACTCACTCAACCCTAACCCACGCCTCTTAAATAACGTCACTACTCACCAATCGGAAAAGAAAACAAAATTCAAATAGAACACAAAGTGCTTCTTGTCTCTGGCAACTGTACAAAAGAAACAAACATGACTTATAAGCAGAATTTAATATAAATTTCAAGTGCATTCAACCCTAAACCACACACGCACGCACTCAACAATATGACGTGATGTCCTCTGATTCTTGCTGATAGAATCGAGAATTGAAAGTTGAAAGAGAAAAAAATAAGAAATGATTTAAATCCAAGACATTTTAGTTGTTTTGTATAAGTCTTCTGAATATACCAGATTTGTTTAATTGACTTATTTTGATCGCTGTTTGCGTCATCTGTTTTGACAAAATTAATTGCAGTCAAATCGTCAACTGTAAGCGGAAACGCTTGTAACACCTATTATGGAAGACAAAATCTCTTTGTTCCAAACTTGCTTCGTCGTCAAAAGTTTAAACTTAACTATTTCCGCTTTGGGGGTTTAAATTGGCTGATTTTTGCAGACTAGGACTCTATACAGAGCGAAGGCCTTGAGAAGCGACAACTGGAGGTAAAGAAGCCGGAGCAAGAGGTAGGAACTGTGTTGAATAGAATCGAAAAAGTTTGCAGCGAGTGTCGTAAACTATTGTTAGCTAAGAATGTACTGATGAGTTGAAAATTTAAAAGGGTTCATAAGCTTAGGGGAAAACAGAACAGGAAACTGCAGAAAACAGCGGAAAAAAGAACTGCTTAACAGTTTCACTATGAATTGAGTAGTCACACCTAAGTTTTATCACATAGAACCACCTTGTTCGGCATAACAAAAAGAACCACCGGAAATTACTATACTCAACAGCCTTCACTTGAATTGTCACACTTTAGGATTTCATATACCTATTCAGCAGTAAGACCTTTCTTAAATGTACAGCATATGAAACGGCAAGAAACGGAGTACTCCCAACGTCTTGCTAGCGCTTTTTTGCTTTCTTCATTTAAATGCAATTTTCTATTGACTAAAAAGTTACGGCGAGACAACAGAAATGTACTGACCAATAATGCACTAGTCAATTGAAACCCCCACCCCCCAACCCCCGGGACAGGGCGGGGAATTTAACATTTATGTAGTGTTAAACTTGGCCATTTCCCCCGGTCATCGGGGAAACATTCGTTGTTAAAACCCCCGTCACCATGGCCCCGGTATTTTTTGGTCGCTTCACAGTAAAAACACAAAACAGATTTTGTCCTTTTTTAGATATTTCCCAAGTAGATTTAATATTCTCAAGTAGATTATAAGTCATGCATAGTTTCTTACTGACATTTTTCAATCAACGTCCACTGTCCAGCAGGGAACTGCGATGTTGTCGCTCTTGCTGTGCTTGAAGAATTGGGCAGACTGAATTATTAAACAATTAAATATCAAACAAAGAATGTACTAGGAGATACCCAGTCTATTGAAGACATACATCTGTTGATTTTTAAATATATAAAACAGGAACATGCACAAAAATAAAAACATACCTGCATCTATTTTTGTAGGCTCTACTGCCTGCGATTTTGTTTCCTCGCTTGCATCTTCTTTCTTTTCGAGCAAGACAACTTTAATTTTTGCCCTATCTTCGAGCTCTGTTTCATCGGTTACATCAAGCCACTCACTCCACGACTCGTCGTACCGTTGCAAAACAACAGTTCCTTCCCCTTCAGGAATACTAAAATCTCCCCGGACTACGTGAATTAACTCAGTCAAAGTTTCATCATTTACATCTTTTACCTTCCGCTGTTCTCTAAACTGAAAAAGAATCTGTAAATATACAAAACAAACATGTATCTCAGAATTGGAATTGCTATAAATGTGTAATTTGCATTATAAAATAGTTCGAAAATCTACGTAATTCAAATAAATTCTCGATTATAGAACATTAAATTCTCACAGAAGAACAATATATAGACAGGATGGCCCGTTTTAATTAAAGATTCAGAAGAATGAAGCGTGTAAATACCTTTCTCGCACCGTCCGCCATCTTCTTTCACATGGAGGAGAGTCGGAGAGACTAGGACCCAGTCCTCAACATGAAGCGACCGAGCTACCCAGACTTCCGGTGCAGCGTTAAATCCCCGCTAAAATGCCCCGCTTAAAAACGGCAGGTGTTAAATTCCCCGACTCCCGGTGATTTCACGCTGTTAAATACGCGTTAAATCACCGGTATGACCGCGTTAATTCCCCGCCCTGCCCCGGGGGTCGGGGGGTGGGGGTTTCAATTGACTAGTGCATAACTTGCATGCTTACGCTTAAAGAATTTATCCACAGACTCAAAAGTGAGAATTACCTTATACGACATCAGAAACCGAACACCAAAGGACAGTACTTCTCAATAGCTTTAATGTGAATGACAACACCTTAGGACGTCACAGACCTAAAATGTATATCTCAGATAACTACCTTGTACAGCGTTAAAAGCACAAGAAAGTATTGCTCACTATTATCTCGGCAGTAGCGTTCACCCAAGTCAATGATCGACACAAAAGTAGAGTAACCGTGTACAGTCAATGATATAAAGAGCTTAGCTTTGTGTCTTGTAGATATTGTCAAACTGGAATGCGATAAATAATACAAAAATAGAAATTAAAAAAAGTTGATCAAATGACCGTGACGATTTGTACGTCACTTTTTTGGGTCGACTAATCAGTGGGAAATTTTTGCCATTGCGTATTGATTAGAAAGAATAAAAATTTCATTTCTGGAAGCTTTTAAGATGCTCGTTAAGAAGAAAAAACAAATAAACAAATACATTGGATGTTAGTTTGTCAAGAAAGCATATTTTCGTCGACCAGTACTGAAAAACGCGTCGTTTGTGGTAAACTTTCTAGTGATGAAGTCTCTTAATTGTTATGAATTTAGCCTTTCATTCACAGGGGAAACTGGTCAACTGAACACAAGAACAAAAATAATCCCCAGTTTTATTTTGTGAACTAATAAAAATAATAAGCAAACAAACAGGGACATGCAGAGGAAGAAGGCACTGACCATGGCATGGTCTTTCACCTGAGTGATGCAACGTGAGATTTCGTCCTCAGACTACAATGTAACAATCTTATATCTGCGAATCAATGTTTGGTTGCGAAACGAAGTAAATGGATTTGGAAACTGTAAACGAAGGTCTTTTCGTCACAACAAACAAGGAAACATTCACCCCGAAAACGCAGGTCATACTTTTCAGAATAGTGTCATCATAACTGATACCGGGGGGGGGGGGTACTCGGAAACATTTTGATGGCAGTGTGCCGCTGGGACTCTGAAACCCTTAACCTATACCAGACCACGTTCATGTCGTTTTTGCAACCCTATTCTAGACTAGATGCCAAAAATCCCTACCCTATCCCAGACTAGCTATTTTCGAGCTATCCATCAGAAATATAACCACACAGTGCTTTTAATGGAAAATTATCTCTCGATCAACAATATTGTCACGATTTCATTTATATTTTATATTTCCGAGTTTTTCAAACCCGTTAATTAATTGGATTAAATTTTCACACCACCCATTAGTTTCCCGGTAATTGATACCCTATCCTAGACCAAGACTCCCTGATTTCTATACCCTATCCCAGACCAAACTGCTTGAAAACCAGACCCTTCACAGCGGCACATACCTATATAGGTTATATATGGGAGTACCCCCCCGGGAACTGATACGACGTATCGGCCATCGTTGCAACCCGCATTTCGGTTGTCCTTGTTTGTTTATCCCTGTTTCGGTTGTATCTTTGCAAAACACTGCATAATGAAAGAATTACAGAAAACAGTGCCCAACGTTTAAGAACTCATATTGCGTCATAGATTTGTTTTCTTTGTTTAACAGGACTGATACAGCTTGAGTAGTAATAAAATTTGTTTGCCAGAATATTGTTTACACAGCTTGTAGCCCGGTAACTTCTGCCTTTTGTTTTTGTTAGCAACTTGTATCAAATAATTATGAACAAATACTAACTAATACTAATTTGTTATTTCTAGAGCTCTTTATGCTAAGGCTTTAAAGCGCTTAACCAGTTAACGAGAAATATAAACCATAAAATAATTAAAAACGAAAACAGATGAACAACAGGCATCTCAAGTGTTCCGTGTCCATTTCCGTCTCCGCACGGTCCTTTTCATGTTCTTTGGATTCCAATCTGTTAGGAGTTGTTGCCATGGAAACTCAATGTCAAATTGTTAAAAGAACCTCAAAACTGAAAATGGGAAATAACCTTCGATAGACCTTCTAATTAGGGGTCAGGAGAGGGTAATAGGAGTGGAAAAGGATTTCTGTTAGTTGCTGAATGATATATGAGAATTTTCTAATTTGCAGTTGCCGAAAAAACAGTAACAGCAACAACACTCGGAAACAAAAGACACCAGCAGGATAGTAACAACGAGAATTCATGGAGCTCAAACTGACGGTAAGACCCTGGTTGCAAGACTCATTGTAATGATTTAATGATCATGAAAATGAATTTTGTGCTTTGCCGCAGTGAAGCTGAACATCAAAGGTTCTGTTTACTGAGTGTCAACTTTAACAGAAGGTGAACTTCAAATGAATAAACTGGAGACTGGAAAACAATTATGTATTAGGCGAAATTTGCTTTGAACAATCAGGCATGGCGGAATGTGTTGTGGGCTGCGATTGGTGCACTTGCTTATGGAATAGATCGGTATTGACTCGTGACCAGTAACCCGGAGGTGCCCCTTGAAATATTAGCATGGAGATTGAGTGGTAGTTAAGATCTCGACCTATAAACCAAACTGAACTAGGGGGTGTTCAGCAGGGCTCGTAACTCCATTTCAGTCAATAATGGGCGATTTTCACAACCAAATATCTTTTCCTTTTTTCAGGCCAAAATAGCAAAATTCTGTAACCTATTTCGTGGCAGTAGGCATGCAACATATGCCCTGTTTCAGACCGCAATGGTGAAAATCTAAACCCTGTTTAGACTATACTAAAACAAAGACCAGTGGCACTTATACAACTCAAGATATAACAATTTTTGTTATTTCACGTTTTTTGTTCCCTTGCCTTTCAGATACTGCTCCATGGATCGTTTTTTGTTCTGGTTTGTGCCCTGTCTCCATCTTATGGCGAGCCAAGTTGGCCTCGAAGAAGAAGACCCCTTCCGATTATCGTGAGCCGGCCACCTCCTAGCAGTTCACGCCAGCCGCCCTTTACTCGGCGACCAACGCCCTCCCTTCCTACCCTGCGTCCAACTGCCTTTGCGTCTACTTCGCAACCAGCAGCATCCACGTCCACCCCGCGTCCAACAACCTCCGCGTCTACTCCGCGAACAACACCTTGCTTGCCTAACCCGCAACCAACACCCGTACCTTCAATTCCTAAGAAAAGATGCGGCTGTATCCTTAGTAAGCTACCCCGCTATTTGAAAAATTTTATTAGGCGCCGCCCAGTGTGCTTGCGCCTAAATGAATCGCAGTTGCTCCAAAGGCTCAAAGACGTTGGCGGCTACAACCCGAGGTACGTGGCCATCAACAGAAAAGAGGCCTGCAAATTTACTGACCTCTCTACAGACCTCCAACCCCTACCGCGCAATTTCTCTGGTCCCTTCAAAAATCCACGGGAGAGAAGAAAGCGCATGGTCACCTTAAGTTCAGGATCCGTTTTACGTGGGTGCTGGAGCCGAGGCTCTTTCGTGGATGGCAGCCCCTTAAGGCGTCTGTGTACCGAATGCTCAGCAACCACCCAACTTCCCTCCAATGTTTTCCCGCCATTTATCAATGAAGTCCTTTGCGCCGACAATGATCATTTCTGCTACCGTCACATAGGACTGTGCATTCAAAAGGTTCTGAAGTTTACTTTTCTTCGACGAACCGGGGACTTCGAGAGAGATGACGACCTTAGCATCTTAGTTGGAGCAGATATGTACGTCGAGAAAACTGAAACTTTCCAACAAGACATCAGGTCATGCTGTGAATGTCGCGTATTTCCATTTGCATTTGGTGGTCGTTAGCTGGTAAGACGGCTGGAATGCTGCGCATGTCGTATCAAGGGATAGTTTTCAATCCATTGTTAGAAACATTGAGTGAGTCATAAAGTGCAAAGCTTTGTCTGAACTACATGCATATTTAAAAACAGGCTAGCATTGTGTAGGTGTCAAAGATACAAGCGTGTAAAGGCTCTAATAGTTAAAATAATGAGGTTAAAAGGGCGGCATTTATAACGGTGTATTCATTAGAATCTTGTAACTTAGTCTTAAGGACTTTTAACTTTGGACTTAGATAGATCATTATAATCAAGTCAAATAAAACTGAGGTTAGCCTCCTTCTTCAAATTTCCCCTCTGTTCAAATGATATCTTCGATATATTCGACGATGACCACTTTTGGTACCTTCACATAGGACTGTGCGTTCAAGTGATCAAGTCTACCTTCTTTGAATCACTCGTTTGTTTGAGCAGGATGACGACCGTAGCCGCATTTTGGGGGTAGACGTCTACGTTGAGAAGTTTGAAACCTATCAACAAGACCGTCAGATCATGTTGTGAAAGTCGGAAAAGAACATTTAACATTGGGGTAAACAGCCGATCTACAAAACTGGCAATTCCTTTTCTTTTAATTTTGAACCACCTTTTAGTTTCCGTATTTAAATTATGTAGTATAAACTGATGCATATCTAAAAAAGTATTTAATAAATAAAAAATAAATTCCATTTGGCAATTTTCATTCCGAAGGCTTGAAAAAGTCTGTATATTGGCATCATAGTTGAGCTAAACGCATATGGCATGAAATTTAAATTTGCGTGTACAAATTCGTTTCTGCGATTTGGCTTGGATATCCGAGAAAATGAAATTTCGGCAAAGTGAGAACTTGTCAGAAATTCCGAGCCACAAATGGTTAAATTTGGAAAATTTCAAATTTGGGGGGTTAATTTAAACTTTGGTGGCCATTTGGAGTAAATCAAAGGGGATGAAAAAGCGTGAGTAAGTGTGTGCTTGCGTAGGTGCGAACGCGTGCGAGCGAGGTTCCGTGCGTGCATGCGCGGGTGGTTGATTGTATTCAACAGTGTTATTATCGTTCATTTTTAGTGAATCCTTGAGGCTTTGAAAGACCAGTTTTGTCGGTCTTGAACAGTACTGTACATTGTTAGAAATACTTCAAATTGCCAGGATGTTATGGAATCGCAAATTGGGCTAAATATCCTCAACAAAAGGTTTAGAATTTTGCTTCCTCAAAAGAATATGTCATCCTGTCAGCGATATTCCAGGTGCGATTGGTAGCATTCATAATTACAGAGGAGTTCAGTAACGGTTGAAAAACGGAAACAAGCAAACACTAAGTAAAGAGACATTACCACAATCGTTTGATGTCATGTTTTTGTCTCTCTTTCTTCTTCAATAAAGTAGTTATCTCATCTTGTGTATAGCAAGGCAATATTATGACGCAATTGGTTATCATTTGAAGAGGAAAGTCGAAGGAAAATGACGTCAGATAATTAAATTGTATGGTCTTTGATATTTAACTAATATTTACACCTGGATGGTGATCTCGAGAACCTTAGAAGTGATAGTTGACAACGATTTCGCGGTCGATTATTTGTAGGTTTTTCTTTTGTAACTAAATAATGTTTTCGTGTACCGGTACTTTGTTCACAGTTCACAGGTACCTTCAGTAGATCACAAAAGACATATAATGTTTTGTTTTAGAACTCACAGTCTCTAAAAACGAAAAAGGTGTTTGTCAGTTGCAATTATAATTACACTTGTTGCCATGTCCCATCAGTTGCAAAATTTGTTAAAACCTAAAACGGCCTCTGTAATAAAAAATCTCCTGAATTAGTATATGTAATCGCATGAGGCCGAGTAGAATTAAGGATAAATTTTCACGCGTATTTTCAAAGTTTTCACAAAATTGCCCGAGTCGCGCAGCGACGAGGGCAATTTGTGAAAACTTTGAAAATACAAGTGAAATTTATCCTTAATTCTACGAGGACTCGATGCGATTACTTGTTTATAACACAGAGGGCAAAATTTTCTGAAAACTTTCCATACACGTTGAAACACAATCAGCCGGCCATCACAATAAGTTTTAATTATAAAAGTACCCGCCCGTAAACAATTCACCAAACAAGCATTTTAACTGCTGCTCAACGCACAGAACAAGAAAGACTGACCATTATATACATCTTAAGAGATAAATACAGTTCTAGTTCATTGACAAAACACACTTATAACTCAATTAACTAAGTAAATTTTATTCACCTGAGTTGCGAAGCTTCCTCTCGCTGGAAAAACTATCGACCACGTCGCTGTAAGTTTTCAGTAGTTTTAAAACAAATAACAATTTGCTGTTTCCCGTAACACATGTAGGTTCACCTTTTCGAATTCCTCTCCAAGCAAACACCCGATTTCCATACCATTTTTACCAACCTTCTCGGTTAAAAGTCAAACTTTGAAGCGATCCTTGTCTTGAACAACTCAAAATGCGTTTTTCGTTTCAAGACGCCTACAAAATGCAAATGGCGCGCTCTCGCGCTCAGCCAATCAAATGCGAGTAATTTTGGCGCTTGGCCAATCACGAATTAGTAATTTTGCACTCGTCCGAAAGAAAATTAAGAAAAAATGCCCTCTGTCTCAACCAATCAGCATTCAGTAATTTTGCCCTCTATGTTATAAATGAATTAAATGATCTACCTTCACTGACGCCTATCAGTATCTGTAGAGAATACGGCCCGTTAGATTTGTTCCACGTACACAGAAAGACAGATTGTTAATTTTACTTTTAGACTTTTTAATGACTTTGTCACTCTGCTTTATTTTCTAGGACACTACTTTGAACTCATCACTGAAATGCAGGTGTGTGTGTAGGAAAAACTCTAATACAAATTGCTGAATCCCTTGTTTTAGTGATTTCTTGGATAGGGAATTCAAATTGTTTCTCCTTTGGATTCCTTCCGGATTCCTCTTTTTCTTAGTTTAATTCCTACCACCTTGAAAAGATCTAAAGAAGATTAAGGGGACGCACATATAAGGAGGGGGGGGGGGGCACACTCTTTCCTTGAGCCTCACCAGCCAATTTGAGACAAGCACAGGTATATTAACTTTAATATCTTTTTTGAGTACTGTATGACTTAAGTAAAGTGTCATATCAGAAACACTTGAAGGACACGTCTTGTTAATACCCACAAATAAGCCTTTTTCGGTATTTTTTCAGCAGATTTTTCTGAAAGTAACAGCCTTGATACTTTTAATTTGGTCCTTGGTGCAATCAGTTTTCTCTGCTTCGCTCCCTGAAAGCGAAGAGGAAACGTGGGGAGAATCACAGCCTTGGTTAAGGAGTCACAACGAGCCCCATCATCAACACCAGCGCCATGGATGGTTTTGGAGGAAGAAACCAAGAACTACCCCCAGTATCACAGAACAACCACCACCAGCAACAACAACAAAACCACCTGGTCCGGAAATTTGCCGAAACCGTACGATAGTTACCCGAGTGCAGGATGAGCCCGGCCCCATTTTGTGCTTGCGTAAAAACATCACCGAACTGATGACTCAACTGAAGAGCGTACGCTGTAGGTGGATTTATCAGACGATACACCCCTACACGGGTGATTGACGCTTGCGGATTCCAGGATTTAACTCCCTTCAAGAGCTCTACTCCAACTCGACCTCCAACGATGGCCGGCAACTCTTCGAAGCAGTTGAGTAACAGCAAAGGAAAACGCCAAGCTGATCAAATACAATCTGACATTGAACTCCAGCGTCGCAAGAGGTCCATCCCCACGTCACCAGGCACCCTTTTGCAAAGGTGCCAGGGACGAGGTACAATAATTGATGGCACCAGTGAGCATCGCTTATGTACGGAGTGCGCCGCCACAACTCGCCTTCCAAATGATCGATTCCCAAGGTACATCAATGAAGTGGTTTATGGCGACAGCGACATGCAGTGTGCTGCTAAGATGAGGATGTGTTTTCAGCGAAGCCTGAAATTGTCATTTTTGCGCTCGACCGGTATGTTCCAGTTCGACGCTTTGTTGAGTGCTGTGGCTGGCAAGACTGTGTACAAAGAAATCTGGGAGGAGTACACTCAAAAGATCAGATCGTGCTGTGAATGTGGGATGTATTCAGCTATTTATAACAAGATCGCTACAAGTGATGACTGAACTAACTAAGAGTTCTCGGGCACCTGACGTAAAAAGCTGCCTTATAGACATGACCAATTTTCAATTTAGACCATAATATAATAAACTTTGCAGCACCAGCTGATTTTGAAACTTCGTTAAGGTTTCATCTGCAATCTTTGAACACGCAAAAGATATATACACCCGTATAAAACAATGAATCAGATCACAGGAAATTACTGCTCAATCAGGCTCAATACATCTTCGTTTTGAATGTTCACCGACTCTTTGGAGAAGTTACTTTGGAAAAGTTACTTGATCATGCATTTAGACCACCTTGTACAACACAGTCAACAGGACCTCACCGGAAACGTGCTGCTCAACAGCTTTCATTTTAGTAATCACACCGAAAAAAGGGTCAGAGTCACCTTGTACTGTATAATAAAGTTCCACAAGAAATGATAGTAGTAGTCAATACTTGCTGGTAATTACTTTCATATGATCACATTTTTAGGTTATTCATGTCACACAGTCACAAAGCTATACTTGATACTTAATAAAATACCGCAATTTTAGGCGGAATTTCTTAATTGAAACCTGCACACGCCTTGTAGAATTTTGTTCGAGAAAAATCATTTTGTCTTGGGTAACCGTAAAATGGACATCTTAGAAAAACGTCAAATAAGGAGCACATTGCAATGTAAAACACAAACGTTCAATGCAGTTATTTTTAATGGGGACGTTTACGTACTTAGTCATCAACTGCATGGGTCATTTTTACTGTATTATTCTGTCAACTAAGTACCTTGTTCTTCTGTTGAACTTCGGCTGTTCCAGTCAGTATTTCTTACAATTAAGAGCCAGGGATATGCACAATTATTACTGACACAATGTAGCCGTTGCCTATAATAGATGGCGTTTACAATTTGAGTATCGAAAGAAACTCATAGCTTTGGCTTCAGTTTAAGTTCGTTCTTTGACTCTCGCAGATCTTTCAATCGATCAGCCACTTTAGAAACAAAAGAGGGTTGAGAAAGAATTGTTAAAGCAGTTGAGTTAATGATAACAATCACGTCTATAGTCTAATGAAGCACCGCAAAAATGGTAATTCTGCTTAGTTTGA
>OZ024887.1:64363810-64402310 GCA_964017195.1 Siderastrea radians
GATAACATTTCGTTTTTTTATTTGAGTACAGACAAAACAAAATGAGAATGTAGGACAGATTAATCAATGTCACTCTATTACACTGCAATGGATGGACAATAACTAGGGTACCACTTGATGTATTATCCACAGAGTTATCTATAGCATTTTTCTCCTTCAAACCAGTATTTTTGTACATAATTTCTACTGTGGAGAATTTTTTTTCGGAAAAAAAATTACGGTAATTTTATTTTGTGGGAACTTATTTTTGCGTATCGCGAAAAAAACACCGCAAAAATTGGAATCCGCAAAAAAATTCAGTGCCACACGGTAACTGGAGGTATGTGAGAACTCGCCCCTATAAGTAAGACGCCCCTATGTGAAAGGTAACCTTGCGTGACATCTCGCGCTATTGCATACCTGGAGGTATGCATGAACTCGCCCCCATTTGTAAGACGCCCCTATATGTAAGGTAACTTCGCGGGACAACACGCCCTATTGCGTAAGTGTACTATGCGCGATGCGTGGACTTGCCTTTTATAACTGAAAGGTAACCTTGCGTGACATATCGCGCTGTCGCACTGAACAAGAGGTTTGTGTGAACTCGCCCTATATATAAGGCTTGTAGAGGAAAGCTTGCAAATTTTAAAACACGCCATTAAATGTAAGTCAACCCTCCATAAAGCTGATATAAAGACGCTTAATTATTGCTAGATAACGTTTGTAGGATGAAGAAAATAAAGATTACAAGTCACTTTCAAATTATCACTTCTCAGTAAACAAACGAATTATTATTTTCTTTCTAGCACTTTTAATATGTACAGCCTTGCATACGGTGAAATTTGAATTAACCAATCAGCATTCAGTAGGCGGGAAAAACTGTGGTGTCCTGACGACACGCAGATTTTGTGCTCTTCGCTTCGATTTCTGCGTGATCAGCGAAGTTTATACTGTGGAAGTGAGGTTTTATTTTACCGTTTTCTTCAAATTTACCGCTTGCCTACTTCAGTTTTTTAAAAGTCACAACTGTTTGCAATTATATGGACTGGATGAGCAACCAGGATCGATTCAAAACTTTTTTCGATCTGCGGCGAGAGACTTCGCTAACTGGACTTGACTGCAAAGGAGTTGGTAAAAGTTTTCCTCTTGTCCTACTGAATATTATTTTTCACAAGAAACTTCACCTCCCTTTCACTCTCCTTGGCCTCGTTTATCACATGGATGTCCGCTAACTGAGCAGCTCTGCGTAGCGCCGGGTACAATCCGTCTTCTGTCCTTGTAAAGATCTTCGCTCACTACATACTTGTTTCATCGTGTACTTCATGTCTGGTTTCAGCTAATTTACACCAACTTCCAACTTCCAGCTGTGATTGTCTGGTGTCAACGAGATTGGTCTTTTCCGTTCATCAGATTGGTCTTTTCCGTTCATCAGATCAGAGATACATCATAAATGTTTGACAAGTTTGATCCGCAGTCGATCGTTGTATAGTTGCGCTACACAGCTGATGCTTCAAATTGGAAATAGGCAAGTTTGTACAATTGTCCACATACCCGGAGACGAATGAAAATTCCTTTTGGAATTTGGAGCTTCCTTATGTCATAGTAACAGCAAAAACCTCGTATTCAAAAGCCGCAGAAAATTAACTCTTCTCAAAAGGCAAAACTCACCTGAAATTCAGGCCAACCGAAAACAACATGCGGACCGCTGTGGAAACGACACTTTCGCTTGCTTTATTCACCACGGAAAGTAAAAATAATTATTACCTAGCCCGTCTTTCTAGGTGGATAATTAACTTGACTAACTTGGATTGGAACGGTATAAATTGCAGGAACAATGTTTATTTAAGCAAATATTGATATGTCTATTTTTCTCGCTTCAATTTCCACGCTAGGTAAGGTATCCTTTAAAACTTGCAATCAATCGACTTTTACAGACAGGGAGCAAAGAGAGCAAAATGTGTAATTTCTCACGAGATTTCAAGAAGATTTAAATTGTTATAATTAAAAGGGACAAATTTGAGAACAACTCTAGGTTTCAGGCAGGAGGAGTTTATTCAAAATGGAGAAATGAAAGTAACTTTAAAAGAACAAAATGCAGATCACAGCGGTCCTGCATCAGTCCGCAGTACCGAAAGAGATGTGGAAATATAAAACTGCGTTACGTCGGATTCGTTGCAAAAAGGAAAAACCGATAACCTACAGGCGACTCTAATAGATGAAGTTGTTCTTCAGAAACTGATTAACAAATTTATGATCCGGCTGTTTAGTTTAAGCTTATTTCTTGGGTTGTAGGTGTATTAAGCTATGTAACGTGCCTTTAGAAACTTGGGCGGCTTACATCAGAAAATGGGAGAGTGTGATAATTTTTTCTTTCTCAACAAGCACTCGTAACGCCATTCAACTTGTAACGATGCTAATGTCACTTAAACTTCTGTTTTCCAGATCATGCAAAACCGCAAAAATTCTTACTGGAATTGGCTGTTTTGTAGCTTTCGGGATCTCAGCGTTGTTGTTGTTTCTCTGAATTTGATCCCAGTGGGAAGTAGAGCAGCTCGAGTCAACTCTTCTGATATAAGGAATAAACTCTGGTGTAATATTACGGTTTTAGCCATCGTCTTGTCGCTCTTCATACCCCTTAAACAATGCACACTTTTAATACAACACAAGCAACACAAAACAAACGCTAGCGGCTTCGGTCTTCGTACCAGTTTTTACCTTTGTTGCAAGCGCACAAAACCCGTAATGCAAAAGTGTATGTCGAGTAGAACAACAGGGAAAAGAAAACTTTTTTCAGCAAAGTCAACTCAGTCTACGCGTCGGTCGCTATAAACTCTTGCTTTTGTTTACAAACCGCAAAATACTGGAGTTTTCAGTTGTAGCATTCTGAACCGTAACCGGAACCCAGTGCATTTCGCAAAACACCGACAGGACACCACGGTTTTGACTGCCGCTCGCACCGCGGGCGCAGTTGCTGTATGCAAGGAGGTCGTATAGCGCCTAAATGTTTACGATAGTTGACCGAGAAAGATCATTAGCAGCATGTGCGGTGCAGGAAAAAGTATATAAACCTTACTGCATCGCGCGCTATTGCGTATATGAAGGTATGCGTGAACTCGCCCCTAGATGTCAGGCGCCCCTATATGTCAGGCGCCCCTATATGTAAGGTAACGTCATGAGATATGCCTTGACGTGCCCCATCCTCTGATGATCTGCTCGAGCTCGTGTTTATCAAGCGTTATATTTTGATTCACTGCTATGTTCACTGTTTGTATTTAAGGTCTAGGCACAACAGTAAATACTTCGTCGTCCCGGTGTGAGCATTCTCAGTTGTGGACGAATTTATATCGACATTCAAAGTTTGAGTGAATTTGCGTTTTTCAGCACAAATAAAAGCGATAAGAAAGATAAGCTGAGACATCAGAGTTTAAACGTTACGTCATCCAGTAACGTTATAGTCAAAATATTGTGTCACACAATCACACTTTTCGTCACGCCGGTTCGTATAAATAGAGGATCGCGCTAACATTTGTGAAACCTAGGGGTGGGGAGGGTCAGAATGGCCGGTTAAAATGCCCAATGGGCTTTCTTGTTTAATATGATAAACTCATCTCCAGGTTAAAGATGCCACTATCTGATTACAAGAGGGGAATAAAAACAGAGAGGAGGAAAAGGATATCCCCCCAGATTGTAACAGGGTGTTAGTTATAAAGAAGTGTCCTTCATTGAAACCTGCAGATATTAACATGAAAAAAAAAATAATGAAACGAAAGTTCTACTTGTTACAGTGAATTCTTTTCTGTCATCAGAGCGAACTGGATCAAACAAATTTAATTCATTTTGATGACATCTTGTTAAAGTGGATTCTGATAAATCAATCTTCTAGTTAAAGATGCCACTACTTGTTTGCTAGAAGGAATGGAAAGCGGAGCACAGGAGCTGAAGGGTATTCCCCTAGATTGTAAAAGCTAGTTTAATAGAAATTTCCTTTACGTAAATCTGTTTTATTTTCGTTTTGTTTTTCCTTAATAAACTTCCGCTTTTATATTCCCCGTCATGGAATATGAAATATTGACTTGATCAGTTTGAAAGTGTTTACTGAGTAACCAAAGAAACCAGGCTCGTTCGAGCAAGCCCGGATATCACCTAGCAACAAAACTCAAACTGCTCGAAAACATTACTTTGTTTTTTTCCTAAATCTTTAAATCCAGTTTGAGCAGAAAAATATTCCATACTGCTGGGGAATCAACTTTTCATTAGCAAAACGCACAAATAATTATGGGAGTTGCATCTTGCATGGAGGCCAAGATTTGATGGCTCGGTGAAACGCAAAAAATTTACAGACGCTGGTATGGCGTTATGCAAATCTTGCAAATCAAGTGCTCGTAAAAAACGCTGCCCCATCCACAAAATAAAATTAAAAGATTATTACTCATGTCGAAAGTGGATTTTTCAAAAGCACTCACTCAACCCTAACCCACGCCTCTTAAATAACGTCACTACTCACCAATCGGAAAAGAAAACAAAATTCAAATAGAACACAAAGTGCTTCTTGTCTCTGGCAACTGTACAAAAGAAACAAACATGACTTATAAGCAGAATTTAATATAAATTTCAAGTGCATTCAACCCTAAACCACACACGTGCACTCAACAATATGACGTGATGTCCTCTGATTCTTGCTGATAGAATCGAGAATTGAAAGTTGAAAGAGAAAAAAATAAGAAATGATTTAAATCCAAGACATTTTAGTTGTTTTGTATAAGTCTTCTGAATATACCAGATTTGTTTAATTGACTTATTTTGATCGCTGTTTGCGTCATCTGTTTTGACAAAATTAATTGCAGTCAAATCGTCAACTGTAAGCGGAAACGCTTGTAACACCTATTATGGAAGACAAAATCTCTTTGTTCCAAACTTGCTTCGTCGTCAAAAGTTTAAACTTAACTATTTCCGCTTTGGGGGTTTAAATTGGCTGATTTTTGCAAACTAGGACTCTATACAGAGCGAAGGCCTTGAGAAGCGACAACTGGAGGTAAAGAGGCCGGAGCAAGAGGTAGGAACTGTGTTGAATAGAATCGAAAAAGTTTGCAGCGAGTGTCGTAAACTATTGTTAGCTAAGAATGTACTGATGAGTTGAAAATTTAAAAGGGTTCATAAGCTTAGGGGAAAACAGAACCATGAGAACCCTCATGCCTTAGAAACGGAAAGTTCGGTCATCTGAAATGACCGAACTTTGATCCCTACCCGCTAGAAGACAATATGAGCCGTTGACAGAGCACACAGTTGGATTCTCCTCTGGCCTCTAATAAACGAATGTTAATCGTCAGTCACACGTCAACACTTGACAGAGCACACAGTTGGACTCTCGTGTGTTCTTTGGTAAAACGAATGTTAGCCATCAGTCACACGTCAAATTTTCACAGTGCTTGCGAAATATTGAAACATCCGAGCGCAAGAACCGCTTCGCTTTGTTCTTTTTACTTGCGGTTCAGCTTTTCGATAGTTCGCCTCCGCTTCTTCAGACATGCCGTACTGAGCCGAATAATTAATAGTCAGGCGAGGCGAGTAAACGTGACAGACAATACGACACGCAGTCAGTCCACTTTTTTCAGTGCGAGATTTGGGAGGGGGAGGCTAGGTGGGAGGGTGTTATAATTTGAAATTGTTGTACATGCAAACATTAGACGACCTGGACTTGATGTTTTCGGTCATTTCATATACGGCAATATTCTAATAATGAATGGGTTAATTGGAAAATATATATATTCTCATTCTCCTTTGTTCTCATATTCTCTTATTATTATGCTTCATTCAGTTTTGTTTATCATTAGAAATTAGCAAGGGTAGGGTGAGTTGACATTTTTTATTGTCAGGAAGTAAGATGTGTTCTTCACTTCCGTTTACAATTCCGCTCAGTGAGTCTATGATTAGTACTGTTTGTGTTATATTGAACTGTATGAGGCGCAACACCCGCCAGTTCAGATGGATAAAAATATTAAGTGCGATCTTACATTTTGTAATCAGTACTGTTTATGTTACATCGAACTGTACAAGGCGCAACACCCGCCAGTTCAGATGGACAAAAAAATTAAGTGCGATCTTAATTCTGTGATTAGTGTTGTGTATGTTACATCGAACTGTATAAGGCGCAACACCCACCAGTTCAGATGGATAAAAATATTAAGTGTGATCTTACATTTTGTGATCAGTACTGTTTATGTTACATCGAACTGTAAAAGGCGCAACACCCGCCAGTTCAGATGGATAAAAATATTAATTGTGATCTTAATTCTGTGATTAGTACTGTTTATGTTACATTGAACTGTGTGAGGCGCAACACCCGCCAGTTCAGATGGATAAAAATATTAGGTGCGAGCTTAAATTTTGTGCTCAGTACTGTTCATGTTACATCGAACTGTATAAGGCGCAACACCCGCCAGTTCAGATGGACAAAAATATTACGTGCGATCTAAATTCTGTGATTAGTACTGTTTATGTTACATCGAACTGTATGAGGCGCAACATCCGCCAGTTCAGATGGACAAAAATATTACGTGCGATCTTAATTCTGTGATTAGTACTGTTTATGTTACATTGAACTGTATGAGGCGCAACACCCGCCAGTTCAGATGGATAAGTGCGATCTTAAATTTTGTGATCAATTTTGTTTATGTTACATCGAACTGTATGAGGCGCAACATCCGCCAGTTCAGATAAACAAAAATATTAAGTGCGATCTTAAATACTGTGATTGGCACTGTTTATAAAATTTAAGCCATACCTTGGTTCTGTCCAGCGTTCTTCTTTTATTCTGTTCGGCTAGTTCCTTCCATTTGGCATAGTAAACATGAGCCAGTTATTTAGCACGTGAATACGTGTCTCTTTCTTTCTGTTTTCGATTTTCGTGGCCTCTCTTTCCATAATCCGAGACAATCGTTGTTTCGAAAGCGCGCGCTTTCCCTTCAATTCCCGCTTCCAAGGCTTGTAACGCGATCGCTGGCTCTCTGGCTTGCGTGTGCGCCCGCTATTCCATAATCCGATATACCAAATTCGAATGGGCAGCGGCTTATCGCAAAACAATAGCGAAAATTGCTTATTACAGGGAAAGTACAACAAAGGAACAGGGGCGGGGGAGAACACTTGACTACGCCTGGGACTTTTTTTGTGGTCGGATGATCCACCGAAAATTGACGTCACATCCGGTCCAAAAACAGCCTTTTTCTTCCGCGGGCGGGAAAATCAAAATTGACGGCGACAGTTTCGTTCAGTTGGTGAGTAAAATGGCCATATTTTTTCATCGGCGATAAATATTCCTGTTACATTTTCGTGACAATGAAATGAAATATGTACTCTTTCCTTCCATTTGATTAGTGAAGAGATTATTCTAAATAAAGGTTTATAAACTGCGTTGTTTTCGAGCGTTCTTTTGTAAGGAAAATGGCGGCTTTGTCTCCCTCGAATTTCACAGGATTCGGAAAATCAGTTAAAATGATGACTTCAAGGTGAGTAATTCTTTATTTAAATAGCCTATGTTGTAGAATAAGACTCCTTTTAACAAAACATCGCAAAGACGGCGTTTCTAACAAGTGGGAACCCCATTAACACTCTTTGTTTTTTAGAGAGACTGTTCACAACACAGAATCTGAAACAATACTCCTTGTGGTGCTTTGTCGCTGTTGACCGCCAAGACTTCCCTTTATCTGTTTTCTTTTCTTTTTTTTCTATATTATTAAATTCTCAATATATAATTGATCTACATCACAAGTGACCACATCGTAAGACAAACAATAACGCTTTATTATTATTGTCCTATTATAAGTATTTTTATACATTTTGATTACTTAATTGTGCACACTACTAGTAACAGCTTAGTAATTTCATAATTAAACTGCTACATAAAAGCTGTCTTTAATTAAAGCCAGATGCTGACTGAAGTCAATATGTCAGCTTATTCATCGCACAGTCCTTATTTGTAATCATCCACTGATACTGTGGTTGTGGACAGAAGACTTACAAATCAAGGAATCAACCAGTAACCTTATATGACAATGTCAACTTGAAGCAACCCATCCTGATCATAAGGGTCGTGAATATTTTTTACCAACAGATTTGCCTGACAGATAATCAAGACTAACAATTAAGTGTAGCCCCAACCTACTGTATACATAACTGTACTGGGAATTACAAACTGGTTTCTGTATGGTAATGTCATTTATGGTCACCTACACATAATGGATGATGAGCAATATCTTTCCCTACACTTTGGATACTGGTTACATGTATGATGTGTAGTTCCAGAGAATATCTTTACTCCCTCCACAGAAGGTTTTTCTGTTTTGCCCCCCCCCCCCCCAAGAGATTTCAGCTTAGCTTCATACTTTGCTTCTAAAATTTTGCCTTTTGAGAGCCCCTTTCCCCTAAGAATTTCCAATGACCTTCCATGTGGTGGGTATGGATTTTTTTTTCTGGAACTACACAATAACTATGACACGACACCAGATGAGTACTGTTGCTGGTTAACAAATGTTTGAGACTACACATCTGTTGAGTAGAACACAGGAAAAAAGACTGACAAATTTTCAACATCATCATGCATCCGTGGTTATTATTATGGATGACTGTTGACAGTATCTCATACAAGTTGTTATGGTAGCACAACACTGTTTCTGTTGCTGAGTAACAAGTTTTATGGACAGCAACTGATATACAGGTATTCATGTGCTACATGTCACTACTACTGTAATGATGGCTGACAATGTTAACAAACACAGTTCAAAAGAATTACATAGATCTGGGCTCAGAAACCAACATCTCTTCCTCCGTTGTATGCTGCAGGTCATGTTTCCTTACATGACAGACCCAGCCACTTTATTGAAAGGAAAGCAACAAATCTTTGTGTCCAGCATGCTAATCAAAGGGAAAAATCCTGTCTGCAACCAAAGTACTCATCTCAGTGACAAACCTTTGCAGGCTCAGGAATCTCACAAGAATAGTCCCAAACTATGTGTTGAAAGCAACTTTAGGAGTCTTCCCAGCCATCTAGATCAAAAATGAAACAGTTAAAAAACAAATATTGCTCATTTTCTATTCATTACAAGAACTGCTAGATATTATATTATATCTACATTATTATTAATCATTTAGCAAATACATGTAAATGTATGTGATAGTACATGATAATGTACATGATATTAACATAGTTACATACTTGGGCTTACTCAATTTTGTTTTTGTTATATGTTTTTATTCATGAATCTGAACATGCAACTATGTAACTGTATGCAAATAAGCTAAACATTTGATACTAATTACATGAATGCAATAGATTTTATTAACCCCTTCACTCCAGGAGTCAATTATGGAGACATGTGATGTAGTACTAACTTTTGAGTCTGTGGATGAAATCCTATGGTGTGACCATTCAAATGAAATCTCTTTGGCAGTACTTTTGCAGGGTACTGTTTGCTTGGGGGGATTTGAAAAAAAAAATGAAATTTAGCATTTTCTTGAATTTTAAATTTTGGCCACTACTAGGGGTGAAAGGGTTAAGGAAATGTCTGTGATAGTACATGACAAATATCTACCTGACATTAAAATAGTTACATACTTGGGCTTTTGGCTACTCAATTTTATTTTTGTTATACATTTGTATTCACAAATCTGAACGTGTATGTACCTATACGTAAGATTAATAAGCTAAAGATTTAATACTAATTACATGAATGCAATAGATTTACCTAAAGTTAAGGGTTGGTATGTTTTCTATATGAAGAGACTTGGTAGAAGTCACTGTGTTGTAACAAAATCAAATAACTACAGCAGGCAAAGTGCAGACAATGTGTAGCCTCAGGTGTAAAAATTCATTAAAAATAATCATTTTTTTAAAGAGCAAAAATGGATAGGTCTTAAAATTGGGACTACCAATAGTTGAAAGACAATATTTATGTCCTAGTGTAACAAGACCTTTAGGACAGAATGTCACATGACAAAGTTGACACCAAAGAATATGAAATTCATGACAGCTAGGGTGCACATAGAATGCTTTATACTTGAATGAGCAGCTACAATAATGTCCATGTAGATCACATGTGGATGACAAATACCACTGTCTATCCTTGCAGTTGAAAGTACATGTACAAACGTAGAAACCAATGCCAATAAAGACATTGTACAGTACCATTCAAAAGTAAGCTGACAGTTTGTTGTGAGTCTCAATTCTTGACTAGCTACTCATTACTCAATTCCTGCATGAATTAAGTACCGAAAATTAGTATCAAGACTAACACAACACTATTCCAATTCGCACAAATCCAAAATCGAGTTCGAGTTAATTATGTATAGAGCTGAAACGTTTTGAAATGTGGGGAAAGATAATCTTTTTTGGTTTTGGTTTTGTTTGTTTTGATGTTTTATTGAGACACGAGGCAAATACCCGAAACTGAACAAAGGCTGTTCCGGTTGGGTGATTTGTGCAGGAATCAAGTATTGTGAATCAAAAATCAATTATCGAGTCTCGATTCTCAATACTTGATTCATGTGAGGATCAAGTATTGAGTGTCAACTTACTTTTGAATGGTGCTGTATAATTTGTAGAAAAGTGACCAACATGTTGATGCCTTTGTATTTAACTACAAAAACATCAAGATTACAAGCAATGTAACACTGGAATTAATTAAAAATTCCAAACAAGCCTGATCAATAAAGGACTATTTCCTTTTCTTGTAGTAATATAAAGGGAACACATGTATATTAGAAGGGCAAGGTAGCTAGATAATCCCGCAATTATGTTGACAATTTGTATTGGTAATCCCAATCTTAAACATACAGTGGAATCCCGATTTTTTGAACCTCCTGGGGAAAAGGAAATTGGTTTGAATTATCTGGGGGTTTGAAAATTCAGGGTAAAATTACAGTGTTTGACTGGGAAAGGGAAGCCAGTTTTCAGAAACCGAGAGCTTGAGAAATCAGGATTCTACTTTATGTTATTACAACGCTGGTTTGTTCGTCTCACCATCCCTACTTCCCCTCCCCCCCCCCTCCCCCCTACCTAGGAATCGCTCAATCAGATAAAATTCATTCATTAATTATGCAGTTCTCTTTATTCAGACTTCTTTTAAAACAACGAAACACAAAAAATACATTCCCATAGAAAAACAAATTGTGTCTACCCATCATCGTAAAACGGAAACTTCGAAAACACAAGACTACTAACCTTGAGTCTGCTTGAGTACACAGATGTCTGCCACATCAGGAGTGCTTCTAAACATGTTCGCGGTTGGTTTCGATACTGCTTTCAGCACTTTTCTGCGAGTGTTAATTACCTTCCCAGTGTTAACACAACATACTGTGACTACCGACGTTTTCTTCATTGTATTATACTCGGGATAGACTATTTTAATTGACGATTCCTTTGAATCAAGGGTCACGAGAGGCAAAAGTTTGAGCGGCTCCGTTAGAGACGATATCAGGTATCACTGTGCAGAGTAGTTTCGAGAGTAGGACTTCCAGCACTTTACGTCGAGTGTTAATTACCTTCCCGATGTTAACAATCCAAACTGTTACTGCTGGCGTTTTCTTCATTATATTTCACGCATCATAGGCTATTTAAATTGACAATTACACTGAATCAGGAGTCACGAGAAGCAAAAGTTTGATCCGCACCTGTATTGAAAATTGCGACACACTCGCCATGACATTGCACGAAGCTGCCTGGAAAATGCCATCAAAACTGTACTAAACATTTCTGTTTTGCCAATATATCGGCTAAAATAGATAATCCAGTAACTTTGTAACATCTCTGGTATTCAAGATAAGCAATTGCGTGTCAGTGGTGGTCACAAGAAAGAAGAAACCATAAACTCCCGAGAGTCCATCTTGCAACTCACTGAGCGAGCTGCTCGCCGATTTTTGAAACCGGATGTGACGTCATTTTTCGGTGGATCATCAGGTCACGAAAATTGGCGACGTTTGCTTCCCCCCCCTGCAAAGGAATTTTGAGCAAATTGATCTCTGTGGTGCAAATTACCGAAATACATCACAGTGATAATGTTAGGGATGCATGACACCGTTGTTTTCGATGATGCGAACCTTTTTGTTTTTAATTAAAAAAAGCACTCGTGATTATTATATATCACCATCGCGTCTGCACTCGACAAAAGTCGTAGTGTCTTCACACAGGTAGCGCGACCACTGAAAGATCCTACAAAAGTTCGAAAAACAACTCAAGAAGCTTGAATGTTTCCCCATTTTCAGGTTTCCATCGCGGCGAAAAAGCTAGGGTTTCAAATTCGACGGGTGAAACGTGCCGGATGTATGTTTCGGCTGCAAATCAAAGTCCAACTGCGAGCGTTGAAAACGGCAATCAAGATCAAATTCCCTTACACTCTATGATTGGCTTAAACGATGGATTCACTTAATTAGATTTTCGAGCATTTAATTAGATCAATGTTAGCGTCCATAGCAACTAAGGCTTCCAACAGCGAGCCAAAAAATCCTCTATGAGGGTTCTCATGAGGAAACTGCAGAAAACAGCGGAAAAAAGAACTGCTTAACAGTTTCACTATGAATTGAGTAGTCACACCTAAGTTTTATCACATAGAACCACCTTGTTCGGCATAACAAAAAGAACCACCGGAAATTACTATACTCAACAGCCTTCACTTGAATTGTCACACTTTAGGATTTCATATACCTATTCAGCAGTAAGACCTTTCTTAAATGTACAGCATTTGAAACGGCAAGAAACGGAGTACTCCCAACGTCTTGCTAGCGATTTTTTGCTTTCTTCATTTAAATGCAACTTTCTATTGACTAAAAAGTTACGGCGAGACAACAGAAATGTACTGACCAATAACTTGCATGCTTACGCTTAAAGAATTTATCCACAGACTCAAAAGTGAGAATTACCTTATACGACATCAGAAACCGAACACCAAAGGACAGTACTTCTCAGTAGCTTTAATGTGAATGACAACACCTTAGGACGTCACAGACCTAAAATGTATATCTCAGATAACTACCTTGTACAGCGTTAAAAGCACAAGAAAGTATTGCTCACTATTATCTCGGCAGTAGCGTTCACCCAAGTCAATGATCGACACAAAAGTAGAGTAACTGTGTACAGTCAATGATATAAAGAGCTTAGCTTTGTGTCTTGTAGATATTGTCAAACTGGAATGCGATAAATAATACAAAAATAGAAATTAAAAAAAGTTGATCAAATGACCGTGACGATTTGTACGTCACTTTTTTGGGTCGACTAATCAGTGGGAAATTTTTGTCATTGCGTATTGATTAGAAAGAATAAAAATTTCATTTCTGGAAGCTTTTAAGATGCTCGTTAACAAGAAAAAACAAATAAAAAAATACATTGGATGTTAGTTTGTCAAGAAAGCATATTTTCGTCGACCAGTACTGAAAAACGCGTCGTTTGTGGTAAACTTTCTAGTGATGAAGTCTCTTAATTGTTATGAATTTAGCCTTTCATTCACAGGGGAAACTGGTCAACTGAACACAAGAACAAAAATAATCCCCAGTTTTATTTTGTGAACTAATAAAAATAATAAGCAAACAAACAGGGACATGCAGAGGAAGAAGGCACTGACCATGGCATGGTCTTTCACCTGAGTGATGACAACGTGAGATTTCGTCCTCAGACTACAATGTAACAATCTTATATCTGCGAATCAATGTTTGGTTGCGAAACGAAGTAAATGGATTTGGAAACTGTAAACGAAGGTCTTTTCGTCACAACAAACAAGGAAACATTCACCCCGAAAACGCAGGTCATACTTTTCAGAATAGTGTCATCATAACTGATACCCGGGTGGGGGGGGGGGGGGGGGTACTCGGAAAAATTTTGATGGCAGTGTGCCGCTGGGACTCTGAAACCCTTAACCTATACCAGACCACGTTCATGTCGTTTTTGCAACCCTATTCTAGACTAGATGCCAAAAATCCCTACCCTATCCCAGACTAGCTATTTTCGAGCTATCCATCAGAAATATAACCACACAGTGCTTTTAATGGAAAATCATCTCTCGATCAACAATATTGTCACGATTTCATTTATATTTTATATTTCCGAGTTTTTCAAACCCGTTAATTAATTGGATTAAATTTTCACACCACCCATTAGTTTCCCGGTAATTGATACCCTATCCTAGACCAAGACTCCCTGATTTCTATACCCTATCCCAGACCAAACTGCTTGAAAACCAGACCCTTCACAGCGGCACATACCTATATAGGTTATATATGGGAGTACCCCCCCCGGAACTGATACGACGTATCGGCCATCGTTGCAACCCGCATTTCGGTTGTCCTTGTTTGTTTATCCCTGTTTCGGTTGTATCTTTGCAAAACACTGCATAATGAAAGAACTACAGAAAACAGTGCCCAACGTTTAAGAACTCATATTGCGTCATACATTTGTTTTCTTTGTTTAACAGGACTGATACAGCTTGAGTAGTAATAAAATTTGTTTGCCAGAATATTGTTTACACAGCTTGTAGCCCGGCAACTTCTGCCTTTTGTTTTTGTTAGCAACTTGTATCAAATAATTATGAACAAATACTAACTAATACTAATTTGTTATTTCTAGAGCTCTTTATGCTAAGGCTCAAAAGCGCTTAACCAGTTAACGAGAAATATAAACCATAAAATAATTAAAAACGAAAACAGATGAACAACAGGCACCTCAAGTGTTCCGTGTCCATTTCCGTCTCCGCACGGTCCTTTTCATGTTCTTTGGATTCCAATCTGTTAGGAGTTGTTGCCATGGAAACTCAATGTCAAATTGTTAGAAGAACCTCAAAACTGAAAACGGGAAATAACCTTCGATAGACCTTCTAATTAGGGGTCAGGAGAGGGTAATAGGAGTGGAAAAGGATTTCTGTTAGTTGCTGAATGATATATGAGAATTTTCTAATTTGCAGTTGCCGAAAAAACAGTAACAGCAACAACACTCGGAAACAAAAGACACCAGCAGGATAGTAACAACGAGAATTCATGGAGCTCAAACTGACGGTAAGACCCTGGTTGCAAGACTCATTGTAATGATTTAATGATCATGAAAATGAATTTTGTGCTTTGCCGCAGTGAAGCTGAACATCAAAGGTTCTGTTTACTGAGTGTCAACTTTAACAGAAGGTGAACTTCAAATGAATAAACTGGAGACTGGAAAACAATTATGTATTAGGCGAAATTTGCTTTGAACAATCAGGCATGGCGGAATGTGTTGTGGGCTGCGATTGGTGCACTTGCTTATGGAATAGATCGGTATTGACTCGTGACCAGTAACCCGGAGGTGCCCCTTGAAATATTAGCATGGAGATTGAGTGGTAGTTAAGATCTCGACCTATAAACCAAACTGAACTAGGGGGTGTTCAGCAGGGCTCGTAACTCCATTTCAGTCAATAATGGGCGATTTTCACAACCAAATATCTTTTCCTTTTTTCAGGCCAAAATAGCAAAATTCTGTAACCTATTTCGTGGCAGTAGGCATGCAACATATGCCCTGTTTCAGACCGCAATGGTGAAAATCTAAACCCTGTTTAGACTATACTAAAACAAAGACCAGTGGCACTTATACAACTCAAGATATAACAATTTTTGTTATTTCACGTTTTTTGTTCCCTTGCCTTTCAGATACTGCTCCATGGATCGTTTTTTGTTCTGGTTTGTGCCCTGTCTCCATCTTATGGCGAGCCAAGTTGGCCTCGAAGAAGAAGACCCCTTCCGATTATCGTGAGCCGGCCACCTCCTAGCAGTTCACGCCAGCCGCCCTTTACTCGGCGACCAACGCCCTCCCTTCCTACCCTGCGTCCAACAGCCTTTGCGTCTACTTCGCAACCAGCAGCATCCACGTCCACCCCGCGTCCAACAACCTCCGCGTCTACTCCGCGAACAACACCTTGCTTGCCTAACCCGCAACCAACACCCGTACCTTCAATTCCTAAGAAAAGATGCGGCTGTATCCTTAGTAAGCTACCCCGCTATTTGAAAAATTTTATTAGGCGCCGCCCAGTGTGCTTGCGCCTAAATGAATCGCAGTTGCTCCAAAGGCTCAAAGACGTTGGCGGCTACAACCCGAGGTACGTGGCCATCAACAGAAAAGAGGCCTGCAAATTTACTGACCTCTCTACAGACCTCCAACCCCTACCGCGCAATTTCTCTGGTCCCTTCAAAAATCCACGGGAGAGAAGAAAGCGCATGGTCACCTTAAGTTCAGGATCCGTTTTACGTGGGTGCTGGAGCCGAGGCTCTTTCGTGGATGGCAGCCCCTTAAGGCGTCTGTGTACCGAATGCTCAGCAACCACCCAACTTCCCTCCAATGTTTTCCCGCCATTTATCAATGAAGTCCTCTGCGCCGACAATGATCATTTCTGCTACCGTCACATAGGACTGTGCATTCAAAAGGTTCTGAAGTTTACTTTTCTTCGACGAACCGGGGACTTCGAGAGAGATGACGACCTTAGCATTTTAGTTGGAGCAGATATGTACGTCGAGAAAACTGAAACTTTCCAACAAGACATCAGGTCATGCTGTGAATGTCGCGTATTTCCATTTGCATTTGGTGGTCGTTAGCTGGTAAGACGGCTGGAATGCTGCGCATGTCGTATCAAGGGATAGTTTTCAATCCATTGTTAGAAACATTGAGTGAGTCATAAAGTGCAAAGCTTTGTCTGAACTACATGCATATTTAAAAACAGGCTAGCATTGTGTAGGTGTCAAAGATACAAGCGTGTAAAGGCTCTAATAGTTAAAATAATGAGGTTAAAAGGGCGGCATTTATAACGGTGTATTCATTAGAATCTTGTAACTTAGTCTTAAGGACTTTTAACTTTGGACTTAGATAGATCATTATAATCAAGTCAAATAAAACTGAGGTTAGCCTCCTTCTTCAAATTTCCCCTCTGTTCAAATGATATCTTCGATATATTCGACGATGACCACTTTTGGTACCTTCACATAGGACTGTGCGTTCAAGTGATCAAGTCTACCTTCTTTGAATCACTCGTTTGTTTGAGCAGGATGACGACCGTAGCCGCATTTTGGGGGTAGACGTCTACGTTGAGAAGTTTGAAACCTTTCAACAAGACTGTCAGATCATGTTGTGAAAGTCGGAAAAGAACATTTAACATTGGGGTAAACAGCCGGTCTACAAAACTTGCAATTCCTTTTCTTTTAATTTTGAACCACCTTTTAGTTTCCGTATTTAAATTATGTAGTATAAACTGATGCATATCTAAAAAAGTATTTAATAAATAAAAAATAAATTCCATTTGGCAATTTTCATTCCGAAGGCTTGAAAAAGTCTGTATATTGGCATCATAGTTGAGCTAAACGCATATGGCATGAAATTTAAATTTGCGTGTACAAATTCGTTTCTGCGATTTGGCTTGGATATCCGAGAAAATGAAATTTCGGCAAAGTGAGAACTTGTCAGAAATTCCGAGCCACAAATGGTTAAATTTGGAAAATTTCAAATTTGGGGGGTTAATTTAAACTTTGGTGGCCATTTGGAGTAAATCAAAGGGGATGAAAAAGCGTGAGTAAGTATGTGCTTGCGTAGGTGCGAACGCATGCGAGCGAGGTTCCGTGCGTGCATGCGCGGGTGGTTGATTGTATTCAACAGTGTTATTATCGTTCATTTTTAGTGAATCCTTGAGGCTTTGAAAGACCAATTTTGTCGGTCTTGAACAGTACTGTACATTGTTAGAAATACTTCAAATTGCCAGGATGTTATGGAATCGCAAATTGGGCTAAATATCCTCAACAAAAGGTTTAGAATTTTGCTTCCTCAAAAGAATATGTCATCCTGTCAGCGATATTCCAGATGCGATTGGTAGCATTCATAATTAGAGAGGAGTTCAGTAACGGTTCAAAAACGGAAACAAGCAAACACTAAGTAAAGAGACATTACCACAATCGTTTGATGTCATGTTTGTCTCTCTTTCTTCTTCAATAAAGTAGTTATCTCATCTTGTGTATAGCAAGGCAATATTATGACGCAATTGATTATCATTTGAAGAGGAAAGTGGAAGGAAAATGACGCCAGATAATTAAATTGTATGGTCTTTGATATTTAACTAATATTTACACCTGGATGGTGATCTCGAGAACCTTAGAAGTGATAGTTGACAAGGATTTCGCGGTCGATTATTTGTAGGTTTTTCTTTTGTAACTAAATAATGTTTTCGTGTACCGGTACTTTGCGTTTTATATTTTTTGTTAAACGTTTAAGAAAGACTTCTTATCGTGGCTAATTGTTCTCAGTTCACAGGTACCTTCAGTAGATCACAAAAGACATATAATGTTTTGTTTTAGAACTCACAGTCTCTAAAAACGAAAAAGGTGTTTGTCAGTTGCAATTATAATTACACTTGTTGCCATGTCCCATCAGTTGCAAAATTTGTTAAAACCTAAAACGGCCTCTGTAATAAAAAATCTCCTGAATTAATGAATTAAATGATCTACCTTCACTGACGCCTATCAGTATCTGTAGAGAATACGGCCCGTTTGATTTGTTCCACGTACACAGAAAGACAGATTGTTAATTTTACTTTTAGACTTTTTAATGACTTTGTCACTCTGCTTTATTTTCTAGGACACTACTTTGAACTCATCACTGAAATGCAGGTGTGTGTGTAGGAAAAACTCTAATACAAATTGCTGAATCCCTTGTTTTAGTGATTTCTTGGATAGGGAATTCAAATTGTTTCTCCTTTGGATTCCTTCCGGATTCCTCTTTTTCTTAGTTTAATTCCTATCACCTTGAAAAGATCTAAAGAAGATTAAGGGGACGCACATATAAGGAGGGGGGGGGGGGGTGGGGGCACACTCTTTCCTTGAGCCTCACCAGCCAATTTGAAACAAGCACAGGTATATTAACTTTAATATCTTTTTTGAGTACTGTATGACTTAAGTAAAGTGTCATACAGTGCGGCGGATAACCAGAATTGGATATGGTGACGTCCCGAGAAATGGCAATATGGCCGCCGAAGCTAGGCACACTATACATACTCTTTTCTGAGCTCTTTTTTGTGGCCAAAAAGCGGCTTTTTCCCACAAGGCTTTGCACACAATACAATAGAACAATAGAGATTTGTTGAGTGGAGAAGAAAATGGCGTTTTGCGAAGCTTTCACGAATTGGGAGGCCGAAACCGTGCCATTTTGTGCTTTTTTTGCTCTGTTTTCGACTCGACAGGACGCCACATAAATGGAAAAATCAGGTATGTAGCATTTTTTGTCCTTTGTGAAAAAAATATGTCGTTAATGTGTATGAAATTTGCTTTTACATGGTGTTATTTTTGTGTGGGTCCAGGACTGCGTCGCTGGGTCCAAGGCTTTTGAAGATGCAATGAATGTACTTCGCCAGATGTGTTTCTCGTTGACCGATCACGCAGACCGTGCTGTGGACCCGATTTCATGCTGTGTTTATTATTATTGTTTCTGTAGGTTATGACAAGAAAGCATTGATAGACGAGCAAGGACAAAGAAGTTCTAACATTATCAAATACCGTAATAAAATGACTGCTGAATGAGCGATGTTAAATGCTTTAATGGAGTTACTATAAATACTAGACGTTTAGAAACCGTCAGCCTGTTCAGCTTGTACTCAAGATATAAACACTTTTTAGCAGCAAAGAAATATACTCCCCATTACACATGTTGAAACATATTTACATTACTGCTTATAAAAGTTCCCAATGCTGTGGATTTTATTCTGACATCCAAGCGAATACAATCTATCACTCCGATTCGAGGAAAGGAAAAGGGAATAATTATGTAAATCTTATTTTCACACGAAGTTGTCACGAAATTGGGAGGAATGTCTGTTATTCTTATTATTAGTCACTCCGCGAACACGTGAAACAATGTCTTCTGAACAACCTGGTACTTGTGATAGTGATGTTGAAACAGTATTCTGGCGAGATGTGATATCGCAAAAGCTTGATCAGCGCAATGAAAGCCGGAGCGCCAATGTTTACGGTATGACATGCATACCGGCTCTAAGCGAGCGTTCACGATGCGTCGGCTGTCCTAAGTCGAGGGACGATCCTCGTGTGACAAAAACCGTCGACAGGCTTTTCTATGTCCAGATAATCCGGATTTCACGAACGGATGCAGCCGTCTCTGTCCCCTCAAAAAAGTCTTTTCCCGACGCGGACGGCTGTACACAGGCTAACCGAAAATAGGGTTATTATGAGCGATCGACAAATCGAGGACAAAATTGCAGTGTTTAAATGAATAAAGCAAATCCTAGGCAAACGACTAATGGCTTGAATTATACAGAGGCTCCAGAGATCGACAAATTGCGATTCCTTCGACATACGACATAAGACTTCACCTCGCTCGACTTTCACACTCGCCATTTCACTAGAGCCTAGTCCTTTCGCGGTCTAGACAATGTTTTGGTTTTGTGTGAGCCAATCAGACAGCAGGAAATCATATACCCAGTTCTGGTTATCCGCCGCACTGTCATATCAGACACACTTGAAGGACACGTCTTGTTAATACCCACAAATAAGCCTTTTTCGGTATTTTTTCAGCAGATTTTTCTGAAAGTAACAGCCTTGATACTTTTAATTTGGTCCTTGGTGCAATCAGTTTTCTCTGCTTCGCTCCCTGAAAGCGAAGAGGAAACGTGGGGAGAATCACAGCCTTGGTTAAGGAGTCACAACGAGCCCCATCATCAACACCAGCGCCATGGATGGTTTTGGAGGAAGAAACCAAGAACTACCCCCAGTATCACAGAACAACCACCACCAGCAACAACAACAAAACCACCTGGTCCGGAAATTTGCCGAAACCGTACGATAGTTACCCGAGTGCAGGATGAGCCCGGCCCCATTTTGTGCTTGCGTAAAAACATCACCGAACTGATGACTGTAGGCGTACGCTGTAGGTGGATTTATCAGACGATACACCCCTATACGGGTGATTGACGCTTGCGGATTCCAGGATTTAACTCCCTTCAAGAGCTCTACTCCAACTCGACCTCCAACGATGGCCGGCAACTCTTCGAAGCAGTTGAGTAACAGCAAAGGAAAACGCCAAGCTGATCAAATACAATCTGACATTGAACTCCAGCGTCGCAAGAGGTCCATCCCCACGTCACCAGGCACCCTTTTGCAAAGGTGCCAGGGACGAGGTACAATAATTGATGGCACCAGTGAGCATCGCTTATGTACGGAGTGCGCCGCCACAACTCGCCTTCCAAATGATCGATTCCCAAGGTACATCAATGAAGTGGTTTGTCGCGACAGCGACATGCAGTGTGCTGCTAAGATGAGGATGTGTTTTCAGCGAAGCCTGAAATTGTCATTTTTGCGCTCGACCGGTATGTTCCAGTTCGACGCTTTGTTGAGTGCTGTGGCTGGCAAGACTGTGTACAAAGAAATCTGGGAGGAGTACACTCAAAAGATCAGATCGTGCTGTGAATGTGGGATGTATTCAGCTATTTATAACAAGATCGCTACAAGTGATGACTGAACTAACTAAGAGTTCTCGGGCACCTGACGTAAAAAGCTGCCTTATAGACATGACCAACTTTCAATTTAGACCATAATATAATAAACTTTGCAGCACCAGCTGATTATGAAACTTCGTTAAGGTTTCATCTGCAATCTTTGAGCACGCAAAAGATATATACACCCGTATCTGTTGAACTTCGGCTGTTCCAATCAGTATTTCTTACAATTAAGAGCCAGGGATATGCACAATTATTACTGACACAATGTAGCCGTTGCCTATAATAGATGGCCTTTACAATTTGAGTATCGAAAGAAACTCATAGCTTTGGCTTCAGTTTAAGTTCGTTCTTTGACTCTCGCAGATCTTTCAATCGATCAGCCACTTTAGAAACAAAAGAGGGTTGAGAACGAATTGTTAAAGCAGTTGAGTGAATGATAACAATTACGTCTATAGTCTAATGAAGCACCGCAAAAATGGTAATTCTGCTTAGTTTGAAACTAATTAGTAGAGTTTGGAGCAGTTTTCTATCGGAGTGTCGAAAGTCATTTGCGTTTGCGTTGGTTTTGCTGTACTTCGCTCTGTGATTGGTTAAAAGAAAAGCGCACGCCATTTGTCAACCAATCAGAGGTAAAACCGAACACCAGTCGTGGCTTGCTTGCGGCATTTTTTCCCGCACTGGAAGCTAGTTTCATGCATTTGCTTCGTGTTCTGATTGATTGTGTTGCTTGTGTCTGTTGTTATTGGTCACAGTAATTACTTTGGTTGGGGTTACGGGGTTTGTTTGGATGATGGGGAGGGCACGCGTTCAAGATAGAGACTTCTCTATGGATTTTCACGATTTTTGAAAACTTGTACTTTTTTTATTTTTGACTTGCCAAGACTTCTAACTTGATACGCTCTCTCACGTGATAGATCACTTTTTGCAGCCAGTTGATTTTTCGTGATATTTTTTGTTTAGTTGACTTTTTGCGATATTTTTTATTCAGTCCTAGTCCTTTACTCGGTCTTAACATGATTCATGACGTCTTTGCCGCGGGCGTTTTTCCCGCGCTTGACGCAATATTGCATTTGCTTCAAGCCTTGTTTGATACATTGGGCTGGTGCCATGCTGTGATTAGCTAGACCTATTACCGCTGGTTTTGGTTTTACGACACGCAGTTGAAACCTGCAGATTTCAACAAGCAAACTGTATGAAACAAAAGTTCTACTTGTTACAGTAAATTCTGTTCTGTCACCGAATTTCAATTAAGTACAATTCATTTTGAAGATATTTTTTAATATGATAAACTCATCTCCGTGTTAAAGATGCCACTATCTGATTACAAGAGGGGAATAAAAACAGAGAGGAGGAAAAGGGTATTCCCCCAGATTGTAACAGGGCGTTAGTTATATAGAAGTGTCCTTCATTGAAACCTGCAGATATTAACATGAAAAAAAATAATAATGAAACGAAAGTTCTACTTGTTACAGTGAATTCTTTTCTGTCATCAGAGCGAACTGGATCAAACAAATTTAATTCCTTTTGATGACATCTTGTTAAAGTGGATTCTGATAAATCAACCTTCTAGTTAAAGATGCCACTACTTGTTTGCTAGAATGGAAAGCGGAGCACAGGAGCTGAAGGGTATTCCCCTAGATTGTAAAAGCTAGTTAATAGAAATTTCCTTTACGTAAATCTGTTTTATTTTCGTTTTGTTTTTTCTTAATAAACTTCCGCTTTAATATTCCCCGTCATGGAATATAAAATATTGACTTGATCAGTTTGGAAGTGTTTACGTACTGAGTAACCAAAGAAACCAGGCTCGTTCGAGCAAGCCCAGATATCACCTAGCAACAAAACTCAAACTGCTCGAAAACATTACTTTGTTTTTTCCCTAAATTTTTAAATCCAGTTTGAGCAGAAAAATATTCCATACTGCTGGGGAATCAACTTTTCATTAGCAAAACGCACAAATAATTATGGAGTTACATCTTGCATGGAGGCTAAGATCTGATGGCTCGGTGAAACGCAAAAAATTTATAGACGCTGGTATGGCGTTATGCAAATCTTGCAAATCAAGTGCTCATAAAAAACGCTGCCCCATCCACAAAATAAAATTAAAAGATTATTACTAATGTCGAAAGTGGATTTTTCAAAAGCAATCACTCAACCCTAACCCACGCCTCTTAAATAACGTCACTACTCACCAATGAAAAGAAGAAAACAAAATTCAAATAGAGCACAAAGTGCTTCTTGTCTCCGAGAACTATAGAAAAGAAACAAACATGACTTATAAGCAGAATTTAATATAAATTTCAAGTGCATTCAACCCTAAACCACACACGTGCACTCAACAATATGACGTGATGTCCTCTGATTCTTGCTGATAGAATCGAGAATTGAAAGTTGAAAGAGAAAAAAATAAGAAATGATTTAAATCCAAGACATTTTAGTTGTTTTGTATAAGTCTTCTGAATATACCAGATTTGTTTAATTGACTTATTGTGATCGCTGTTTGCGTCATCTGTTTTGACAAAATTGCAGTTAAAGCGTCAACTGTAAGTGGAAACGCTTGTAACACCTATTATGGAAGACAAAATCTCTTTGTTCCAAACTTGCTTCGTCGTCAAAAGTTTAAACTTAACTTTTTCCGCTTTGGAGGTTTAAATGGGCTGATTTTTGCAGTCTAGGACTCTATACAGAGCGAAGACCTTGAGAAGCGACAATTGGAGGTAAAGAAGCCGGAGCGAGAGGTAGGAACTGTGTTGAATAGAATCGAAAAATTTTGCAGTAACTACGGTGTCGTAAACTGTTGTTAGCTAAGAATGTACTGATGAGTTGAAAATTTAAAAGGGTTTATAAGCTTAGCGGAAAACAGTACAGGAAACTGCAGAAAAGAGCGGAAAAAAAAAACTGCTTAACCGTCTCACTATGAATTGAGTAGTCACACCTAAGTTTTATCAAATAGAACCACCTTGCTCAGCATAACAAAAAGAACCACCGGAAATTACTATACTCAACAGCCTTCACTTGAATTGTCACACTTTAGAATTTCATATACCTATTCAGCAGTAAGACCTTTCTTAAATGTACAGCATATGAAACGGCAAGAAACGGAGTACTCCCAACGTCTTGCTAGCGATTTTTTGCTTTCTTCAGTTGAATGCAACTTTGTATTGACCAAAAAGTTACTGCGAGACAACAGAAATGTACTGACCAATAACTTGCATGCTTACGCTTAAAGAATTTATCCACAGACTCAAAACTGAGAACCACCTTATACGACATCAGAAACCGAACACCAAAAGACAGTACTTTTCAGTAGCTTTAATGTGAATGACAACACCTTAGGACGTCACAGACCTAAAATGTATAACTACCTTGTACAGTGTTAAAAGCACAAGAAAGTATTGCTCGCTATTATCTCGGCAGTAGCGTTCACCCAAGTCAATGATCGACACAAAAGTAGAGTAACCGTGTACAGTCAATGGTATAAAGAGCTTAGCTTTGTGTCTTGTAGATATTGTCAGACTGGAATACGATAAAGAATACAAAAACAGAAATTAAAAAAGTTGACCAAATGACCGTGACGATTTGTATGTCACTTTTTTGGGTCGACTAATCAGTGTGAAATTTTTGTCATTGCGTATTGATTAGAAAGAATAAAAATTTCATTTCTGGAAGCTTTTAAGATGCTCGTTAACAAGAAAAAACAAATAAACAAATACATTGGATGTTAGTTTGTCAAGAAAGCATATTTTCGTCGACTAGTACTCAAAAACGCTTCGTTTGTGGTAAACTTTTTAGTGATGAAGTCTCTTAATTGTTATGAATTTAGCCTTTCATTCACAGGGGAAACTGGTCAACTGAACACAAGAACAAAAATAATCCCCAGTTTTATTTTGTGAACTAATAAAAATAATAAGCAAACAAACAGGGACATGCAGAGGAAGAAGGCACTGACCATGGCATGGTCTTTCACCTGAGTGATGACAACGTGAGATTTCGTCCTCAGACTACAATGTAACAATCTTATATCTGCGAATCAATGTTTGGTTGTGAATCGAAGTAAATGGATTTGGAAACTGTAAACGAAGGTCTTTTCGTCACAACAAACAAGGAAACATTCACCCCGAAAACGCAGATCATACTTTTCAGTATAGTGTCATCATAACTGATACGACGTATCGGCCATTGTTGCAACCCGCATTTCGGTTGTCCTTGTTTGTTTATCCCTGTTTCGGTTGTATCTTTGCAAAACACTGCATAATGAAAGAATTACCGAAAACAGTGCCCAACGTTTATGAACTATTATTCCGTCATACATTTGTTTTCTTTGTTCAACAGGATACAGCTTGAGTAGTAACAAAATTTGTTTGCCAGAATTGTTTACACAGCTTGTAGCCCGGCAACTTCTCTCTTTTGTTTTTGTTAGCAACTTGTATCAAATAATCATGAACAAATACTAACTAATACTAATTTGTTATTTCTAGAGCTCTTTATACTAAGGCTCAAAAGCGCTTAACCGGTTAACAAGAAATATAAACCATAAAATAATTAAAAACGAATACAGATGAACAACAGGCATCTCAAGTGTTCCGTGTCCATTTCCGTCTCCGCACGGTCCTTTTCATGTTCTTGGGATTCCAATCTGTTACGAGTCGTTGCCATGGAAACTCAATGTCAAATTGTTAGAAGAACCTCAAAACAGAAATCGGGAAATAACCTTCGATAGACCTTCTAATCAGGGGTCAGGAGAGGGTAATAGGAGTGGAAAAGGATTTCTGTTAGTTGCTGAATGACATATGAGAATTTTCTAATTTGCAGTTGCCGAAAAAACAGTAACAGCAACAACACTCGGAAACAAAGGACACCAGCAAGATAGTAAGGACGAGAATTCATGGAGCTCAAACTGACGGTAAGACCCTGGTTGCGAGACTCATTGTAATCATTTAATGATCATGAAAATGAATTTTGTGCTTCGCCGCAGTGAATCTCAACATTAAAGGTTCTGTTTACTGAGTGTCAACTTTAACAGAAGGTGAACTTCGATTCAAAGGAATAAACTGGAGACTGGAAAACTATTATGTATTAGGCGAAATTTGCTTTGAACAATCAGGCATGGCGGAATGTGTTGTGGGCTGCGATTGGTGCTCTTGCTTATGGAATAGATCGGTATTGACTCGTGACCAGTAACCCGGAGGTGCCCCTTGAAATATTAGCATGGAGCTTGAGTGGTAGCCTAGATCTCGACCTATAATCCAAACTGAACTAAGGTGTGTTCAGCAGGGCTCGTAACTCCATTTCAGTCAATAATAGGTGATTTTCACAACCAAATATCTTTTCCTTTTCTCAGGCCAAAATAGCAAAATTCTGTAACCTATTTCATGGCAGTAGGCAACATATGCCCTGTTTCAGACCGCAATGGGGAAAATCTAAACCCTGTTTAGACTATACTAAAACAAAGACCAGTGGCACTTATACAACTCAAGATGTAGCAAGTTTTGTTTTTTCACGTTTTTTGTTCCCATTGCCTTTCAGATACTGCTCCTTGTATCGTTTTTGTTATGGTTTGTGCCCTGTCTCCATCTTATGGCGAGCCAGGTTGGATTCGAAGAAGAATACCCCTTCCGATTAATGTGACCCGGCCACCTCCTAGCAGTTCACGCCAGCCCCCCTTTACCCGGCGACCAACGCCCTCCCTGCCTACCCCGCGTCCAACAACCTCTGCGTCTTCTCCGCGTCCAACAATCTCCACGTCTACTCCGCGAACAACACCTTGCTTGTCTACCCCGCGACCAACACCCGTACCTTCAATTTCTAAGGAAAGATGCGGCTGTATCCTTAGTAAGCTACCCCGCTATTTGCCAAATTTTATTAGGCGCCGCCCAGTGTGCTTGCGCCTCAGTGAATCCCAGTTGCTCCAAAGGCTCAAAGATGTTGGCGGCTACAACCCGAGGTACGTGGCTATCAACAGAAAAGAGGCCTGCAAATTTACTGACCTCTCTACAGACCTCCAACCCCTACCGCGCAATTTCTCTGGTCGGTTCAAAAATCCACGGGAGAGAAGAAAGCGCATGGTCACCTTAAGTTCAGGATCCGTTTTACGTGGGTGCTGGAGCCGAGGCTCTTTCGTGGATGGCAGCCCCTTAAGGCGTCTGTGTACTGAATGTTCAGCAACCACCCAACTTCCCTCCAATGTTTTCCCGCCATTTATCAATGAAGTCCTCTGCGCCGACAATGATCATTTCTGCTACCGTCACATAGGACTGTGCATTCAAAAGGTTCTGAAGTTTACTTTTCTTCGACGAACCGGGGAATTTGAGAGAGATGCCGACCTTAGCATCTTAGTTGGAGCAGATATGTACGTCGAGAAAACTGAAACTTTCCAACAAGACATCAGGTCATGCTGTGAATGTCGCCTATTTCCATTTGTATTTCGTGGTCGTTAGCTGGTAAGACGGCTGGAATGCTGCGCATGTCGTATCAAGGGATAGTTTTAAATCCATTGTTAGAAACATTAAATGAGTCATAAAGTGCAAAGCTTTGTCTGAGCTACATGCATATTTAAAAACAGGCTAGCATTGTGTAGGTGTCAAAAGATACAAGCGTGCAAAGGCTCAAATAATGAGGTTAAAAGGGCGGCATTTATAACGGTGTAACTTAGTCTTAAGGACTTTTAACGTTGGAGTTAGATAGATAATTATAATCAAGTCAAATAAAACTGAGGTTAGCCTCCTTCTTCAAATTTCCCCTCTGTTCAAATGATATCTTCGATATATTCGACGATGACCACTTTTGCTACCTTCACATAGGACTGTGCGTTCAAGTGATCAAGTTTACCTTCTTCGAAGCACCCGTTTGTTTGAGCAGGATGACGACCGTAGCCGCATTTTGGGGGCAGACGTCTACGTTGAGAAGTTTGAAACCTTTCAACAAGACATCAGATCATGTTGTGAATGTCGGAAAAGAACATTTAACATTGGGGTAAACAGCCGATCTACAAAACCGGCAATTCCTTTTCTTTTAATTTTGTACCACCTTTTAGTTTCCGTATTATGTAGTATAAACTGATGCATATCTAAAACAGTATTTAATAAATAAAAAATAAATTCCATTTGGCAATTTTCATTCCGAAGGCTTGAAAAAGTCTGTTTTTTTTGGCATCACAGTTGAGCTAAACGCCTATGGCATGAAATTTAAATTTGCGTGTATAACTGAATCCGTTTCTGCGATTTGGCTTGGATATCCGAGAAAATGAAATTTCGGTAAAGTGAGAACTTGTCAGAAGTTCTCGCGCCGCAAATGGTTAAATTTGGAAATTTTCAAATTTGGGGGGGGGGGGGGGTTAATTTAAATTTTGGTGGCCATTTGGAGTAAATCAAAGGGGATGAAAAAGCGTGAGTAAGTACGTGCTTGCGTAGGTGCGAACGCATGCGCGAGCGGTTGATTGTATTCAACAGTGTTATAACCGTTCATGTTTACTGAATCCTTGAGGCTTTGAAAGACCAATTTTGTTGATCTAGAACAGTACTGTACATTGTTAGAAATACTTCAAATTACCAGGATTTTATGGAATGGCAAGTTGGGCTAGATATCGACAAAAGGTTTAGAATTTGATTCCTCAAAATAATGTGGAACAATCGATATCTGTAAACTACAATGAATTAGAGCAAAAATGTCATCCTGTCAGCGATATTCCAGATGCGATTGGTAGCATTCATAATTACAGAGGAGTTCAGTAACTTTTCTAAAACGGCAACAAGCAAACACTGAGTATTTACCTCAATAGTGTGATGTCATGTTTGTCTCTCTTTCTTCTTCGATAACGTAGTTTTCTCATATTGTGTATAGTAAGGCAATATTATGACGCAATTTTTTATCATTTAAAGAGGAAAGTCGAAAGAAAATGACGTCAGATAATTAAATATTACGGTCTTTGATATTCAACTAATATTTACACCTGGATGATGATCTCGAGAACCTTATGAAGTGATAGTTGACAAGAATTTCGTGGTCGATTATTTGCAGGTTTTATTTTTGCAACTAAATAATGTGTTCGTGTACTTTTCGTTTTACATTTTTTGTCAAACGTTTGAAAGAGATTGAAAGTTCGTAGGAATATAATGTTTGTCACAAAGGCATATTAATGTTTTGCTTTAGAATTCAGTCTCTAGAAACGGAAAAGGTGTTTGTCAGTTGCCAGTATAATTACACTTAATGTTGCCATGTTCCGCCAGTTGCAAAAATTGGTAAAAATTAAAATGGCCTTTGTAATAAAAAATCTTCTGAATTAATGAATTAAGAGATCTATTTAAGTTCACTGACGCCTATCAGTATCTGTAGAGAATATGGCCCGTTGGATGTTAACCTTGTTTTACGTGCCCAGTTTAAAGACATATTGTTAATTTTATTTTCAGACTTTTAAATGACTATGTCACTCTGCTTTATTTTCTAGGACACTACTTTAAGCTCTGTTCATCACTGAAATGCAGGTGTGTGTGTGTAGGCAAAACTTCAATACAAAATACAATCCCTTGCATTAGTGATTTCTTGAATAGGGATTTCAAATGTTTCTCCTTTCGATTCCATTCAGTCTGGATTCCTCTTTTTCTTAGTTTAATTCGCACGACCTTAAAAACATCTAAAGAGGATTAAGTGGATGCACATATTGGGGGGGGGGGGGCACACTCTTTCCTTGAGCCTCGCTAGCCTATTTACAGTTGATCCACGTCACGCGTGAACGGAAGCTCTAAAATTCTAAACAACGTGACGAGTCACGTTCTGCATATTTGGGCATTCGCCTTGTGTTTTCTGAGATTCAGAGAGGGATTTCGAAAATCGAAAGGAGATTCCGAATCTGTCACAGATTTTTCGAAATGTTCAGACCTAGTTATGTTAATGCCTTAGGTCGGAAGAACAGGCCATGTAGGCCTCTCCACAAGGAAACGAGATCAGACGAATAATTAATCGTTATTTGACTGGAGAGGGACCGACAGCGATCTCCACAGCAGCTCGTGCAACTCCTGGCACTGTTTATTGTATCATTCGACATCATAAAACGTTTAGTATATGTGAGGCGTTCAGTCAAGGGGGACGAAGTTATGCTTCTAAACTTTCGGACGACGTTCTAGAATCTGTTGAATTGTTCAAACTAGCGAAACCTAGGATAAATGGATGGGAAAATCGCGAAAGATTGTTGAGCAATAGGTTAGTTATGTAATAGACGAAGCACAGGTCACCAACGGCGTAATATGAGAGTTTGTATGGAGCTGCATGAAATTCGATTGAAAATAATCGGCAGTTTCCCGTGGAAAATACCTAAAAATCAAAATAGAGTTTGAAAAACCTTACCTGTTGTGTGTTTGCTGTGTCGTTACCGCTTTTCCGAACTTCTGGAGGCCGTTTTGGGCGATATTCGGGCGACCCTAAAAGGCCGAATGGCGGAATGACGAAATGGCGGAAAATCACCCCAAATCCTAAAACGCGGAACCGTGGAAAATCACCCATAATCCTAAAACGCGGAACGGCGGAAAATCACCCATAATCCTAAAACGAGGAACGTTAAAATTGGAGCAGGGTAATAAATCCCTGAAAGTAACGACCCTCCGGGTCAAATCAACTCTCTTATTAGTCTTCTCAAACTCATTAAGACGATTTCCGCTCAACGTTCGAGCAGTAAGTGCAAAAATTAAGTTACCAAAAAATACTTGCAGCACTGTCACATTTTGAGAACAGATAAGAAGAACTTATCGTTACTTTTGCTCCCAAGCTGACCCCGCGAGAGAAAATTGGATTTGAAGTTATCCATATTTCAATTAAAAAGACGCTTCATGTCAGTTCAAAACAAAATGGCGCCCGTTTTTAGCATACTTTTACGAGATTTGAAATTAATTTTCTTGAGAATGCTTGAGAATTTCATCGCGGGGTCACTTGGGCAAGTGAACTAGAGTGAGATGTTTCAAATAGCATTTAAAATGTTACCGTGCTATGAGTAGTTTTTTGGTAAATATTTTTTGCACTTATTGCTCGAACGTTGAGCGGAATCCGTCTTAATAATTCATAAAGAGAAAACAAAGGAAATCACTACCGTGACGGTGGTTTGGATACCGGATCTTAATTAGCATAAAGTTTTGCGAACTTTTGCTTTGAATTTCTCCAAGAATTATGAATGGTTTGAGAAGCCATATCAAAAACTCGAAAAAGTGTTTCATCAGGTATCCAAACACTTCGAAGTCGGTCAAAAAAACTCGGCTGCGCCTCGTTTTTCCAACCCACTTCTCGGGGTTTGGATATCCTGATGAAACACTCTTTCTCGTGTTTGATATATTACTTGCAATATAACACTGACAAGGGGTGGGGAATGGTAAATTAAATGACTCACCCGATGTCGGGCAAAGATTTTCAACTCCGACGAAACGGAAAGAAACACACTAAAACGTCTAAAACGAGACTTCGTGACCCATCAAAAACACTTTCCCTTGGATATCGTATGACAATTCTTCGATAGCCGTTCTTACAGTACCATTCAGCACCCCTTATTTTAGTCTCAGTTCTATTAGCTTATCGGTATAGGGAATGTCGATAACAAAGGTAATCCTGTTCAGTATGATTTTTTATGATTTTTTTATGATTTATTATTGTGATTTGGACTTTGTTTTAGTAGACGAGGTAAGTTACGGCTTATGGAACTGTATAAAAATATCAAAACATATTTTTGATTTTAGTATAAGAATAATATATCTTGATTAATGAATTGACTGATAAACGATTGAGTGACCACAGAAAAACAGTTAAACCGTGGAAATTAAGTCCAAATTATCCTTTTCATTATTTTATTTTTGTCTCTGTGACTTTGAGATTATCTACCACGAAAATGGTGACCCCTTAAACACGAGTAGTTACTGAGTAACCAATGTTTATGATAAACAATTTAATAAAAGAGAATCAGGAAGAGAAGTGCAAGATCTGCAGATGTCTTCTGTTGTGTTTTACGGTAGTAAACTGCTGAAGGCGGCCGTGAGGTATGGGAATATGAAGCTAGTTACAATTCGCGCTGTACAGGTGAGGGGTCGCGGGACGCCTTGCAGCCAAGGGTTTCAGGATCCAAACGGCACACCCCCACTCTAAAATTAATGGAGTACTCCCGCCGGGATTCTTCACAGAAAATTTAGGAAATTTAATATCTGAGGCATTCGAAGGTGTTCCGACTAAAACATGAGTATCAAAGAAGAGAGATAATTATTCCAATTAATTCCACACTTTTGAAAAGGGAGAAGAACATGTATGTTGATAGCATGCAATGCATTGTAATTTTGAGCCAAACGGTTGACTTGTAGCCTGCATAACAGGTGTTATTTTAATAAATGAGCGCGAGAGACGAGTGTTCACGCCATTAACGCCATTTGGCTTAACGTGACTGTTTTTCTTCACGATGAATCCCGCGAAAGCGAATCAGTGCCATCTATTTTTGTTTTCCACGTTTTAGGATTATGGGTGATGTTCCGCCGTTCCGCGTTCTAGGATTATGGGTGATTTTCCGCCATTACTCGTTTTAGGACTTATGGGTGATTTTCCGCGGTTCCGCGTTTTAGGATTTGGGGTGATTTTCCGCCGTTCTGCCGTTCCGTCATTCCGCCATTCCGCGTTTTAGGGTCGCCCGATGTTCTGTTTAACGGTCGATCCGACGTCTTGTCACGTACCGGCTTTACTTTGACATGATGTTGCATCGACCGTTAAACAGAATATCGCCCCAAACGGCCTCCAGAGACTCGGAAAAACGGCAAAAACACAGCAAACACACAACAGGTAATGGTCTTAAAACTCTATTTCGCTTTTTAGGTTTTTTGCACGGAAAACTGCCCATTTTCCTCGCGAAGCGAGGTTTATAAATTTGTCGCGTGGGGATCGCGCGAGGATTGCTAAGGGCGGTCAAATCTCGATCTGCCTGTCGATCTGGACACCGCGGCAAAGCGTCTGCGGATGTGCTCACTTCGGCTATTTCCGGTTTCGAGCTTATGTTGCTCATTTTAGACTGCGAGTAGTCTCTAATTTAGGCGATCGCTTGTGGGGCGGGCGAAATACGCACACACGCGCGCGCGAAATTTCGAGGAGACGCGACGCGAGGGGAGCGCCAAAATTTTTCTAATTTTTGGCGCTCCCCTCGCGTCGCGTATCCTCGAAATTTCGCGCGCGCGTGTGTGTGTATTTCGAGGAGACGCGACGCGAGGGGAGCGCCAAAATTTTTCTAATTTTTGGCGCTCCCCTCGCGTCGCGTATCCTCGAAATTTCGCGCGCGCGTGTGTGTGTATTTCGAGGAGACGCGACGCGAGGGGAGCGCCAAAATTTTTCTAATTTTTGGCGCTCCCCTCGCGTCGCGTATCCTCGAAATTTCGCGCGCGCGTGTGTGTGTATTTCGCCCGCCCCACAAGCGATCGCCAAAATTAGAGACTACTCGCAGTCTATGCTCATTTTCATTCGGTGTGCTTTCGAACTGTCCGGGAACTGAATTCGTAGGGATGGCGCTCAAGTCCAGTAAGAGAAGAAAAATTCACCCTCGTGTGTTCCCGTTCTCCAAAAAAACTTTTAAAAACTGGTCATTTCACGTTGTTGTTTTGCAGAGGACGGAAAAGAAATGTACCAGAATGTTTAACGCACGTGCAGAGTCATTGTTTTGCTCATTACAGCCTATTGTTTTTCGACGTTCTCGTTGCCGTCGCCGTGGTGGTTGCTTAAACTTCCTAATGTCATTACAATGGCGACATGCGAACGTAAACTATCGACTTTCATGATGTTTTTCGCTGTGGGTGCAAGCCCGAAACTACGAGGTGCAAAAGCGTAGAAACAGATAAAACTATATTGAAGCTGCTCAGGATTTTCTAGCCTTAAGTTTGATGTCTGGAGCTTAAGTTTTTCAAAATTCGCGGCCGGAACCCGAGTTTGTTATTCTTGCCAATAGTTTTCAATAGGGGAGCATTGACAAGAAGTAAAAATACAGCGCGTGCGCAGTGCATTTTGCCACGGTGTCGTCGATCTGCCTATCTTTTTTTCGAAGGTGTCCGCACAGTTGCCTAGCAACAAAACCAAATCGCGACCGCTGACAGTTGCACACTCTCATGTTTCTTCAACCTCGTCCCCAGGGCCTTCTCCTCGTTCAAAACGGCGGGTCGGAGAAACCCCTGGCCAAGGCTGCTGAAATACTCCAAGAATCGTGTAGTATTTTGTCATGTGACACGTGATGAAATGGCTTTTTCGGAGGCTGTTTCCAGCGTACGGCGGAACTGTTTGTTTTCTGCAATCGAAACCGTTGTTCAAACGAAACGAAGACATTTCGTCGTGTTTTCGTGACGAAATTCTAACGAACATTTGGAGCCACTTTGGCAGCCTTTCTCCGATCCGCCATTTAGAAAGAGGAGAAGGCCCTGGGGACGAGGTTGATGTTTCTTCATTTCTTGCTTGCTTCGCTGCGAACATTTGCGTGCTGACATGTTTATTCATCGTCTGTAAATAAGTTACTGGACCAATTTCTGATGCAAATGAGGGACCAAGCAAAGACAGCAACCCCTGACAAGTGGCTGGAAATCCATTCCGGGGGAGATTTGCAACTGAAACTCAGCGTGAACGCCGACTTGAAATTCAGCGCGTACAACGAAGGCGAAAGAGTCGACGACAAACGGGTAGCGAACATCGTTTACCGGTAATAACCTAGCGAAGAATAAATTGACTAAAGCCATCAGCAGGACAAACAGGAGACTGGAATATCACAGGCGAGAAATCTTAGAACGTAGACAACTTAGTTTAAATTTAGCTTAATAGCACAGCGCTACTACAAAACGAGATTCCCCAACAACGCGAGAATCGATACAAGGTCTTCGAAATCAGTCACACCGATTGAATAGTGAGAATGAACTCAGCGGCTACAAATTAAACTCTTCGAGAAAATGTGTGCTGAAACCGATCAGGACAGGCGACACCGACTATCAAGTGTTTCGACAAAATGATTTTGTTAGAGCTTATATAACGAGAGGCGACAAAAATAAACGATCATCAAAATACTTCTGCTAGAATACCTTTCCAACGGATGGTGACTGAACAGATTGGCTCAAAATTATTTCCTCTCTCTACCATTATCTTTACTCTTGATGTACCGGTAATTATTATCAACCTATAATTATTTTTCCAAGTATGATCAAAACCACAAATTACACAAGAGAAATTACTAGTAAATTATTTCACAAAGTAGGTTTCAGTTCCCCAAACAGTGCATATTTGTGTATGAGCAGTAAAAAGAACTTGATTTTTAAGTTAAGGACGTTCCCGAGGAAATATTTTTAAGAAATAATTCATGTTGGATCAGTAAGAATTTATAAGAGTTTATGTTTTCCGTTTTGGATATTGACCCTGTTAATAGTTTAAAAAAAGAATAATATTCAGATGGTTCAGAAAGGAAAATTTCTGTTCACAATTTGGATAGAAATTCACTTGCTCTGCTCCTAGCAATAGCCCTTTTCACGGTTGCGTTTTTTCATTTGCATTACAAGCGAACATTATGGTAACACATAATGTTATTTATGTCGCGACATGATGCCCGCGTGATAAATCATAAGGTTCATTGCTGCTAGCACGTGCATGGTACAAAGGTTGCGTAGAGCTTGGCGAATGGGGTTCAAGGGCGTTTCCCGCTAGGTTATAAGGCAAGATTCCTCGTTAGTTTAGTCCTTCTTTCCCTTGCTATCAAAGCGTCCGTGTCTAGAACAAGTCTTTCTTGGATTCAACCTTTTCAGGCAAGTTATCACTTTATTACTCTCTCGTTTTAATAATCTTTGTTGTATAGGTTTTTTTTGCTTCATTTGGCCATTCGGACGCTTTTTTACTCGATTTTGTTTGGAATGGCGCCAACCCGTGTTCTCATCCTCGGTCATTCTTTTATCCATCGCTTGAAGAAGTTTCTAGCTACCAACTACGGTGTCGATTTTCACGCTTAGGAGTAGACTGACATGTCGCGATATAAAATGTATTTGAACGTGAATGTGAGACGATTTCGGGCAATTGTGCACTTTTTGCCCGAAATTGCCTCACATCCACGTTCAAATACATTGTAATGCAAATGATAGAGAGATAGATAGATAAACTTTATTAATGTGTCAAGGCCACATAGCCTGGGAAAATCCCATACTAATTTGGGGACACAATTAATAGATATTAAAAATATGTAGAAAAGTTAACTATGAAAAGGGCTATTACCACTTAATGTGTAGCGGGGATAGGTACATACAGGTAATCAGTATGTATTTGATGTATGTATTTAACAAAAATTACTGCTTAACATTAATTATTGATAGTAATTTCATGCTACATACAGTGACCAGTATCACAGCTCTGCTCACAATGTACAAGCAAGCACCAAGTTCATGAGAATTGAGATCCTGATCACAGCTTCAACATGATTTGTCTATGTGAAAGTTTACTTACTTCTGAAGGTTCCACATGCTACAACCGCCGACACTTACCCTTTTCCTTAATTGGCTACTGATCTTGCTTTCCATACCAATTGACCCTTTAAAGCCCATGGCCAATGTAAACCTAAAAATTCTCCTTACTGGTCTTCATACATTTCTTGTAGTACTAGTGCAGAGAAGTTCGTTCTACTGACATTAACACTATTCATGTTTCATGATCAATTCCTTAATTCTGATGACCAAATTAAAGCATTATTACTGTAGAGAGATGCTGATCACTGGAGCTTCAAGGGTTAATTTAGTGTGACAGTTATCTAATTCAATTTTTATAGTATGTTGGGGGGAATGAATAAACTTGCTACCACATCAATATGAAACTCTGTGCTTTGTTTGCCATTATTCTGGTTTAGTCTCATTTTCAATTTTTGGCTGAAAACGAATAATTTTTTTGATGCGCCGCATCACTCTTCAGCGTAGTAGACTCCTGCTATCTCAACCGTTCAAGGGAAATAATGAATTGTTTTAGCTATTGACACTTGTCAATACCCAGTAAATAGAATAAAAACTGTACAACAGCATCTAAAGGAAATGGCCGGGTTAATGTTGGAGGTAACATGCCGTGGCTCACTCTTCAGCGTAGTAGAGTCCTGCTATCTCAACCATTCAAGGGAAATAATGAATTGTTTTAGCTATTGACACTTGTCAATACCCCGCAAATAGAATAAAAACTGTACAACGGCATCTAAAGGAAATGGCCGGGTGAATGCTGGAGGTAACATGCGTGCGGCTCCAAGTTTGAATTTGAACTGCATTTCTGATAAACCTACTCTCACCCAACCAAAATAAACAGAAACACCACTACATATTGACTTGGACAACAGCAATTTACCTTATGTCAGAAGACAACAGTTAGCTCAAATTAAACCCGGAAACTCATACCGAGTTCCAATGCATTAGATTTTAGGATGACAGGGGATTGGATGCAAGTTACATGGAAGCGACTGGGAACCAGAATGTCAATCTAAACTCCCAATTCGGGACCATTGTGGCCACCCATCCACACCATCAGTTAAACCGAAATTCTATCCCTTCCCCACCCTTTGTGGTGCACCCTTGCCCGAGCTTCGCGAGGTTCTGCGAGTCATACTCTATTTCGCTTTTTAGGTTTTTTGCACGGAAAACTGCCTATTTTATATATTTTGGATCGACTTTTAGCTCCATACAAACAACTCTCGTATTACGCTTTGGTTTAAACTGTGGACGAAGCGTCGGCTTTGTCTTTAATCAACCTCGCAACCAGGAATAACTGTCATCAGTAGTTGCTTAACACGGCACATGTACCTTGGTTTTCGTCCACTTCCTTCGGAGCTACCGTTCTTACACATGCATGCGTTCAGCTCTAAGGTTTGTTCTCGTTTGGATGAAACAGGATCCCTGTGTTAGCAAAATAATTGACATAATTTCACCTCCTATGTCTAGTGATGGAGCTTCCTAATAAAAGATTGTTATTATTATTATTATTAAAACGTTTTTGAACCACTGACGAGAAGCAAACCCCGAAAATAACGCGGTCTCTCGATAAAACAAAGATTTGTCCCGTCA